>JAKSZT010054550.1:671927-746178 GCA_026826555.1 Tolypeutes matacus | reverse complement strand
CTGCTTGTGCTCGCTGGGTCAGCTAACCACGCCGTGCGGGCGGGCTTTGCCTTCACCAGGAGGCCCCGGGAACCGAACCCGGGGCCTCCCATATGGTAAACGGGAGCCCTACTGATTGAGCCACAGCCGCTTCCCTACTTTTCTTTGTTCTTTCTTCTTTCTGACCATCCCACTACATGAGTTCAATTGTCTTTATCTTCAAGTTCACTGAGGTTTTCTTCTGCCAGCTCCAATCTGCTGTTGAAACTTTCTTGGAAATTTTAAATTTCTTTTACTGTGGTCTTCAGTTTGGTACTTTTTCATAATTTCCTTCCATCTTCCTATTGATATTTTCTTTCCGTTCATCTATCATTTTCATGATTTCTTTTAATTCCTTGTCCATGTTTTCCTTTAGCTCTTTGAGCATATTTAGGACCTTTTTTAAAAAGTCTTTTCTGGAATGTCCTTTGTCTGCCCCTCCTCATTGATCATTTCTAATGCTTTATCATCTCCTTTGCCTGGGCCATCACACTGTTTCTTTTTATGTTTTGTTATCTTTTGCTGAAACCTGGAAATTATGATATTTTAATGTGTTATTGCTGTTATTTAGGCTCTGAAGCGTCTGTTCCTTATACTTGGATCCAGCTAGTGTTATGATAGAGCTTTCCAGAAGGATGAAAAAAGAAAACACCCTGCCCAGTCTTTGAAGATTGACCTGTGTGCTCCTTCAGAGTTTATCCATACAAAAAGTTTAGAAAAGAGCTCCAGGCAAAAGCACAGGTAACCCTCCCCCGATCCTTTCTGTACATGCCCTAGGAATTCTCCACAGGGATAGGAATGACCCCTCTTCCTGAGGAAAGAGTTTCCTCATGGTCCTGGGCACTGCTCTATATGTCCTACAGGCAGCAATCCCTTGTCTCAGGCAGCACAACTTGACTGCTTTCCCACAACGCTCTGTAGGAAAGCTCCGTGAGTGCCTTCTGCTAGCAGGGAAGTTCTGGGATGGCATGTCCCTCAGGCCTCTACCACACAGACTGGGCCAGACATACATGCTCCGGTATGTGCAGGAAGGTTACTCTGCTCCCTCCACAACTGAGACCAGAGATCCTCACCAAGATCATGGGCTGACTCCATGCCATGCTGGTGAGGGGCAGAAGAAGGGCCAGCTGGGGTGTCATGAGATCCTAACACCTTTAAATAGCCTTTTCTTGATTCAGTACATGCCCTGTAACTGCAGTCCTTTAATGGTTTTCCAGAACTTTGAGAAAGATGTTTTTTGCCAGTTCTTACTGGTTGCTCAAAGCTTCTGAAGCATCTCACTCCACCATCTTTTTTTTTTCCCCCTAAAAGATTTTAGTCATAATAGCTAACATCTGAAAACTACACAAATGTTTATCAACAACAGAATAGGTATGTACTAGGTACATTGTGGTATATTTATACAATAGAATATTAGATAGCAGTAAAAAGGATCAAATTACTGGTAAATGCAACCACAGGGTAACATTGAAAGAAAGAAGTTGGGCATGAAAGTACATTCTGTAGAGTATAGTCTGTATGATTCCATTTATTTTAAATTTGAAACAGGCAAAACTAATCTATGGTGATAGAAGTCAGAAAAGTGGCAATTCTTTGTGGGCAGGTGTATTAGTCAGCCAAAGGGGTACTAATGTGAAATACCAAAAATGGGTTGGTCTTTATAAAGGGTATTTATTCGGGGTAGAAGTCCACAGATACCAGGCCATAAAGCGTTAGGTTTCTTCTCTCACCACAGTCCATTGCCACGTGTTAGGGCAAGACAGTTGCCAGCGTTTACCAGGGTTCAGGCTTCTGGGGTTCCTCTCTTCCCGGGGCTGCGTTTCTCTCGGGGCTTAGCTCCTGTTTCCTCCACAAGGTCAGCTGTAGACTATCAGGCAAACGGCTTGCTTCTCTTCTCCTGGGGCCTTCTTTCCAATATCAAAACTGCTTCTCAAAAGACTGCTTCAACTGTCCTTTGCCTTGCCTTTTATATTCAATTCCCCACCCACCAAGGGGTGGGGCTCAATGCCCTAATCCTAACCTAATCATGCCCAGATTAACAGATCAGTTTACAAGCATGATTCAATTATATTTTTGGAATTCATAATTACATCAAATTCCCCAACGGTTACAGCAGGCTACTGATCGGGAAGAAAGAGTTTTCTGGGATGTTTGAAATGTTTTGTATCAGGATCTCGATATGATTACACAGGTGTATACATATATAAAAAATTCAGTGAGTTGTACATTTAAGATTTACATAGTCTATGTAAGTTATACCAAAAAACAATTTTAATACAACACATAATTAATGTTATGGACTGTGGTATAGTCCAGGGGTCAGCAAACTTTTTCTGGAAATGATCACATAGTAAATTTTTTAGGTTTTGTAAGCCACAACGTCTCTTTTGCAAATGCAAATACTCAACTCTGCATTGTGCATTGTAGTACAAAAGCAACCATAAAAAGTGTAAAACAAATGGGTGTGGCTATGCTCCAATATTGATCAGGACAGGTAGAATTTACTTTTTTTTTTTTTTTAAGATTTATTTTATTGATTTTTCTCCACCCCCTCATTGTTTGCACTACTGGGAACTGAACACAGGACCTCAGATGTGGGAGGGAGGTGCCTAATCGCTTGAGCCACCTCCGTTCCCTGCTTTGTTGTGCCTCTCATTATATTTTTCATCTTGTGTCTCTTGTTGCCTCAGCTTGCCATACCTGCCCATCACACCAGCTCACTGCCTTCTTTAGGAGGCATCGGACCTGAACCAGTGACCTCCCATGTGATAGGCAGGAGCTCAATCACTTGAGCCACACCCGCTTCCCAGAATGTACTTCTTGACAGAGACAAAAATCATCCTTAAAAAATTGATTCCTCGATTCACTCTTCTTACCTTCAATGGCTCACTTCCAGTAAGAGTAGAAAAAAATGGACAAACTTGGAGGTTTTGATCACTGTACAGTTGGTCACAGTCAACAAGGAGGACGTCAAAGGAAGCTTTCTGTGCATTCTCACTTGTTTCTTTTCTCTACCCACATGCCTGCTGCACCATCTACTTACTCTGATTCTTACTCCTTTTTGCTCTATTTTCTGTTTTATTTCAAATGCAGGTCTTGACACATTAAATTGACTTCATGTTGACAATGAAGGTTGTAATCTGCAGGCTGGTCATTAATGGAGGATGCTAGTACACAAACTGATTGAAAACAGATAAATAAAGAGAAAGCATAAAACATTTATCCTGATTTTCCTATACAAACTCTAGCAATCAAACAGCAGATGACAGAAAATTTTGCTTAATAGAAATATTCTGGCTAATAAATGAAAAAGATACGATAGAACTAGAATATCATCATTTTGCAACCCCTAATTAAGAAGTACTTGGGAAGCGGATGTGGCTTAAGCAATTGGGCTCCCATCTACCATATAGGATGCCCAGAGTTCGATTCCTTGGGCCTCCTGGTAAAATGCAAGCTGGCCCGTGTGGTGAGCTGGCCCGAGCAGAGAGCTCGCCTGCACGGAATGCTGGCCCATGCAGGAGTGCTGGCCCACGCAGGAGTGCTGGCGCAGCAAGATGACGCAACAAAAGAGACACAGAGGAGAGACAATAAGAGACGCTGCAGACCAGCTGAGCTGGCCCAAGAGATTGAGCAACCTATCTCACTATGGAAGGTCCCAGGATCGGTTCCCAGTGCCGCATAAAGGGAAGACAAGCAGACACAGAAGAACACACAGATAGAAGACAGTGAGCACACACACACACACAATGGGGAGGGGGGATAAATAAATAAAAATCTTAAAAAAAAAAAAAAAGAAGTACTATATCTACTCATTGAGCATCAACAAATGCTAGCATCACAAAAAGATAGACCACCAGGCAACATATACTTCCTTATGAAAATGCCATTTCATGAACCCCTGACAGAAGTTAACCTCTCCTACTCAGTTATAAAAGTTTCTATTTCCTTAGTTTTAAAACTCCATCCCCTTTATGTGTATTAATAAGGAACATCTCACCTTATACATAGTAATGAGACTATCAGATAAAAATCGAATCCCAAGATCCAGGTTAGATCCTGTTTTTTTTTTTTAAGATTTTATTTTTTATTTATTTATTTATCCCCTCCTTGCTGCTTGTGTTCACTGTGTCCATTTGCTTTGCGTTTTTTTTTTTCCTGTGTCTCCTTGTCTCCTTCTGTTGCGTCATCTTGCTGCGCCAGCACTGGGCCACGCGGGGCCGGCTTGCCTTCACCAGGAGGCCCCAGGAATCGAACCCGGGGCCTCCCATATGGTAAACAGGAGCCCAACCACTGGAGCCACAGCTGCTTCCCCTAGATCCTGTTTTTGTCTTTCACATTTAGAAGTGAAATAAACTGGTTCTGGCCCCTAGGACATGTGCAGTTAAGGGAAACTTGACTTAAAATTTTCCTTTGTTTCATTATAATAGTAAAAATCATGCCCACAGCCACCATTGCACTGCCATTTTCTTACATGAAATGTATGACCACGCATATTTTGAAACAGCACATGCTCAGCTAAGACCCATCTCCTACCCCATAATCTCACTCCATCTGCCCGATTATACTAAACCAGCCCCCACAAAATCACTTAAGAATCAGTACAAAAAAAAAAAAAAAAAGAATCAGTACAACTTTCAGCTGATTTGAGGAAATTACTGTCCTTCAGTCTCCACTGAGCTGGCCCTAGCCAGCTCTTTTCTCGAAATCACGGTGTCATGTATTGGCATTGTGTGGATCGGGCAAAAGGACTCACTTGAACAATTATATTTCACTTTTAGAAGAATACAGAACTATGTCTGAAGTGGCTTTGCAAAATAATAATAATAAATAATAAATAGGGAAGCGGCTGTGGCTCAAGTGGTTGGGCTCCTGTTTACCATATGGGAGGCCCCGGGTTCGAATCCCGGGGCCTCCTGGTGAAGGCAAGCCAGCCTGCGTGCCTGCGTGGTGTGGTGAGCTGATGGCCCGTGTGGCACAGTGAGCTGGCACAGCAAGATGATGCAACAAAGGGAGACAAGCAGACACAGAAAAACGCACTGCAAATGGACACAGCGAGCACAAGCAGCAAGGAGGGGATAAATAAATAAATTAGTTAAATAAATCTTAAAAAATAATAATAATAATAAATAATAGATTGTGAATGGTATCAAACCTCCAGGTCCAGTGACTAATTTTTAGGTAATATCTAGGAAAGAAGAATGTTAAACTACACCATGGATTTGCAATTGTCATGCTGAGGGTAATTCTTCAGGACAAATATCCACATTCTTCAACAATAAATTCCAGGTGGGAAAAACAGGAAATTTAGAGATTAAAAGATTTAAAAATATATCAGCCAGCTTCCCTTCTTTACACTGCTGACGCGGCACATCTGAGGTCTCCCTGTGTCTGCTGAGATGCACTACAGCACCTCCTACTTGCTGGCCATCCCCAGGGGCAATGCCTGCCCGGGCGCCACAGACAACTTGGGCATTGAGGCAGACCACAAACGGTTCAACAAGGTCGTCAGTGAGCTGAATGGAAAACCCATTGAAGATGACATTGCCCAGGGTATCGGCAAGCTTGCAGGTGGGCCTGCCAACAGGGCTGTGTCTGCCTCCTCCGCCTCCAGCTCTGCAGCTCCTGCTGAGGGTTTGGGCCGAGATGCAACAGAGAAGAAAGGTGAGAAGAAAGAAGAGTCAGACGATGATACGAGATTTGGCTTGTTCAACTAAATCCCTGCTCCCCTGGAAATAAAACCGTTTTATGTACCTTAAACAAAGCAAAACGTATCAACAAATTGCAATATGTGAATCTTACTGGGGTCTTGATTCAAATTAAATATTACTGTGGTTATAATTGCTGGTGGAAATGCAAAATAGTACAGTCACTTTGGAAAGCAGTTTGTTAATTTCTTAAAAAGACTTGTGCATGAATGTTCATAGCAGCTTTATTCATAATAGCCCCAAAACTGAAAACAAACTAAGTCCAATAACTGATGAATGGATTGAAAAAAAAAAAGAGGTAATGCATACAATGGAACACCATTCAGCAATAAAAAGGAATGCACTACCAATAGAGAAAGTTGTTTGATTCTCAAAACCATTATACTTAACAAAATAAGCCAAGAAAAAAAGAGTTCATACTAAATGTTTGCATTTATATGAAACTCTGGAAAAAAATAAATCTAATCTACAGTGACAGAAAGGAGATCAGTGGTTGTGGGGGTGGGGAAGATGGCAAAGGTGGTGATGGAGCTGACTGGGAGGGAAACATGTGAATCTTCTGGTTTCTTCTAGATGTTCTATATCCTGATTTTGATGGTGATTATGTGAGTGTCATCTAATTATACACTTACAATTGGTACAATTTATTGTATAGAAATTATATCTCATTGGTTGATTTTAAAAGTTAAAAAATGTAACAAATTCTTAAACATTGCTAGTCTGAAGTAAACCAGAACAAACATTTTAGAAAACTGTATGGCAGTATTTATTAAAACTGGAGGTAATCTAAGCACCTCTTAAAATATATGTGTATATATATATAAATAACATTTTTTAACCAAATACACATATATGCATATATATTTATATATCATTTTGCAAATGTTTGTATGTATTGTGAGAATTTTGATTTTTACCCATAATAAAAAAATAAATAAATAAATAAAAAATAAAACTGGAAACATTCAGATTCTGTGACCTAGCATTCTACTCCCATGTAAATATTCCACAGACATGTGTCCATATATTCTCCAAAAGGCATAATCTAGGATGTTTATAGCAACACCATCTATAATAGTCAAAATTGGAAACTACCCACATGCTCATCATCAACAGAATGGATAAATAAATTATGGTATATTCACACAATAAAATACAATGCATCAATGAGAATGAATGGTTTACAACAATATGCAATGACTGATCAAAAGAAGCCAGATACAAAACAGAGCATACTGTATGATTCCATTTACATAAAGTATAAAAACAGGCAAAACTAATCTATAGTGATAGAAGTCATTACAGCATTTTCCTTTAGGGGGATAGTGACCAGAATAAAGCAAAATAGGGTCTGCTACAGAGCTGGAAATGTTCTGTTGGTTAATATAGATGCTGGCTACATGGGTGTGTTCAGTTCATGAAAATTATTGAGCTCTATTTCAACACTTATCCTTTTTATAAATTTTTTAAAAAGATACTTAGATTACACAAATGTTACACATAAAATATAGGGTTTCCCATGCCCCACTCCCCACACCTCCCACACCTTCCCATATAAACAACATCCTTCATTAGTGAGGCACATTCATTGCAATTGATAAATGCATCCTGGGGCATTGCCACTAAGCATGGACCATAGCTCATATTGGAGTTTACACTCTCTCCCACACCATTCTGCAGGCTATGGGAAGATGTATAATGGCACATGTCTGTCATTGCAACAACACTTATCCTTCAACATTAAAATCTAATAAATGAGGGAGTGGAGGTAGCTCAAGCCATTGGGTGACTCCCTCCCACATGGGAGGCCCTGGATTCAGTTCCCAATGCCCCCTAAAAAAGAAGACACACACACAACGAACAGACACAGCAAGTGCAAAATGATGGCGGTGGGGGAAGAAAGAAAGAAATAGCAAATATTTTTTAAAAAAATCTATAAATGTAAGACTTGCTGAGTATTGAATCATGACCCCACAAAAAGCCGGTTCAGGTCCCAACCTCTGGTCTTATGGTTATGAATCCATTTGTAAATAGGACTTTTGAAGATGTTATTAGTCAGGGTGTGTCCAAACTGAATGAGGGTGGGCTTTAGTCCAATATGGCTGAAGTCCTTACAAACAAAGGAAATTGGACACTGAATGAGAAGCTACTGAGGAGAAGATGCCTCTATGTGCACAGCCATGTGACAGAAAAGCCAAGGAACCCCAAAGATCTCTGGCCAGCCATAAAATACTGATCCTGAGAGGAAGCAAGTCTTCTATCCTGTAAACCCAATGTATAGACTTGTTGTTAAGCCAACCCAATGTATAGAACTTGTTTTAGCAGCTAAGGAATTAATCCCGGATTCTTACTTCTTCAGCCTTAGAATATTTATCTTTCTTCTGTCTTTTTTTTTTTTTTTAGGTAACAGGGGCTGGGGATTGAACCTGGGACCTCGTATGTGGGAAGCCAGTGGCTCAAGCGATTAGGTGCCTCCCTCCCACATTGGAAGTCCCAAGTTCAGTTCCCAGTACCTCCTAAAGACACAGCACATAACACACAGCAAGTGCAAACAACAAGGGGGTGGGTAGAAATAAAAATCTTAAAAAAAAAATCTTAAAAAAAAAAAGAAATAATGATGAGAAATTAATAAAATTTTAAAAAAGGGGGGGAAGCGGCTGTGGCTGAATCAGTAGGGCTCCCGTATACCATATGGGAGGCCCCAGGTTCGGTTCCCGGGGCCTCCTGGTGAAGGCAAGCCCGCCCGCATGGCGTGGTTAGCTGACCCAGCGAGCACAGGCAGCAAGGGGGGGATAAATGAATAAATAAATAAAATCTTAAAAAAAAAAAAAAAAGGGGGGGGGACAGATGTGGCTCAAACGGTTGGGCATCTGTCTCCTATATGGAGGGACCTGGGTTCAATCCCTGGGCCCTCCCAGTAAACAAACAAACAAATAAATAAATAGTCTTTAAAAAAATAAAATAAAATAAATGTGCAATAGAGAAATTCTACAAATCCAATAATTGGTTCTTTAAAGTAATTAATAAAGTTGATAATGCAGCAATACTGATTAGGGAAATAAAAGGAAAACTCAAGTGCTAGTATCAGGAATGAAAATGGAGACATCATTAAAGATTTAAAGGTTTTGAAAAGATCATGAGTTGATATAGTCATAACTATATATATTAAACAAAATTTTAATTTACTTGAAATTTTAGAGAAAATGGAAAAATTACTAGAAAAACAGTTTGCCAAAACTGACACAGGAAAATAAAAAAATCTGTACAGTCAAATATCTATTAAGGAAATTGAATCTGTTGTTAATACTCCTTCCCAAGAGATAAGTATAGGTTTGTCGGTCAGCTACATCAGTGGTCTTACAAGCATTTAAGGAATAAATAACATCCTTAACAAAAAATTCTTTCTGCCACAGAGAAAGTGGTAATACTTAACAAATCACTTTATGAGGTCATCTTGTACATATGCAACAACTCAACAAGGACCTTTCAAAAAACATAAATTAATAAGAGAAAAATCACAGGCCAATCTCTGATGAGCTAGTTTGGATGCAAGTTTTTCTAAACAAAATATGATCAAATTCAATCAATAAACATATAAAAACAGATAAAACAATACAATTAAATTTGTTTATTCCTTGAGCAAAAGATTGAATTATCATTAAAAAATAATATACCAGGAATTTAGAGTGGTGCAGTCACTGTGGAGGATGGTTTGGCAGTTCCAACCTAAGTATAGAATTGCCATATGATCTGGCAATCCCATTACTAGAAATATACCCAGAAGAATTGAAAGAAGGGATGCAAACAGATATATGCACACCAATGTTCATAGCAGCATTATTCATAATTGCCAAATGTTGGAAGCAACCCAAGCGTCCATCAATGGATGAATGGATAAGCAAAATATGGTATATATATATACAATGGAGTATTACTCTGCTATAAAAAGGAATGAAATATTGACACATGTGACAACATGGATGAATATTGAAGACCTTATGTTGAGTGAAGTAAGCCAGTCACTAAAGGACAAATATTGCTTGATCTCACTGTTATGAACTAAGGATATTGAGCAGACTCACAGAGGTAGAGCCTGGAAGATAGATTACCAGGAGATATTGAAAACATCGAGAGTGGTGAGCTGATGCTCAATCTGGGCAAAATCTATGATAAGGTGGATGGGGGTGGTTTGGAAGTGGACGGGTTGATGGTACAGCAATGTGGGTGGGTCTGTGGTGCTGGAGTGTGAGTGGGTGGGTTTGGCTATCCATAGAGCTGGGGGGAGGGCTGGAGGAAGGAACAGGTGAACCCTGGGGAGGTGGAAGTCTGTGATTGAAAATACAATTGTGGCTGTTCTTTTGGCAAATATGGCAGGGTAGGGTAGGGTCACTGGTGCATGGCATCAGTGGTGTGGGGATGTGTAGGGAAGGGTGCACCTGGGGCATGCTTCTATGGAATATAAATGTGTTTATCTCATCATAGAGTGTTATATCAGTAGGTGGAGACATACACAATAAACAACAAAATATTAAACTCCCAGCTTGGGGACTCCTGCTACATAGTCATGTAGAGGGGCAAGAATCTCTTCTGTATATAGGCAGTGCCTAATAAAAGAAAACAGACCAATGTGTCAAACCCTCAATATTAATGCTTGGAACTATGAACCTTATAGTTGTAAAATTGAAAGTTAGCTTAATAACAATGATTGCCTAAGGGTTACCTCCTGAAAGCCTGCTTGTTACTCAAATCTGGCCTCTCTCTAAGCCAAATTCAGCAAATAATCTCACTGCCTTCCTCCTGGCATGGGACATGACTTTCAGGGATAAGCCTCCCTGGCATCAAGGGATTAATACCAAGTGCCAATAAAGCAGGGAACGGAGATTCCCAGTGCCTTCTAAAAGAAAATGGGCAAGACGGCGAGCTGACGCAATGGGCAGGCACGGCAAGCTGATGCAACAAGATGACGTAACAAGAGACACAAGAAGAAAAACAACGAGAGACACAACAAAGTAGGGAAAGGAGGTGGCTTAAGCAATTAGGTGCCTCCCTCCCACATCAGAGGTTCTGGGTTTGGTTCCTGGTGCCTCCTAAAGAAAGAAGGAAGACAAACAGACACAGCAAATGCAAACAACGAGGGGGTAGGGAGAAATAAATAAATAAATAAAAATAAATCTTTTTTTTTTTTTTTAAAGCAAAGACTCTCTGTTGAGTCTTTTTTTTCTTCCAAAGATTTATTTATTTACTTTATCCATTTCAAACCCCCCCTTCCCCATTTTGCTGTTTTGTGTCCATTCGCTGGGCAATTCTCTGTGTCTGTCTCCTGCCATCTCCTCCCATCCTCGTCCTCCAGTCTTCACCAAGATTCGATCCTGGAGACCTCCAATGTAGGAGAGAGGTGTTCTGCCACCTGCGGCACCTCAGTTCCTGGTTTTCGGAGCTTTCGGAGCATCTCATCTTGTCTCTCCCCTGTTACATCAACATCTTGCTGCATGGCTCCTGGGGCCTGGTGGCTCACCGGCACACAGAGCCTGACAGCCCATGCGCCTTCTATATATATATATATTGTTTTTTTTTTAATTTTACCGGGAGGTCCCGGGGATTGAACCCAGGTCCCTCCATATGGCAGACGGACGCCCAACCATTTGAGCCACATCCGCCCCCAAAAATAAATCTTAAAAACAAAAAAGACCAAAAAAAAAGGTAGGGAACATGGGAATCCCTGTAATTTTTGTGTAACATTTATGTAATCTAAGCATCTTTTAAAATATATATTAAAAAAAGAAGGGTAAAAAAAAGACAAAAAAAAAACAAGTGCCAACCTGTGATGCATTTAGAAAAAGACCTTGGGGGAAGTGGCTGTGGCTCAATCAGTAGGGCTCCCGCCAAAAGAAAGAAATGTTAAATATGAAAGAGCTTTTACAGCTAAGAGATTTCAAAGTGAGTCGGGAGGTCATTCCAGAGGTTATGCTTACACATATCTCAGGTGGATTTCACTAACTGCCACAGGAAATAAAGCCTCATACAGGGGTGCTCCAAGGGCTCTAGAGACATCTGAACACTATAGGCAGGGCACACAACTCCATGAAATCAGCACCCATCAGTGGACCTTACTTTGGAATATATCATAACCTGTTTCCCTAATGTAACAGAGTTAACTCATTTATAATTTCCCTACACATGATTCTTCTACTCCCTTTTTTTTTTTTTTTTTAAAGATTTTATTTATTTATTCATTTATCCCCCCCTTGCTGCCTGTGCTCGCTGGGTCAGCTAACCACGCCGTGCGGGCAGGCCTGCCCTCACCAGGAGGCCCCGGGAACCGAACCCGGGGCCTCCCATATGGTAAACGGGAGCCCCACTGATTGAGCCACAGCCGCTTCCCTACTCCTTTTTTTTGAATCTATAATTAGCACTATACCCATTAAATATATATCCTAGAGACTTAAATCTTCATTCTGTTCATATGCCAGTGGAGCCCTGAATCTCAGCAGAGTTGCAACACACACTCTCCAGTTCATCAGACTCACCCAGGACAACTAATAAAATGATGATGATGGACAACCCCCATCCCCAAAAGGAAAGAGTATCTACAACTGCAAGCAAAACAGATCCTTACATCTGCCCCATAAGATCTAAGTCCCCTCTCAATCTGAAGCAGAGTGGGCATCACCATCCCCAAATCCTCAAGATTGAGGAATGAGCAAACATAAGGGGGAATGCAACAAAAACCAAAGTAGACTTATTATTATTGTACTAACAGAAGATTTGTAACATTGATATAAAGACAGTGGTCACCAGAGGTTCTGAGGGGAGGGGAAAGCAAGAATAGGTGGAACGCAGGGCATTTTTAGAACATTGGAATTGTCCTGCATGACATTGCAATGCCAGATACAGGCCATTATGCATTTTGTCAAAACCTATAAAATTGTATGGTGCAAAGTGTAAACCATAATGTAAACTATAATCCTTGGTTAGTAGCAATGCTTCAATATTTGTTCATCAATTGTAACAAATGTACCAGACTAATATAAGATGTTATTAATAGGGGAAAATGTGAGGTGGGGAGGGGAAGGGTATGTAGGAATCCCCTATACTTTCCATTTAACGTTTCTGTAATCTGAAACTTCTTTAAAAATACATGAAATAAAATTAATATAATACCACAATAACAGAATAAAAGAGACTATTCGCCTGATCATCTCAATAGATGCAGAAAAAGCTTTTTTTTTTATTTTTTTATTTTTATTTTTTACCGGGAGGTACCGGGGATCGAACCCCGGTCTCTCCATATGGTAGACGGACGCCGAACCTTTTGAGCCACATCCGTTTCCCCAGAAAAAGCTTTTGATAAAAAAAAAAAAAAAAATCCATTCATGATGATAAAGTAAAAACTCTTAGCAAACTAGGAATAGAAGGGAAATGCCTTAATCTGATAAATCCTACAGGCAAACATCATACATATTTAATGGTGACATTTTTTTTTATTTTTTTAAAGATTTATTTATTCACTTTATCCATTTTAAAACCCCCCCTTCCCCATTTGCTGTTTTGTGTCCATTCACTGGGCAATTCTCTGTGTCTGTTTCCTGCCATCTCTTCTCATCCTCCTCCTCCAGTCTTCACCAGGATTCAATCCTGGAGGCCTCCAATGTAGGAGAGAGGTGTTCTGCCACCTGCACCACCTCAGCTCCTGGTTTTCAGAGCTTTGGGAGCATCTCGTCTTGTCTCTCCCCTGTTACATCATCATCTTGCTGCATGGCTCCCGGGGCCTGGTGGCTCACTGGCACATAGAGCCTGGCAGCCCATGTGCCTTCTATATATATATATATTTTTTTTTTATTTTTTTATTTTACCAGGAGGTCCTGGGGATCGAACCCAGGTCCCTCTATATGGCAGACGGATGCCCAACCATTTGAGCCACATCCACCCCCCTAATGGTGAAACATTGAAAGATTTCTCCACTATCACCATTTCTGTTCAGTGGGTATGGTACTCTAGGTGGAGTCAGTGTGGGAAAGCAAGGAAAAAAAAAAAGAAAGTATACACATATTATAAAGGAAAAACTAAAATGGCTGTTATAAACAGCTAACACGACTGTGTGCCTAGACTATCCTAAATGATCTTCAGAAAATCTGTTAGAATAAAGCAAGGTCACTGAATACAAAGTCTCCATTAATGTAAGGTCACCCGCATTAATAAATTGTATTTATACCAGCGGAAGCACTTAGAGAATAAAAATTTAAGGTATCATTTATGATACTCCCATCCCCCCCTCCCCGCTAAAATCAAATACCTAGGAATGATTCTAATAAAAATGTGTCTAAGAGCTCTACACTGAAAATAACAAAATATTACTGAGAGAGCAGCAGTGGCAGAGGTTCCAAGAGTAGCACCAGGGTCAGCATCGTGTGTCACCTGCAGCCTGTGTCCAGGTGCAGTGGCAGGTGAGTCAACCCAAAACCATCCTGTCATTTACCTTGGCATCGTTTCCAGCTGGCTGCATGGCCTCCAAGTCTGATTCTCTAGCCCTCTCCCAGGTCCAGTGTGTTATTTAATATCTTTTCATTCTTTTTTTACCTTAACCCACTCTGTTATTTACAATTAAGAACAATAATGGATACACTCTTCATGGCTTGTCATCACACTTAGAATAACAATGATAATTCCTGGACTGCAGGCTGTAAGAACCTGTATGGTCGGCCCCTTGCTCAGGGCTCTCATCTCGGTGGACACCATTCTCTGCCGTGTTCATGACTTGCCAGCCAATCCTCCTTCTTTTGTTTCTCAAATACACTAAGTTGGGAAGGAGATGTGGCTCAAGCATTTGGGCTCCCATCTACCATAATGGGGGGTCCAGGGTTTGATACCCGGGACCTCCTGGTGAAAAGCAAGCTGGCCCGTGCAGGAGTGCTGGCCGGCGCAGGAGAGCTGGCCCGTGCAGAGAGCTGGCGCAGCAAGAAGAGGCAACAAAAAGAGACACAGAAGAGAAACAATGAGAGGCACAGCAGATCAGGGAGCTGAGGTTGTGCAAGAGATTGAGCACCCCTCTCCACTCTAGAAGGTCCCGGGATCGGTTCTCGGGACTGCCTGGGGAGAAGACAAGCAGACATAGAAGAACACACAGCGTAATGGACACAGAGAGCAGACAGTGAGCGCAAAACAATGGGGGAGGGGGATAAATAAATAAATAAAATCTTAAAAAAAAAAAAATCAAATACACTAAGTTCTTTACTGCCTCAGGGACCTTGCTGTGTCCTCAACCTGGAGTGCTCTGCTCCTTCAGGTTTCAGCTCTCACGTCACCTCTTCAGAAAAGTTTTGCTTGCCCGTCCATGTGAAGCAGCCCTATACATACACATTGCCCAGCCACGCCAGGTGCATTGGCCTTTTTCTTTCCTTTCTTTCACTTCCTTTAGTCGGTCTACCTCCACCATAATGAGAGTTCTATCAAATCTGCAACCTTGTCAGTCTTCTTTGGCAATTGCTCATTGTTGTGTTCCCAGTACTTAAACCAATCTGTGGTGTACAGTAAGTGCTCAATAAATATTGTTGAACGAAGGTGAAATAAACGTTTGTCATTGCAATCCCATATTGTCCCTCTAAGCCACAGGGGTGAGGAGAATACAGGGGTTCTGTTTACCTGTGAGTCCAAAGTACCCAGTGGGTTCTGAGGATTGGGAAAGATGGGAAATGATGCTGAACACTGGGCTTGCTAATAGTCGAGTCGAATTCAAATGGTTTATCTCGACAACTCACGCACTTGTATTTTCTCTAGGAAACATTCCTTAGGTCACTGGATTTTGAAAATATGATTATACTAATGTAAAATTCTAATAATCATAAGGTCAACAATAACCGCCATCATCTCTTCTATCTCAGTCATCTTTATCAAAGTAAAAATTTGGTGTTTCCCTCTATGCCTTTCTCCATCCTCATACATGTATATTCAAACAAGTATATATACAGTCTTTTTTTTTTTTTTTTTTTTTAAAGATTTTATTTATTTATTCATTCATTTATCCCCCCATTGCTGCTTGTGCTCGCTGGGTCAGCTAACCACGCCCCGTGCGGGAGGGCTTGCCTTCACCAGGAGGCCCCGGGAACCGAACCCGGGGCCTCCCATATGGTAAACGGGAGCCCTACTGATTGAGCCACAGCCGCTTCCCTATATACAGTCTTATATACACGCAGACATACACATTAAGCTCCACCCTATATTACTGCATACATGTTATCTACATTATTCTGCATTTTCCTTCTCCACTAATATATCATGGCCATCCCATACTTGTCATACTGAGAAACATTCCACCGTGTGGTTGCCATCACCTATTAAACCTTTTTTTTTTTTTTTTAAAGATTTATCTATTTACTTTATCCATTTTAAACTCCCCCTTCCCCATTTGCTGTTTTGTGTCCATTCGTTGGGCAATTCTCTGTGTCTGTTTCCTGCCATCTCTTCTCATCCTCCTCCTCCAGTCTTCACCAGGATTCGAGCCTGGAGACCTCCGATGTAGGAGAGAGGTGTTCTACCACCTGCGCCACCTTGGTTCCTGGTTTTCGGAGCTTTCTGAGCATCTCGTCTTGACTCCCGCCTGCTACATCATCTGGGGCCTGGCGGCTCACCAGCACACAGAGCCTGGCAGCCCATGCACCTTCTATATATATATTTTTTATTTTACCGGGAGGACCTGGGGATCGAACCCAGGTCCCTCCATATGGGAGACAGATGCCCAACCATCTGAGCCACATCCGCCCCCTATTAAACCATTTCTATACTGATGACTATTCAGAATGTCTCCAGTGTTTGGGAATGAAAACAGTAGTACCGTGTGTATTCTTAAAGTACAGTCTTAGAAATGCAAACTTCAACTTTTTTCTTTGTGTCAACATATATGTGAATGTACACATGGTTGTTCTTTTTTATTTCCACTTTATCTTTCTTTTTTTAGTTCATTATTAAATGTTTAGGACATATCAAAATAATATAGACTAATACAGTGAACACTCATGAATCTGTCACCTTGCTTAAAACATTTTCTAAATAGTTGAAACAAATATAGAAAAAACGTCTCGAACGTACAACTCTTATACTGAGAGTCATTGATTGTATACTTTAGATGGATTATATGGTATGTGAACAAATCTCAATAAAACTGCTTTTGAAAAAATTGTTTAAGCCTCTTGTATACACTTCTCTGACATCATCCTTCTTCTCCCCACCAGAGGTTAATTAATTTTGTATTTAGCATTTCCATGGACTTCCTCATATTTTACTGTGTCTACATGCATCCTTAAGTGATATGTGACATTGTATTGCATGTTTTTAACATGTAATAAATGTTATATCATATTATTTGCTATTTAGTTTTCACATATACTTTGGATTTGTACAAATCGTCCATATTACACATTTAGCTGTAGTTCATTTCTTTTCACTCCATAGTCAATTTTCATTATATGAATATTCCACTGGATAAATTTATCTGTTCCTGGACACTCAAGTTTTTCCAATTTTTTGATACTATTAATAATGCTACTATAAGAGGATATAGGAGAAACAAATGGAAAGCTTGGGGGTGAGGTCTGGGAAATATTTCAAAAGATAGAATTTGAGTTGTAAGTATTAAAAAGGAAGTTGTATGGTAGCTGAAGATGTCTGAAAAAAAATGAAAGTGAGGAGAGTAGATGGGCTGTGGACATATGGAGTTTCATCCCATAAGTAATAGGTGACAGACACTGAATATTTTAAGTAGGTGAGTAATATGCTTAGATATACATTTCGGATCTATTATTCTAATAGCCTTATAGAGGATATATTTGAGAGAGGGAAGAATGGGATAGGGGAAAGTTGGGATGCTATTACAGTAGTCCAGTCAAAAGATTAAGGCCCAAAAGAAGACAGAAGTGCAGTGGCAAGGATGACGACAATAATGATAATTAGTAGTAAATCATAGCTAAGATTTATTGGGCATGTCCTATATGCCTGGCGCTCTGCTAGCAGCTCACATAAATTAGCATCTGTACTCCTTACAACAACCCTTTCAGGTAGCTTACAGATGAAGAAACTCAAGCCGTACAAGATATATGTAATAAGATTTGAGCACTGTCTCTCTGGCTGCAAAGCGAGAAACTTCCAATAGATCTTAAAATGTCAAGTGCAAAAGAATAACCTGGCATTCCTGTTATATTTACAAATTCCTAGTCACCACCATCCCCTTCTCCAAAATTCTGATTTACTGAGTTTGGAGGAGGGCCATGGAAGCTGGTATCTAAATTTTTTTTTTTTTTTTTTTTTTAAGATTTTATTTATTTATTCATTTATCCCCCCCCTGCTGCCTGTGCTCGCTGGGTCAGCCAACCACGCCGTGCGGGCGGGCCTGCCTTCACCAGGAGGCCCCGGGAACCGAAAACGGGAGCCCTACTGATTGAGCCAAAGCCGCTTCCCTATCTATGGTATCTAAATTTTTAACAGGCGTCCTTATATAAAGTATTCCAAGAATCACATTTTTTTTTTTTTTTTTTTTTTAAGATTTTTATTTATTTATTCATTTATCCCCCCCGCTCGCCGGGTCAGCCAACCACGCCGTGCGGGCGGGCTTGCCTTCACCAGGAGGCCCCAGGAACTGAACCCGGGGCCTCCCATATGGTAAACGGGAGCCCCACTGATTGAGCCACAGCCGCTTCCCAAGAATCACATTTTGAGGAAAAAAATCATCTTTTTTCTTTTTAAACAATTTATGGAAGTATGTCATTCATCCATAAACTATAAGTGTTCAGTAAACATTGGAACTTACAAAACAAACACGCATAACATCATACAGGGCTCCCACATATCACCCCACCATAAATACTTTGCATTGTTGTGAAACATTTGTTAACAAATTATGAAAGAGCATCGTCAAAGTATTACTATTAACTAATAGTCCGTATATTACTCCCCTATACATTTTATTTTATTTTATTATTTTTATTTTTTTAATTAAAAAAAATTTAAACAATTTATTGAAGTATATCATTCATACATGAACATACATAAACTATAAGTGTTCAGTAAACATCATGATCTTACAAAACAAATATGCATAACATCACACAGGGCTCCCACACATCACTCCCCCACAAACACCCTGCATTGTTGTGAAACATTTATTAACAAATCTTGAAAGAGCATCGTCAAAGTATTACTACTAACTATAGTCTGAATCTTCCTCCCCTATACTTTTAAAAAATGATTTATTTATTTATTTACTTTGATCCATTTTTGCCATCCTCATGATTTATTTATTTATTTTTATCCATTTTTGCTGTCCGCCCTCCCCCCTGGTTTTTGTGTCCATTCTCTGTGTCCGTTTCCTGCCCTCTCTTCTCCTCCTTCTCCTCCTGTCTTCACTGGGATTGGATCCTCGGGACCTCCGATGTGGGAGAGAGGCGTCCTACTGCCCGTGCCACCTTAGTTCCTGTTTTTTTGGTGCGTCATCTTGGCTCTCCCTCGTGTCACTCTCCTGTTACATCATCATCTTGCTGCGTGGCTCGCGGGGCCTGGTGGCTCACCCGCGCACGGGGCCTGGTGGCCTACGTGCATTCTGTATTTTTCTTTTTTTATTTTTACTGGGAGTTTCTGGGGATAGAACCCAGGTCCCTCTATAAGGGAGATGGACGCCAACCACCTGAGCCACATCTGTCCCCCTGCTATATCTCTTAAGATTGCCAAAAATATCCAAAGTCACAATCTTTTCCCACACAGTATGGTCATATAATAAATCAGGCTTAGTTTATCACCAGCGTTCTAAAAACCAGACCTAGGGAGAAAAACTAGGTCTGGGGACACATGCATGGTTTCTAATATAGCAAATGTTTAGCCTGCCCTGATTATCACAAAATCAGGACAGGGAGAATATTGGCACCCTATACATTTTTTTAAAGGATTTATTTATTTATTTACTTTTATCCTTTTACCGCCCCCCCACCCCGTTTTTGCTGCCTTTGTGTCCATTTGCTGAGCAACTCTCTGTGTCCGTTTCCTGTCCTCTCTTCTCATCCTTCTCCTCCTGTCTTCACTGGGATTCGATCCTCAGAAACTCCATGTGGGAGAGAGGCGTCCTACCGCCTGCACCACCTTAGTTCCTGGTTTTTCGGCCCATCTCTTCTTGGCTCTCCCTTGTGTCACTCTCCTGTTGTGTCATCATCTTGTTGCGTGGCTCGCAGGGCCTGGGGGTCTCACCGGCGCACGGGGTCTGGCGGCGCACCCATGCACAGGGCCTGGTGGTCCGCACGCCTTCCATGTTTTTCTTTTTTAATTTTTACTTGGAGGTCCCGGGGATCGAACTCAGGTCCCTCCATGTGGAAGACGGGCACCCAACCATTTGAGCCACATCCATCCCCCTGCCCCCTTCTATATCTCTTAAGGTTGATCAAAGATAGCTAGAGTTACAGTCATTTCCATACAGGATGGTCATATAATAAATCAGGCTTAGTTTATCACCAGCATTCTAAAAACCAGACCTAGGGAGAAAAACTAGGTCTGGGGACACATGCATGGTTTCTAATACAGCGAACGTTTAGCCTGCCCTGATTATCACAAAAAGAGATCAGGACAGCAAGAATATTCACATAAAACATCATCTTACCCACTGTGCTCTCTGTCCCATGTAAAGGAGCACACGTGAAGGTGCCCAGCACAGGGCTTGTCCAGTAAGATTTAAACACTCAGTCCATGCTGAATATGAATCTGCAGATTGCAAATAACTCTGAAAAGGAATGCTAACCCAGAACTTGTGCTTCACATCAGACATTCTGATAAACAAGTCAAATTTAATATTTAGCAGAATCGAATACCTAGTTCCTTTTGAATGACTAGGTGACAGCACCTTATTGCAGGGAAATGTTTTATTTGTGGTACAGTTGTGTTTTATGTAGTGTCATATGGAAATTTTTTGTTCAATTTGCAATGTTATGTAAACATGGCCTCTCACCATTAACTCTGCGTTAAAAATATTTTCATTTATTCAAAAATTTATTGAGCATCTTCCCATATAACAGTATGATACTAGGTGTCAGATGAGCAAAGTAGACAATAATCCTGCCATCGTGTTTTCATGATTGAAAAGCCCGTGGAAAGTATTTAATGTCAATCATCGGGTATTTTCCATATGATTCTAGGCTATTAATATTTATCCCTGCATTTTGGTCATAATCAGAGGTCATAACTATATTAGTAGACCTATGTTAAATGATATGTCACCACAATAAAAATTAAATATATAGGGAAGTGGGTGTGGATCAAGATGAGACCCTGCTTCCTTCATGGGAGGCCCCGGGTTTAGTTTCCAGTGCCTCCTTAAAATAAAAAAAACACAAAAAACAAGCAAACAAATGAAAAATCAACTCAGGGGTGCCAATGCGGCTCAGTGGTTGAGTACCACTTCCCACATTTGAGGTCCTGGGTTCCATTCCTCGGCCCCAGTACCTTAAAATATATATATATATAAAATAAGACAATTATAATGAGTTCCAGATATCAAAATATTAACAAAAACTTGTGATGGGGGGAAAAACCCTACAACAATGCCTAGCGTAGTGTCAGGTGTAGTAAATGCTTAATAAATATTTCTCCCTAATAATAGGGAGAAAAAAAGATAAATGGTTATCACAGAAAATAAAGCAGTAAAATTGATTTTTAAAATTGGAAACGATACTAGAAAAAAGAGCAAAGATCTAAGTCCATTCCTTATTTTCAATATGTCCTGAATCAACTCAAATTTTTCTTTCCATTTTCTAGATGGCAAAGTGTATTTTATGGGTGTGTATTTCTATACTAGTTAACATTTTACCAGAAGCAATTACAACCTTAACATAGAGATTAGAGATTGGAGTGGGGGATGGGTTGGGGAAGTGGGGGTGGGGTGGGGGGTGGGAATCAGTTTCTAGTACCTTATAGTTTCCAGTAATACATTGTACGAAAGCAGAACGACCAGAATTCAGGATTTATGAAAATTTTAGAATTTACTTGGCACCAAGTAAATTATTGCAGGGAATTTATTCAGAAAAGTGGCAAAATTTGCTCAATCAAGGAATCTACATGTTGGGTAATAGTAAGGGAGGAGAAAGTGCTAAATGTGCTAAGTCAATGTTTTTTGTTTTTTTTTTTTTACCGGGAGGTCCCGGGGATCAAACCGGGGTCCCTCCATATGGGAGACAGATGCCCAACCAGTTGAGCCACATCTGACCCCTGCTAAGTCAATGTTAAGGTGTTAGGGAGTTTTACATACTTTATCTCAAAGGTGTTGTAGTAATTTTATCTCTTTTTCAGGTAAAGAAGCTAGCAATTAACTTGCTCAAGATCCAAATGATTGGAATAAGGGTAAACTCAGAATTCAAACCCAGGCCTGAACACCTGCTTTCCCAGGTTGCCCAAACCATACCACTCCACTGAGAGTTTGTAGGAGCAAGGATTGGGGAACTGCACTAATCTAAGGGAAATTTGCAAGGGGAGAAAATAGAATCATAAAAATTCTATAAATCTACTGTGACCACAGGATATTCATCTTTTCAAGCTGAAAAACTGACATTTTGGAGAACACGTGTTTAAAGATCTTAAGGAAAGATTATAACGCCTTTAAAAGCGGTGGGTGTAAAACAAGAGATTTTGAGATGAAGAGCTAGGCAATGAAGACAAGCATAGGAAAAGGAAATAAACTGAGAGCTAGAATGCTCAAATAGATGAGGACAAGGGTGAAAGGGAGTCCTTTTTTTTTTTTTTTTTTTTTCAGATTTTTATTTATTTATTCATTTATCCCCCCGTTGCTGCTTGTGCTCGCTGGGTCAGCTAACCACGCCGTGCAGGCGGGCTTGCCTTCACCAGGAGGCCCCGGGAACCGGGCCCAGGGCCTCCCATATGGTAAACGAGAGCCCCACTGATTGAGCCACAGCCGCTTCCTCGAAAGGAAGTCCTTAAAATAAAATAGACCAACTGTCACAGCCAAGAGGAGCCTATCGAGACATGCCCACTAAATGTAATGTATTTTAGATGGGATTCTGAAATGAAAAAAGGACATTCAATAAAAATAGGGAAATCTAAATCAAGGATGGACTTCAATTAATAATAATGTATCGCTTTTCGGCTTGGAGGAGGCCAGGGTTCAACTTCCTTCCGTCGTCCCGCATCCGGGTTCATCCGACACCAGCCGCCTCCGCCGTGCTGCCTAAGTTCGACCCCAAGGAGATCAAAGTCGTGTACCTGAGGTGCACCGGTGGGGAAGTCGGTGCTACGTCTGCCCTGGCCCCCAAGATCGGCCCCCTTGGTCTGTCTCCAAAAAAGGTTGGTGATGACATTGCCAAGGCAACTGGTGACTGGAAAGGTCTAAGGATTACAGTGAAACTGACCTTTCAGAACAGACAGGCCCAGATTGAGGTGGTACCTTCTGCCTCTGCCTTGATCATCAAAGCCCTTAAGGAACCACCCAGAGACAGGAAGAAGCAGAAAAACATTAAGCACAGTGGAAATATCACTTTCGATGAGATCGTCAGCATTGCCCGACAGATGTGGCACCGATCTTTAGCCAGAGAACTCTCTGGAACTATTAAAGAGATTCTGGGGACGGCCCAGTCGGTGGGCTGCAATGTGGATGGCCGCCACCCTCATGACATCATAGATGATATCAACAGTGGTGCAGTGGAGTGCCCAGCTAGTTAAGAACTACAAAGGAAAATATTTCAATAAATGATCATTTGACAGCCAAAAAATAATAATAATAATAATAATAATAATGTATCTATATTGGTTTATTAATTGTGACAAATGTACCACACTAAAGTAAGTTAAACAATAGGGGAAATTGAATGTGGGATGTATGGGAATTCTCTGTATATGGTCTCAATTTTTCCTTAAATCTAAACTATTCCAAAATTACTCTATTTTTTAAATTATAAAAATAAATAAATAAAGCTGACCTAGCATACTATTTTGGAAATCACCACCTGGATGTGTCTGATACATCGATCTCAAAACACCTTAAATTTAATCAATGCTTTTCTTCCCCAAAATTATTTCTCATCTTGTAATTCAGAACTGAATGGTTGGCACCTGTACCTACCCAGACTCTCAAGCTAGAAAAAGTGTCCTAGTGCTGGATTGCCATTCTTCTTGCTACCTACATCAAATAGGTTGCCTCATCCTACAAATTCTACCTCTTGATGTCATCCATATCCATTCATTCCACTCTCTCTGATGGCTCCTGCTTTAGTAAAGACTATTATTACTTTTATTAAGATCAAGAGTCAGCAAATTTTGTCTGTAAAGAGCCAAATCGGGGGATGGATGTGGCTCAAATGGTTGGGTGTCCGTCTCCCATATGGAGGGACCCGGGTTCGATCCCTGGGACCTCCTGGTAAAAAAAAAAAAAAAAAAAGAGCCAAATAGTAAATATCTTAGGATCTATGGACCATACAGTCTCTATGACAATGACTAAGCTTTGCTGATGAAGCAGCCATAGATGATGTGTACACAAATGTGGTTGTGTTCCAATAAAACTTTATTTATTTAAGACACTGACATTGGAATTTCATATACTTTCATGAGTCACAAAATATTATTCTTCTTTTGAAAATTTTTTTTGTTTTACATAACCATTTAAAAATGTTAAAAAGCATTCTCAGTTTGTGGGTCATATAAAAACATACCAGTTTGCCACCCCCTACTCTGGATTATTGCATTTTTTCTTTTCATGGATCTCCCTGCTTCTGTAATTGCTCAGTCTTCTTCCCCCCAGTTCTTTCTAGGTACTCTTTATAAAACTGATTTTATCATCACCTACTTAAAAAAATTCCCTTCAGTGGTTTCCCATTGCCTACAGGATAAAATCCAAAGAATTTAGCATAACGTTGACCTCTATATAACCTGGATCCTAGCTACTATTTTTTTTTTTAGCATCATCTCTATCCATACCTGCACCAACTATTTGTAGTCCCCAATAGATATCAGGGTACTTCGTCATTCCTGCCTTTTTTCCTACTGCTGGCTCATCTTTCAAGACTCAATTCTAGCCCCACTCTTTTTATGATGATATTTCTAACTCATCTCCCACCAAGATAGAAGTCCCTTGTTTGCACCCCTTCTGTATCTCACACGTATTTCTACCTTAGCTCCAGTAACACTTTAATGTTCTCCACACTACATTGTAAAACATTTTGGTATAGGAAACATATAAAATTCACCCGCCCCCAGCTTTAAGCACAGCACCTGACACTTCATTAATACCTAAATATTTGCTGAATGAATAAATGGAACCCCAAAATACACCATAGAGAAAAATAATCATTGTTTTTTTTTTTTTTTTTTTTTTTACCGGGAGGTCCCGGGTATCGAACCCGGGTCCCTCCATATGGGAGACGGACGCCCAACCATTTGAGCCACATCCGTCCCTCAAATCATTGTATTAATTAACAATTATTGAGCACTTATAACATTCAACCACTTTTCTGATCTGTTTGCATGGATTAGCTCACTGATTTGTCACAATACTAGAAGCAGCTACTGTTATTATGTGTCTATTACACTTAAGGAAGCTGAGGCACAGAAATGTGAAACTGTTAGTCACACAACCAGTGGGAGGAACTGGGATTCAAATTCAGGCTGACTCCATCTCTGAAACACAAAAGGATTTGGAAAAGGTCTAAAGAACGTTGGATTTTTTTTTTTTTTAATAAAAATTTTATTTTTTTATTTTTTAAATGATACATCGATTGCATAAATGATACACATAAAATATAAGGATTCCCATATGCCTTACTCCCCACACCCTCCCACATAAACAACATCTTTCATTAGTGTGGCGCATTCATTGCAATTAATAAATGCATCCTGGGGCTTTGCCACTGAGCATGAAGAACATTGGATTTTGATATTCTTGGACCTGTAACAAAAATGCCAGCTAGTCCACTCTGCCGCTGGAAATTCCCTCTTGATCTGGGTAGTGGGTACACGGAGTGCATAAATAAGTAAAAATCCATTAAGCTGTACATTTGAGATTTGTTCACTTCACTGTAAGGAACTTATTCCCCTATTTAAGTAAATTTTTAGAACACTTTCTGGTCTTTCCTCACCTTGCACTAACCTTTTCTAATACCTTCAACAAATCCTTCCTTATATTGGAATTCCTCTTTCAATTTCATGTTATTTGCTCTAGCTTTAAATTCTTTCCTCCACGATTAAACTGCACATTCCTCCAGGAGGCAGAGACCTCTTGATCCCTTGACCTCGTCCCCTTTACAGTAAGTAGAAGATTCTGATGTCCTGAAATATTCTAAGTACAATATTTAAAAGCAGCACCATGATCAGTGTTAACAGCTTTGGTTTATTTGACTACCAGCTAATTAGAGCAATAGTTAAGGTAAGATAAGAGATTCCTCACAGGTGCTAGATTTCTCCCTTTTCTCTCCCCACCACCACCATCTTCACTCCATCCCAGGCCACACCCCTTCTCACATAATCACTGACTTTTTCCAAGTTCTTCCTCATTCTGCAACACCTACTGAGCAACAGAAGAGCCTGTTCTCTTCTGGTCTGATATCACTTTGTCCCAGAGCAAGTTTATTTGTTTGCTAAACTTTGATAGGCATTCCTGGATATTACTCCACACAGCCCCCCAGGCTGGCTCTAACAGGGGGTGAAAAGAGAAATCCCTTTTTACCTTGGGTCAAATTCCCTGAGGGTAGGGTGAGAAGGAAGGAGCAGCAACCTGGTAAGAGCAGTGTTCTCCAAGTCACAACCTCTTGACAATTCAGTTTGAGGGTTGACCCTCCAGAAGTCTCCCTTGGGAGCCTTTTACATTGTTTGTTGTTATTTTAAAATTTTTATTGTGATAACTTATCTATGACATGCCATTTCCCATTTTTACCACTTTTAAGACCATAGATTTTGGTAAATATAATTTAGTCCTCGAATGTTAAGAGCCTTAAGAAATCCAAAGCTGAGCCACAGGTCGGAAATTTGACTTAGAGAGTTCTTATAATTCTCCAATTTCATAGAGGTCAGTGTTCTATTAAGATTTGCCCCTACTGCAAACTACTGTATCCTAGAATGAGTGCTTCTCAAACTTTAGGTACATAGCAATGACAGATTCTTAAAAAAGAGATTCCTGGGATCCACCCCCAGAGATTCTGATTCAGCCTGGGGTGATGCCCAGCCCAAGACTTTGCATTTCTAACAAGCTTTCAGGTTAGAACTCACCAGGCCCTCAAGGAGTTAATCTAGCGGGGGAATCCAAATGCATGCAAAAAGTGTAACTAAAATGCAAACGTAACCACTGTATGATAAGGGGGCACAGTGGAGGGGCACCTCATTCACTGGGGAAGAGGAGCTGCCAAGACCTGAGCTGTCCTGACCCAGAACTGACAATGAACCAAGCAGAGTGGGAGAAAAGCATTCGGGGCAGAGAGGGTTGCTTGGGTAGAGCTTGGCCAGAGCTGGAAGCTGGTTTGAGAGGCAGGCAGCGCACACACTGAGGGTCCTCTTCACCACCGTGTGAGCCTGAGACCCTAAGAAGAGGGATGAGGGCAAGGGAAGGTGTTGGACACATGGGGGGCAGATTAGAGAAGGTTATCAAGACATGACTGCTGGTGGAATCAAGTGAGGGATGATGGAAAAAGGAGTTGATTATGTCTCTCATATTTGCCTCTTGAGTGAATCTTTAATTGGACTTCAAATCTTGTGCACATGGTAAAGTCATAGATAACAAAGATCGGCCTTGAGAAGATTTATTTAACCTGGATGATAGGTACATACGAGAAGGTTTATTGTATTAATGTACTTTGTAGGTTTGAAAGTTTTCAAAATAATAAAGTTATTTTAGGGGAGAAAAGTGTGATTGTCTTCTTTTAGCTACAAAAGGCAAATTAAGTGGGGGAAATACTGTGTAATTCCATTTGTAAACTCTAAATTGGAAGTTTTGATTGTTGTGTGGTACAACTTCACAACAGAAGGTAATTTTAGAGTATTCTATCTCCCATAGAAGGTGGAAGGATTGTTATAGATTAGATTCAACTCTTTTAGAAGAGCTCCAGGCTCATTGAGTAATCAGTTTAGGAGGCCTAAGGCCTAGAGGCCCAAAGCATTGTTGTTTTTTAAGGGTTATTTTCTATATCACACTGAATTGCAATTTAACTTTTAAATGTAAGAAAATGCCTCCCACCCTTAATTTGCTAACAAAGCCCTAGTTTTCATGTAAGTCCATTCCTTTATTAACAAATAATCTTTGAGCATCTGTTCTAGAACAATAGTCCTCAAACATTAACATACACAAGAATCACCTGGAGAACTTGTTATTAAAACACAGACTCCACCAGAGATTCCTGCTTGCAAATCCCACCAATTTGTGGCTCTAAAAGGCTCCCAGGTGACCACACTCTTCTAGCACTGGGTTTACTACAGCAAACAAAAGAGGCAAAAATCAAAATAATTACCCTTATGGAGCTTATATTCTAGTGGGAAGTGGGGAGATAGAAGAAAGAAGATAGATGATTGATAGATGATAGAGATAGAATATTATGCAAGGTGGTGATACGTGCTATGAAGAAAAATAAAGTAGAGAAGGATAGGGAGTGAGACGTCACCGGGGAGTTAATAATAAAGTAAGGATTTAAAGGAGGTGAGAGAGCAAGGTAGCTATATTTTTGGGAGAAGAACAGACCAGAGAGAGATAAAAGGAAGGGCAAATGCCCAGATGCTGGAATTTTTCTGACCATGAGGATCAGCAAGGAGGCCTTGGGGAGTAGGGAGAGTACAAGAAGACAAATTAGAGGTAAATAACAAGGCCAGAGGAGGGCTTTGTAATTCAGCTCTTTGACTTAGAATGAGAGAAACCCAAAGGAAGACTTTAAGCAAAGGAATGGCTAGATCTGACTTGTCTTTCTAAAAAAAATCTGGCAAATATATTGAGAATAGATTATAGAAAGGCTCGGGAGGAAACAGGGAGACCAGTTAGGAGGCTTTTGATAATCCAGGTGATGGATGGTGATTGGATAGGGTTGTAGCCTTGGAGGTATTCAGAAAAGGTGGAGGGCAGCCTGGATTGGCACAGGTCACATCTGACCTTACCGTTCTTCTGGGGACATGGGTAATTTAAAACCCTCAGCTCTCCTGTGACATAGGCAATAATAAAAGAAAGACATGTTCCTTAAAAGAATATTTCTTGCTGCTCTGATGAGTCTCCAAGCCCTGATCCATGTGATGATCAAAAACTCACTCAACAGGGGAAAAAGAAACATGTTGGAAAACAAATAAATAAAAGAAGCAATTGGATTCTAGATCTATTTTGAAGGCATAGTCAACAAAGATGGCTCTGCAGACTTTGGCCTGAGCAACTGGAAAAATGGGATTGTCAACCCACTGAGATGGAGACAACCATGAGAGGAGTCTGTCTACAGAGAAACTTTTATGAGTTTGGTTTTGGAAATATTAATCTTGATAACTCCTGGTAAGACAACAAGTAGACATGTGCAGTACACAGTTGGATATATGAGACCTGAGTTTGGGGACCAGGTCTGGGATGAAGATATGCATTTGATAGTCAAAAGCACTTGGATGGTATTTAAAGTCATCAGACAAGATGAGGTCGCCGAATTTGTGAGTGTAGACAGAAGAGAGGTTTGAGAGCTAAGCCTCCCTCGGGACACCTTAACTTTTAGATATTTGGGGGACAAAGAAGATCCCGCAAAGGAGAAAGAACCCCAAGGAAGGTAGGAACACCTGCAGAGTTTAATAAGGGGAGGTTTAATTCTTAGAGTCTTTTTACTACCCGTGGTAACTTCTTTACCTCTCAGATCTCCTGTTGCAAATTTTCAATGACTTACTTGACATCTCTATTTGTATTTATTTATTAAAATCACAAATACCAAACATCTACTATGTATCAGGCATTGGACTTGATGCCTAATGCACAGCTTTTACTATATATTGGATGCTGCTGTTATTGCCCACAATTGCCTCATGTGTACCCTGCCTTTGAGCCACTGAGTCACATTAAATGATAGTATTGGAACCCATCATATTCTTTCATACCTTAGTGCTGCATTTGCCCAAATTGCTCTTTTTCTGGAATTTGCTTCCCTTATTCTTTCCATATTTTTCCACCTCAGCTCAGCTGAAGATCTTACATGAAGTCTTCTTAGATACTTCCTTCCCTGCCCTACCTCCTATTGTTTATGCTTTCTTGGCATCCAGTGCATAGTTCCTTGCTATTTTAGATTAAAACAAAATAAAACTTATCACAACACATTATAAATTCTTAGCACCTCAAGATCAGGGATAGTGTTTATTTTCTCTCAATACATGATAGGCACTTATCAGTTGAATAAGCAATTAAAAAATACTTGTAGGGAGGCGGCTGTGGCTCAATCAGTGGGGCTCCCGTTTACCATATGGGAGGCCTGGGGTTCGGTTCCCGGGGCCTCCTGGTGGGGGCAGGCCCGCCCGCGCGGCGTGGTTGGCTGACCCAGCGAGCGCAAGCAGCAAGGGGGGGATAAATGAATAAATAAATAAAATCTTTAAAAAAAAAAAATACTTGTAGGCCAACAGATGTCTATGAAGTCACTAAATATATATCGAACCTGATATCACAAGAAACAGGGACTGATAGAATGGGTTTATTAAGTACAGTGACACATTAAAGAAGAGTTAAATAGAAACTTATGGGAGAATTAAAGAAACTGAATATCCACTTGGACATACTCAAGGAAGCTCAAATGCACAATGGAGAGAGGAGTGAAATCAGATAAATCAATAAAAAGTTGGATAATTCCATCTCAATTTGATTTGTACTCCACATCTGAAAGCTGAGGAATGGCGATCTTGGCCACCTTGGCTACCTTGATAAATCAACCAAATCTGATGTTAAGAGCACTAAATTCTGAAGTAGGAGATCTGCATTCTTAACAGATTGTGTGGCCTAAAGGGCATTTCTTATCTATAAATGAGAAATAAATCTTATCTGTAAAATATTTCTCATTTCTTTTCTTTTTCTTTTTTTTTTTTTTTAAAGATTTTATTTATTTATTCATTTATCACCCCCCTGCTGCTTGCGCTCGCTAGGTCAGCCAACCACGCCGTGCAGGCGGGCTTGCCTTCACCAGGAGGCCCCGGGTTCGGGGCCTCCCACATGGCAAACGGGAGCCCCACTGATCGAGCCACAGCCGCCTCCCAATATTTCTCATTTCTAATATTCCGCTTCCCCCACCTCACCTCCTTCCCAGAAATCCTCTCAAGAGAATGCAATTTAAAGCAGGCCATCACACCAGGCCAGGAGCACGAGCTACCAGGTCCCACAAGCAACGCAGCAAGATGATGACATAACAGGAGAGTGACACAAGGGAGAGCAAGGACAAGATGCACCGAAAAACCAGGAACTAAGGTGGCACAGGCAGTAGGATGCCTCTCTCCCACATCGGAGATTCCGAGGATCGAATCCCAGTGAAGACAGGAGGAGGATAAGAGAGGGCAGGAAACGGACACAGAGGGGTGCCCAGCAAATGGACACAGAAATAGCAAAAATGGGGGGAGGTAAAAATGGATAAAAGTAAGTAAATAAATCCTTAAAAAAATGTATAGGGGAGGAAGATACAGACTATAGTTAATAGTAATACTTTGACGATGCTCTTTCAGGATTTGTTAACAAATGTTTCACAACAATGCAGGGTGTTTGGGGGGGGGTGATGTGTGGGAGCCCTGTATGATGTTATGCATGTTTGTCTTGTAAGATCACGATGTTTACTGAACACATAGTTTATGTGTGTTCATGTATGAGTGATATACTTCAATAAATTGTTTTTTTAAATGTATACAAAAAAACAATAAAGCAGGCTCTCACCTAATCCGTTTTTCATTTGGGGTCCAGGACGCTAGCACATTTTAACATGCCCTTCCTCCACCCTCACAGCCCACCAGCCCACCTCAACAAATCCAGTCTCGACAGCGGCTGAAACAGGTCGACCTTATTCAAATTGCTTTCCCTGGCGAAGAATGCAGGACGTTTGCCCTGAGCTTCCAGCCCCCTTCCCTTCCTTTGGTCTTTCACTCCGGAGGCGCTTTTCCTAGATACAATAGGACAGGGGGGCGGGGGGTGGGGTGCAGACATCCCAGGCTTTCTTGCAAGACCCCTGTCAGGAAAGGACAAAGCTTCCCGGAACCGCAATTTAGAGAGCTGCGGGCAAACTCAGGTATTTGGCGACCTTGACTGCCCCATGCACCACCCTACTCTGGTTGGGAGTCAGGGAGTCACAATTTCCCCCCTTTTAAGGAAATATCTTACTTTTTAATGAGACAGAGACTATCTGCCTGGAGCACGATGTATCTAGTTCTACTTACCTCTCCCAGAAGCTTTTCTTCCTACTTTTTTTCCTCCACAGAATGATGGCCTGAGAAGACAAGGAAAGGCTATAAAGCATTTGGTCTCTGTGTTTGAACTTTGCAGCATTCCTCCAACCCTCACAAGCAAGCATCTCTGCATCCTGAAGGAAAATCAGCTGGCATGGGGTGGGGGCAAAGCCTTGAAGACTCAAGCAGCAGAGGGCATGAGAGGTTTAGCCAAGAGCTGTGTCTTAGAAAAATATGGAGTTGGAACGTGCTAAGGGTTTCTTTTAGGAGTGGAGACCGGGAAAGGGGAATAAATCTTGGCTTTCTTGAATATTGCATTTGGGAATGGGGAAGAAGATGGAAAGCTGTTGATTATCTTTGTCCACAAATAAATTAGTGCTGGGACCCAGCTCTAAAAACGGTGCTTTTGGAAGACATGCCCCTCAAATTGGCAAGGCAGGGGTGGGGTGGGGTTGAAGGACCAAGCCTGAAGAGGAAGGGGCGGGGGAGGAGGGGGGAGCCAGAAGAAGATGACTGCCTGGGGAGGAGTAGAAAGGCCAAAAATGGTGTCTAAAGAGAACCTGTTGCAAAGGCTTTGGCAAGTCGATTTATTTACAGGAACATCATTCACCTACAGCAAGGGCTCTTAACAAGGGGTCCGTGAGCATGAATTGAAATTCAAAAAAAAACATTCTTGTGGGGACGTGTTGGTAGGGGTGTGCTATATCTATTAAATAATACATGGAATACTGTGAACTTATTCATCTGACTGGCAAAGGGGTCCATGGAACAAAAAAGGCTAAGAACCCCTGACCTAGAGGATGTTCTTTAGCTCCCTTCTTCCAGTTGGGTTGGTTTAAAGGTCAATACATTCCACTCTTTTATATCCAGTAATATCCTAGATGGAATAAGAAGGTGGTGCTTTCATTAAACATGTTGTTCACTGGATTAAAATTAAAATCACAAGAAGGTAACTTCACACTTGGCAGTCATGGACACAGATCCGGATAGAATTTCTATTAGCAGCCACTGTTCGTTTATCACTGATGTGTCAAATATTAACTGTGTTTAGCACTTTATCTTCTCTAATTCTTGCAATGAGCAGTGAGGTGGGTATTACCATCCCTATTTACAGATGAGGAAACTGAGACCTAATAAGAGGCTGGGCAAGAGTCTATCTTGAATCTTGCGTATAAAAGCTAATTGTAAATCTTCTATACTATAGGCAGATGCATAACTATCAACAGAACGCCAAAATGTCTTATGTGAGCAAGGCACAACTCTTTTCCTCTGACTTTTGTGGAACGAATTTCTCGTGTTTCTTAAAGCTAAAAGAACAAGAGAGAAGGAAGGTGGCAGTTGGAAACAAGTACTTTTTAACATCTAACTGATGTTCTATCAACAAGCTACATGTTTTATTGTGACCGTAGGGTGAGAAAAAAGGAACTGGTGGAAGTTTCTGACAAAGCTAGGCAGATCTTGAGACCCTAAGAGGTCTCAAGTCTATGTTAATTGCCCTAGTGGAGTTACAATAACCTGTAGTAGCCTCAGGAATTGTAAGTGCATCTTTGATTTCAAAGGTGGAAACGAGGTAAACCTGCAAGTTTCTATTAGTGGAGTTTGTCTTCAGGTTCTAAGGTCCTCGTTTTCTAGTTCTTTCTCCACCCAGTCCAGGTTACTAGGCTGCTTCCTTTTGCATTACAATTGCATTGGTGAGACTGGCAGACAGGATTAGCTGGGAATTCACAAGGGCCTGGGGGGGTGGGGTGGGGGCTGCCAGCAGGGGCGGGCCCAAGGATGACTGAGCCAACTTTATAAACCCAGAGACGACGCTTTTCATCTCTTGCTGCACTGGGCTGTTTGGCTATTGTCACTCTGGAGTGGACTCGCTTCGCCGGTTTTTTTTTTTTTTTAATACTTACTTACCTGTAGATCTTCCTAAGAACTTCTTAGGAAGTTCTTATTTCTCTAAGAACTTCTACCCAAATAGTCTTTTAGCCTGCTTTGGCCATTCTCACTGTCTAGGTCTTTGATTCCCCCCACCCCCCTCCTTCTACTCAATAAACATGAGTGTGGACCTAGCTTCTCCCCAAAGCCTGCCTTGCCCCGAAGCATCTGATTCTAGGGAGTCTTCACCAATGCCTGAGATTTATAAGGCCGAAGAAAATTATGCGTCCTTGCAAATATCATCTGCTGAGGTGCACCAGTCAGAGACAGGTAAGGAAAAATTGAATCCTTGAAAAACTTTGAAGTCTTAAGGGAAAGAAGGGAAGGGGGTTGAGGTTCATCCATCTCCTTCTTGGGCTATTCTAGTTCATCAATACAAGCAGGTGCCACTAATCTATTAATCCCTGCAAACGTGTCACAGATGTCAGCAGTTGTGGATGGAGAGCCAGGTTTCTCCACAGTTCAACTGTGTACTGTATATTGATTGAGAACCTAGGTCATGTGTTTAGGCCCCATGAGCTGGGGCATAAATCTTAACATTGCGGTGCCGGGCACAGTTATCAATAAATGTTACTGGTAATTGGCCAGAAGAATACATCACAGATTGGGGTCAACTATTCAAGGAAGGCCATGGTGGCTATTATATAAATCTCACTTTGGAGCTGATGGTTTTTTTTTTTAACCTTCTTTCTCTGACAGTAGCCATTGGCTCTTCTCCCACCCCTTGGATTACGTGGGTGTTATCGGGCGGTTCTGATTTTGAGCACCTGCTATGCTCTAGCTTCCATGCCCAATTCTCATATATCCCAAGGAAGTATCAAACCCACTTTATAGCAATTACGCTTAATTATGGAGAATGAATAAGTGAACAACAACGGTAATTTCTATTTTTGAGTGACAGATTTTAGTGTTATCTGTTTTTCTAAACTTTGTCCTTGTTTTTGTAATTTCAAACTGAAAAGATGACACTGGGTTGTAAGAGGGAGGAGCTTGGAAAGGCGCCGTGGGCCTGTTCTCAATAAGCAAGTGCAAGGTTTGTGGAGATACCACCTGTAATTAGCCATTCGTGGAGCTGTTTCTCCTTCTTAGGCAAGAAGTATGAGACTGCGAATTTAAGGCCCATGTATTTATTATTTATTCCATGACTGCAGGATAGAATTGAGTTGGAACAGGAACAACTCGGCACAAATAATTATTTAAGCGACTGCTAAATATAGGTAACAGAGGAGATAAGTAAACTTAATTTTTATTTGCTAAATTGGTAATATACCAGGTCCTGTGCTAGACATTTTAAAAATAGTTTTTGTATCTTGGGTTTTTTGGGTGCTTTGTTTTTTATTAAAGTTGTAAGTATACAGAAAAAGCATGCAGAAAAGAGTTTCCATATACGCCCCCCCCCCATATTAACAACACCTTGCATTAATGTGGTGCCTTTGTTACAATCGAGAAAAGAATACTATATAGTTGCACAATTAGCTATAGTCCATGATTTACATTAGAGTTCACTGTTTGTGTTGTGCAATGCTATGTTGTATTTTTTGTTCCAATAACATACGCAACCTAAATTCCCTTTTAACCACTTTAAAATCTATAATTCATTGGTATTAGTTACTTTCACAATGTTGTGCTATAATCACCACTATCCTTCTACAAAACTTCCGTCATCCAAATGTGTTATCTTATTTGAATCTATGAAGAAACCATGTGAGGAAGTAATTTTGGAGGTGAGGACCCAGCTAGTAGAGGTAAAACCTGGATTAAAAATGGAAGCCTGCTCAAATTCCCATCTCTTGTTCATCCTGGTGTGTAAACGGTATAGTGTTAATTTTATGGAATCCCCAAAATCTGATTATGTGGTTTTAAAAAACCATCTATGTGGTGGCTGGCCAAAGTTACAAAGAGGAAGTTACCTATGGAGACAGCAGGTGAAGTCAAATAATCATCCTGACATCATTAATAATCGGTGTATAAACCCACAATTTCTCTAATGAAAATAAAAAGAGATTAAAGACAATTTTTTTAAGAAACAAGACAATGCTATGGTTTGGGGAGATGGAATGATGGTGATGATAGTACAACATTGTGAAGGAACTTGTACCACTGAATTGTATACTTGAAAATGGTTGTTACCACAAAAAAAAAATAGTCTAAAGGACCATGGGACTGTACAACACAGTGAACCCTAATGGCTATGGGTTTTTTCTATAATATTGGTTCATCAGTTGTAACAAATGTACCAACTAAGGCAAAATGTCAAGAGGATCTATGGGAACTCTACTTTCTGCAAATTTTTCTGTAAACCTATAACTACTCTTAAGATATAAACAAATAAGTAATATGGAAGTAGGCATGGTTTCCTAAAACTTGAATATATCGGTTTCCTTGACACCACTGTAAGGCTTTTTGAACATCATGTAGTAAAAAGTCATTCGTTGTCAGACCTAATGGCTTCTACCTGAGGTTTGAGTCCCACTGTGCTTCCCAGCAATATACCTCTTGGATTGGTACAAGAGTTTAAGCAAAGTGCTCAACAAGAATTAAGATGTTAATGCCACTTATTACCTACTGCTGGGGTTGTAAGGCTTGTGAAAGTACTTTGAAAACAGTTAAGTTTATAAATAGAATATTTTAAAGCTTGAGAAAAGTTTTGAAGAAAAGTGTCGTTTTGTTCCCAACAGTCTCTCCTCTTCCTTCCTCCACGGACCTGCTTATTCAGGATAGCCCTGATTCTTCCACCAGTCCCAGAGTGAAACTACCTGCTTCTCTAGAGAAGAGCACAGCAAAGAAGGAAAATGAGAGTCCGGTCAAGAAACAGAAGATCAGGACCGTGTTCTCTCAGACGCAGCTGTGTATACTCAATGACAGATTTCAGAGACAGAAGTACCTCAGCCTCCAGCAGATGCAAGAGCTCTCCAGCATTCTGAACCTCAGCTACAAACAGGTAAGGTTATTTTGTTGTCGGTTTGCAGATGAGGATTGCTAATATCTTTATGGATGTGCTTTCCTGTACTCTTGTCTATGCAGCTTCCACAAAGAGCTTCAATATAAAAATGGTATCTTTGTAACATGTTTCTTGACCACCTCTCCCTTTCATTACATATTCTGTTGTGTGAATGTGACATAATTTAACCACTGCCCCTTTTTGTGCAAACCAAATTTGAGAATGTTTCCAAATCAAAGAAGTTACATATATCCCATCTTCCAGGTATGAGAGTCTGGCCATAACTGGTGGTTCTCCTTAAAATAGAAATCGCATCTATTGTTTTTAGTTATGTGTATTTGATTACTTTGGAGGTTAGTCACTTTTTTTAGCCATTTCCATTTATCAATTGCTTTCTTTTCATACACCTTTTATTTATTTATTTATTTATTTATTTATTTAAGATTTTATTTATTTATTCATTTATCCCCCCCTTGCTGCTTGTGCTCGCTGGGTCAGCTAACCACGCCGTGCGGGCGGGCCTGCCTTTACCAGGAGGCTCCGGGAACCGAACCCGGGGCCTCCCATATGGCAAACGGGAGCCCTACTGATTGAGCCACAGCCGCTTCCCCACCTTTTATTTACTATCCAAATGTTTGCTTTTTTAAAAAGGCATTTGTCAAAGTTAATTACCACTATATCACTTTTATCATTTATTGAAGTAAAAAAGATATAAAGGTTAAAAAACAACAACAAAAAAATGAAGTATAAAAAATTTGTATTCAGTCTATTTTATGGATTCTCTCTTTGGCACCATGCACAGAAAGCCTTAATTCCATGATTGTGTGTGTGTGTGTGTGTGCAAGCACATTTATAATTTTCTTCTGATCCTTGTGCTTCTCTGTAAATTTATCTTTTAATTTGCTCTGTAAACCATCTGGAAATTTTAGTTTATTGTGTGCTGGAATGCACAGATATTTTCTATTCATTGTCCTAGTGATATTATTTCATAATTCCTAAATTGAAATGCCATCATTATCATATATTAAATGCAAATATTGAATATTCCTAGATAGACTATTGGTTTGAGACTTTAAAAACGGATTCTAGAAAATCAAATTTTTGTTTTTAGATATTTCTAGCCATCAGGAGAAAAAAAATCAACCTTCTTTCAAGCACATCTGCATTTCTAGTGTCTTATGTGTTCCTCTTACCTTTTTCGTTCAGGTTAAGACCTGGTTCCAAAACCAGAGAATGAAATGTAAGAGGTGGCAGAAAAATGCCAACTGGTCAAAGAGTGGCAACAGTGTGACCCAGGTAACAGGAAATTTTATTTTCTGCTCTTTGCGTTCAGTGGTCTTTTAGTTTTGTGCACCCCTGAAGCATGCAACCCTAACTATGGACAGTTTTGGGATCCCTTGTACCCTTTCAGTTACTCCCACCATTCTCTTTCAGAAGGGCTCAGCACCTACAGAATACCCGGGACTCTACTCTTCCTATCCCCAGGGGTGCTTGGTGAGCACTTCTAGTAACCTTCCCATGTGGAGCAGCCAGACCTGGAACAGCCCGACTTGGAGCAGCCATTCCTGGAACAGCCAGTCTTGGAGCAACCATTCCTGGAACAGCCAGACTTGGTGTTCCCAAGCCTGGAACAACCAGTTCCAGAACAGTGGCGAGGAATCCCTGCAGCCCCAGATCCAATTCCAGCAAAATTCTGCCAGTGATTTGGAGGCCACCTTGGGAAGTGCTGGGGAAAGCCATAATATAATACAGCAAACTGTTAAGTATTTTAGCACCCCGCAAACCATGGATTTATTCCCAAATTATTACTCCATAAACGGACAGCCTGAAGATGTGTGACAATGGGCGGAGCCTGCGTTACATCATTCCTTGCAGAATTTTCTTGAGAGCTGTGTATCTGACTTTATCCTGGTTTTCATTGTGTAACTGGAGGGTGGGAGTAGGTGTGTTTTGAGTCTAATCAGAGGTTACAAAAAACTCAAACAGGCCAGATTTATGTTGTCCAGAGCAGCCCAGGTAAAGATGTCTATGGCTATAGAGAACTAGATATAATACTTGGATATTTTTAGGATCGAGCCTCAAGAATGGGAAGTAAAAGTATAAAGATGTGTGATGGGAGTACATTTTATAGGACTGGGAGGCCTCACTTACTAAAAACCTGAATTGTTGAGATGAAGGGTTAAGCTATCATGACCTGTTTCATTGATTTCTCACTACCCCTTCTGCTCTGTGTTTTACTGCCTCTAATTTGTTAATTACATTAATATTTGGAGATAAATGTCTTTTTACTGCTGCATCATGATAATATTATAGTAATTTGGCTGGTTGCTTTAAATTTAAGTCTAGATAAATAAAAAATACACATTTTACCTTTGGCTATCTGTGCCCTGATTTCACCCAGTGATTCAATGAGTAAAAATTTGAATAATCATGGATCTCCATAACTTTTTTTTTTTTTTTATGTGGGGGCAAAAAAATGTAACTGAAATCCTCTAGACATTGAAGGGATTGCTATCTTAGAAAAAAATGTACATTACTAGGTGGCTGACTACACTTGAGCAAACGTATCCCCTCCTTGTGTATGTAGTTTTATTGAAACAAAATTTGTGGTTATTTGTAGATTTGGAGCAGAGAAGCAAAGAACAGAGCTCATAGCTAATAAGCAAAATGAACAACCAAGGGGAAAGGAAAATAAATGGAAGGAAGGGGGGGGAAGGGCCAGGAAATTGGAACTCTCACGTATGATGTGAAAGGTTCTATAACTACATTTCTGCACAATTTATACCCTGCCAGAAAGAACTTCTATGATGAAATAAGCCTATTGTAAAACTTCATTAAGATGTTATTAGTAAATTATATTGTGCCTGCTTTAATGAAAAGGGGCGCTATTAAATTTGTAGTTCGATTTTCAGTCTAACAAAGCACATTTTAATGTGTTTAAGTGAGTGAATCAATGTTAACATTTAAAAGTATTTGATCAGAGACTCCACGGCTAGTTTGAAATAGACTTTCTTTTTTTTTTTTAGATTTTCACCTTAGGAAGGAGCTAAGCAGGCATCCATGACTAAATCCGTTGACTATCCTTTTCCCATCGTTACTTGCTCCACAATTGATCTGGTCCAGGAGCATGTTCCTTCACTACTCAGCTTGCTTGCTCCATGGAAACCTTGGACTTTCTGAAGCATCAAAGATGCACTACTATCTCTTGATTATAAATTCATGTTTATTCAATATTTGTACAACTTTCTCCTAAATTTACCTCTTTTCAATTCCAAAGGCAAGTCACTGTTTTCTGCTACTCTGTGTTGAAACAAATTCCTATTTACTTTACCATTTATACGATTTTGAAAGCTTTGTTCTTTTCATCTCTTATCTTTGCTCACTTAAGATAATGGGTATTGAACCCAAAGGAAGTCAAAGAGACTGATTATAAAGCAATATGATAGGATAATTCAATAGTTCCGGTTTTGTTCATTAAAGCTATATTGAACACCTATCACTTCAAAGTATACTAGATGCTGAAGTAGAAAAGAGGAAAAGGAAAGCAAGTAAGAAAGAAGGGAACAAAGATTGAAATGAAAGAAGGAAAGAAAAGAGGAAAATGGATTGGTTCCTGTTTTTCACTGATTTGGGAAATTAACCATTTATGGAAGTGCATTCATCTATAGTTTAATCTGGAACCAACTCCACATTCTTACATGCAGTAAGAGGCTAATAGAGTAAATGTGAAAATCTAAGGCAGAGAACAGTGAAATCCACAGTCCTTAAGGAACCAAAGAAAGGCTTGGTTTATCTTATTTTTATTTTTTACACACATCTCAATTTATTCAAGAATTTTATGGTGGCATTGCATTTACTAGGTTTTAGCAAATTGTTAATAGCTTTATGACTAGGGTAGTGTTAACAGAAACAGCTTGAATTTTATCTACATATTAATCCACATAAGGTTTCATTATCCATTTACAAAATTAAAAATTAAATCAATGTCTTTTAATAAAAGTAGATCACTTGTGCATGTTTCCTCTCCATGTCTGTAAAAGGAAGGGTCTTTTCTGGTTGGTTTTCATCTCCAGTTCTTCAAAATTAACCTCATGGTATAAACCTCAGGTAGGGTTCATACATGCCTCATTCAAGATGAGGCTGCTATTTAGAAACATCAATAGCCTCAATATCCTCATTAGACTTCAATCAACCCCAAGGATGCTTTCAAAACTGTCACATATTTACGAATTTTCCTCAAATATCCTTCCGAGTTCTGCAGCTTTATTTTCCATCTTAGTATCTCCACACAACAGTTTCAACACAGCATTGATAGATAAAGGCCAGTAACCACCAAGTCCCGACTTAAAAGTATCTTCATTTTTAAATGCCTTTTCCTGATTGCAAAACTAAAAGAAATTTGCTCTTAAAAACAAATGTAAATAATACAGAAACATGTAATCACATCCATTTAGAGATAACACTTTTTAACAGTTTAATAAATATTCCTACATATTATGGGTAGTTTTGTATGTGAATCCATATGCATACATAAATTGTAACAGGATTATACCATTTACATTCTGTTCTGTAATTTTTCCACACATCTTCAACCTCTTGCATGTCAATATATCTCACTGGAAGAATCTTAAATTCAGGATAACAATTATATTAAGAAACATTGATTCCCTATTTTTCTCAGATGTATTAGCCAAGTTGAGATAGTTTCCTGAATGTTCTCTATAAACATTTCTGATATGAAGAGTGAAATTTGGGTAGTTAAACAGGGGAGATATTAATAGAGCTTTTTAGTTCTTCCTAACTCAAATCTCAGTGTAACTTTGTCATTCACCTTTTTTTTTTTAATTAAAGCCATGTGAATTATAAAATATTAAAAATAAGATATAATGACATAGAGTTAAAAATAAAAGAAACAACCACTGTTAAGTTTTTTTTTTAGTATTTAACAAATCAATTTGATACATACTCATAAAGCACAGAATTCATTCAAAATATACAATCAATGGTATTTGGTATAGTCACATAGTTGTGCATTCATCACTTCAATCATTATTAAAGCATTTTCATTATTTCAGTAATAATAAAAAACAAACAAAATTCTTCACCTCTCAATCTGTTTCCCCTGCTGTACATAGCTGCTATTTCTGTCTATTCTTGCACAATTATTTATTTATTAAGCAGTTTTGTTGAGATATATTCACATATCATACTATCTATCCAAAATGTATAGTCAATGGCTTTTAGTAAAATCACAAAGTTGTGCATCATCACAAAAATATTTTGGAACTATTTCATTACTCCTAAAAGAAAAGCTCCACACACCTTAGCTGTTAAATTTTGATATATTATTTCCATGCATATACATGACACAATTTAAATTAAAAATTAAATCAATGTCTTTTAATAAAAGTAGATCACTTGTGCAAAAATTTTTAAAAAGACACAAGCTGTTTATGTTCCAGAAATTTAAAAAATACTATTAATACCTAAAAAAAAGATAAATGATCACATCTTGAGACTAATGCTAGTAAATATTAGAGCAAATTTCAACATCTGTGTAAGTAAGTCACATAAGAGGCTTGAAGAAGTTGCTAAAAAGGTGTAAACCCAATTTAAGGTTTTTCAGAGTATTCCTTTTTTGGGTCACAGGATGACCAAGAATATAAAATAGTATAGAAGGAGGTAAGATGAAAGGAAATTAATAAATATAAATCTACTTGCCAACCTCTCCGCCTTTCCACACCCTTTTCCTCCCCTTTTAAGAAGCTTTTTCAGTTTTACCCAAAGGAAGTATTATATTTTAGTTAATACTAAATATTATACTTTATCATATTATTAATATTATACTTTATTATACTTTAGTTATCTTATTATATTTTCGGTTTTTAAAAGTCGACTTTTTCTTGGTTTTCAGTTTGCATTTCCATTTCAATTTGTCCCCTAAGTAAAGAAGGACCTTGGATTACATTTGTCTTGGTCCTCTGAATTTTACAAGATGGATTCAAAGCTCAGAAAAGAGTGGGAGGAGCGCAGGCCTTGCTGAATGAATTTCAAGCACCTAGCTCATGGGGTAAAGGACAAGGTTAATTCTCCTCTGAATAATCCTGCTATTCAGAAAACTTGATACCTACAGGAAAAAACAGGCCATTTACTGGGACCCCAAAGGTAAAGGCAGACGACTGCCAGACAGGGGCAGGGAAAGTGGGGAGGGCCTTTAGTAAATATTGCCTGCCTCCTGGGGCCTGGTCGGCTTTGCCTCAAGCAGGAGATAAAGAGAATTTGTTAAATAAAGAAGCCAATTGGGTCAGACAAAAGCTTCTGGCACAGGAAGTTAGTTCCACTGAGGTTACCAAAATATAGGCATTTGAATAGGTTTCTTGGTGTGAGGTTGAAGTGAAACCTGCCTGAAAAGAAGCAGCAGCTGGTGGTGAGTCTATCCTTTAAGGGATTCCCAGTTTCTGGGTGGTTGATGAACACTCCAAGTTCCTAGAAGAGTGTCCTTGAGAATTTTAAAGGTTAAGTGCCTGGGAAATGGCTTCAAATGCAATGGTAGTCCTACTTCCAAGTATACTACCAGGCCAGCGCTCCAGCTACTAGGTTGTCATTACTTCCAGGATTCTTCACTAGAAATTTCCACTGAAAGCAAGGCAACATGTAAAATTTTTTTTTTTTTTTTTTTTTACCGGGAGGTACCGGGGATCGAACCCCGGTCTCTCCATATGGTAGACGGACGCCGAACCTCTTGAGCCACATCCGTTTCCCTAAAATTTTTATTTATTATTATTTTTTTTTTTTTTAAAGATTTTATTTATTTATTCATTTATCCCCCCCTTGCTGCTTGTGCTCCCTGGGTCAGCTAACCACGCCGTGCAGGCGGGCTTGCCTTCACCAGGAGGCCCCGGGAACCGAACCCAGGGCCTCCCATATGGTAAACGGGAGCCCTACTGATTGAGCCACAGCCGCTTCCCCCTAAAATTTTTAAATACATGAATTTATTTTTATATTTCCAAACTTGGTTTTGCCATCATGAGATTGTTACCTAACTTCCTGATTTTATACTTGTATCTCTTTTCACTTGTGCTGAAAAATCTTGGTTCCTAGTCATATTAATATAATTACATTGCTTGCTTTATCTTAAATTTTTTATAAAAATAATTTCAAATATAATACTAATATGACTCCTAATAAGATGACTAAATAAAACTTAAGACTTTTTTCTGTAGCCAACTAAGCTGCTGGTCCCCCTGTCCCCATGGGGGCCTGGTTGCAATGGCTGCAGACAGCAGCCTCCTTGGTAGTGGGCATAGTAGCCTATTGCTTGTATGGGTTGCCCTAAGGGAATCTGGAGACCGCCCTTTCCTGTTGATGGTCCTGTCTGACCTCCTGCTATCCCAGTCTAGGCTCTAAACAGGTATGTGAGGTACCTTTGGAAATCCCCAAGGTACAGTGGCCAGGGCCCACGTTGGCCAAGTCATCATGTCCATCTGCACCAAGTTCAAGTTTCCTGGCCACCAGAAAATCCATATCTCCAAGAATTGGGGCTTTACAAAGTTTAATATACCACATTAAAAGAATGAAGGAAAAAAAACACATGATCATTTCATTCAAGACAGGAGAGGCATTTGACAAAATACAGTACCCTTTCTTCATAAAAACACTTAGAACACTAGGAATTGAAAGAAATGTCCTCAATATGATAAAAGGCATATATGAAGAGCCCACAGCTAACATCCTACTTAATGGTGAAAGACTGAAAGCCTTTCCTCTAAGATAAGTAATAAGACAAAAATACCCACTGTCATCACTGTTATTCAACATTGTACTGGAAGGTCCTGCCAGAGGAATTAGGCAAGAAAAAGAAATAAAGGGCATCCAAATTGGAAAGGAAAAAGTAAAACTTCCCCTATTTGCAGAAGATATGATACTATTTAAAGAAAATCCTGAAAAATCCCCAACAAAGCTATTAGAACTGATGCGTGAATTCAGCAAAGTGGTGGGGTACAAGATTAACAATCAAAAATCAGTAGTGTTTCTATACACAAGCAATGTATAATTGCAAGAAGAAATCAAGAAAAAAAAAATTCATTCACAATAGCAATCAAAAGAAGCAAATATCTAGGAATAACTCTAACCAAGGAGAAAATGACAAAACTCTGCTAAAAGAAATTAAAGAAGACTTAAATAAATGGAATGACATTCCCTGTTCATGGATTGGAAGACTAAATATCATTAAGATGTCAGTCCTACCCAAAGCAATTTATAGATTCAATGCAATTCCAGTCAAAATTCCAAAAACTTTCTTTGCCAAAATGGAAAATTATCAAATTTATATGGAAGGGTAAGGAGCACCAAAGAGGTAAGCCAAGCTCAAGTTGAAGATTCAGACTTCCTGATCTTAAAACTTATCACAAGGCTACAGTAATCAAAACAGCATGGATTAGGTGATGAATGCACAACTATATGATTATACCAAATACCATTGATTGTATACTTTGGATGAATTGTATGCTTTATTAGTATGTATCAATAAAATTGATTTGTTGAAAAAACAAACCAGCATGGTACTGGAACAAGGACAGACATACAGAACAATGGAATAGAATGGAAAGCTTCACATTTATAGAAACTAATTTTTGACAATATGGCAAAGAACACTCAATGGCGAAAGAACAGTCCCTTCAAAAAAAGGGTGCTAGAGCAGGGACAGGGCCCAGAATGATGACAGATGATGTGTTTTAGACACAGGATGGAAAGGCAGCTCTCAGTGCTAATGGCCCTGAGAGTACTCAGGCCCATGCTGCAGGGAAAGATTGTCACCGTGTAAATGAAGTAGGGGGTGGAAATGGACACTGGATGGAAAAAGGCGATGGCTTCATTCAGGGAACCTAAAATCTGGCAACAGAGGAAGAGGAAGTTCATTGCAGCCAGGTTGAGGATGTAGACAGAGAAGGCATTCTTCCACATGTGCTCAGGAGCCAGAGCACAGCTGCATTTCTCACCTGCCCAACCAGGCAATGATGAGGATCAGGATGTCCACGTCACAAGTTAAAAATGGGCCTTGTCACTTCCATTCATCGGTGTGAATTCCATTCCCCAGGCTGGGCTGGTTGGATCCATGCTCAGAAACCCTCCACTGGTACCTAGAATCTGGTTACAATGGAGGAGGAAGTTCATTGCAGCCAGGTTGAGAATGTAGGCAGAAGGCATTCTTCCACATGCAAAAATTCAGGAGCCAGAGCACAGTCACATTTCTCACCTGCCCAACCAGGGCAATGATGTGGATCAGGATGTCCACGTTACAATTGAATGTTTTTAATACCACTGAATCAAATACTTTAAAGTGGTTAAATGACTAATTCTGTGTTGTATATAAATTGCCAGAATAAAAATGTTAAAAAAAATAAATTAGGGGGGCAGATGTGGCTCAAATAGTTGGGCGTCTGCCTCCCACATGGAGGGAACTGGGTTCAATCCCCGGGACCTCCCACTGGAAAAAAATAAATAAATAAAATAGTAATAATAAATTAAAAAAAAAAACCCATAGAACTGTACAACACAGTGAAACCTAATGTATACTATGGACTATAATTATAATAGTATTGTTTAGTCAACTGGAACAAAATACCACAAGAATACAAAGTGTTAATAACAGGGAAAACGGTGTGTGTATGTGAGAGGGGATATGGGATGCATGATTTTTCTGTAAGCCTACAACTGCTCTACTAACATTTTTTTTTTAATTAAAGGGAATAAATATTGGGGGGAAAAATGGTGCTAGGAAGACTGGATCTCCATCTGCATAAAAAAGGAGGATGTCTCTCACACCATACACAAATATCAACTCAAAATGGATCAAAGACCTAAATATAAGAGCTAGAACTATCAAATTCCTAGAAGAAAATGTAGGGAAGCGACCTTGTGTTCAGCAATGGTTTCTTAGAGTTTACACACGAAGCATAAGCAACAACAAAAAAAGTAGATAAACGGGACTTCATCAAAATATTTTTGTTCCTCAAAGGACTTTATCATGAAAATAAAAAGACAATCTACACCATGGGAGAAAATATTTGGAAACCACATATCCAGTAAAGGATTAATACCCAGTACATATAACGGAATCTTTCAGCCTAACAACAAAAAGACAAACAACCAAATTAAAAATGGGCAAAAGACTTGAACAGACATCTCTCCAAAAAAGATATACAAATGGCTCAAAAGCACATGAAAAGTTGCTCAACATCATTAGCTACCAGGGAAATGCAAATCAAAACCACAATTAGATAGCATTTCATACCCATTAGAATGGCTCTGCTATTTAAAAAATGGAAAATAAGTGTTGGAGAGAATGCAGAGAAATAGGAACACTCATTCATTGCTGGTGGCAATGTAAAATGGTGCAGCTTACGGGACGGATGTGGCTCAAATGGTTGGGCGTCCGTCTCCCATATGGAGGGACCCGGGTTCGATACCCGGGACCTCCCGGTAAAAAAAAAAAAAAAAAAGTAAAATGGTGCAGCTGCTGTGGAGGACAGTTTTGTGGTTCCTCAGAACGCTAAGTATAGAACTACCATATGACCCGGCAATCCCACTATTAGGTATATACCCAAAAGAACTGAAAGCAGGGGCTCAAACAACTATTTTCATGCTATTTTATAGTGGTATCATTCACAATTGCCAAAAGATGGAAGCAACCTGTGGCAGTTTGAGATTATTTTATGAATCCCCAAAAAAGAAAGATTATGTTTGAAAACTAATCTATTCCTCTGGGTGTGTGATACCCTTTGATTGTATTAAATTCAGTTGAGGAGCCTTTGATTAGACCACCCGTTAAGACTGATTTAGGGCTTTTGATTTGACTATATCATGCTGGGTCTGATACAAATGGAAACTCAGACAGACACAGAAAGAGAGAGCTCTGTCGTTTTTGATCCTGCCATGTGACAGAAAGGAGAAGGCTCAAACGGCTGAGGCCCTGGGAAGAGATGAGCCATTTGCCTGATAGCTTACAGCTGATCTTGGGAAGAGAGCAGAACTTCCAGACTGATATAGGAAGCCCTAGAAGACAAGCCTATGCCAGCCTGTAACTGAAATCGGGAAGAAGTATAGCAGCTGCACATGGAGAGGAAGGAGAAACCTGGGCAGAGATGGGCCATCTTGCTTCACCACATGCAACACACCAAGGTCAATAGTGGCTGACTTTGTTGAGAAGCATCTCTGATGGTGCCTCAAGTTGGACTTTTTCATAGCCTGGAAACTGTAAGCTTTTACCCCAAATAAATGCCCTTTATAAAAGCCAGCAGATTTCTGGTACTTCACATTGTCAGCCCTTTGGCAGACTAATACACAATCCAAGGGCCCATCAACCGATGAATGGATAATAAAATGTGGTATATACAGGCAAAGATATATTATTCGGCTGTAAAAAGGATGAAACTTGAAGACATCATGTTGAGTGAAGTAAGCAAGACACAAAAGAACAAATATTGTATGGACTCACTGACTTGAAACAATTAGAATAAACTCAGAGTCAGAACCTAGAATACAGGTTCCCAGCAGGCGAGGTGGGGATAGGGAATGGGAAGTTAAGGCTTAAAATGTACAAAGCTCCTATTTGGAACGATAGAAATGTTTTGGTAATGGATGGTGGTAATGGTAGCACAACACTGTGAATGCAATTAAAAACACTGAAATATATAGCTCAATATGATTAAAAGGGGAAATGTTAGATTGTATATAATAAGAGAATAAAATTAAAAAAAAAAAAAATCCATGGAGCTACACTACACAGTGAACTGTAAGTTAAATCATAGACTTCATTAATTGTACAATTACAAAACTGTGCTATCATCAACTGTAACAAATGTTCCACACCAATGCACGGTGTTGGTGTATTGGTGTTGGTGGGGTGTATAGGGGATCCCAGTATTTTATGCATGATTGTTCTTTAAGCCCACAGCTTCTATAATAAAGAGTAAAATTTTAAATCATGGAAACACTAGAACGTGATGTGTTATTCTTTTATTTATTTATTTATTTTGCGGTACTGGGGGCTGGGGATTGAACCCGAGACCTCATATGTGGGACGCTGGTGCTCAACCACTGAGCCACATCTGCTCCCCTAAGTTGGCTTTTTCATTTGTTTTGCTTGTTGTTATTGTTGTTGTTGTTTAGGAGGCGCCAGGAACCAATGCCAGGACCTCCCATGTGGGAAGCAGGCACTCAACTGCTTGAGCCACATCCGCTCCCCTATGTACTATGCTTATAATCTTAGATGTCCTATGCAAGCCCGGAAATCCATAAGATACCACGCACATATTCTCAGTTTCAAAATAATAAAAATAAAATAACAGCAGTGTAACACTTTTCATAAATCAGCAAAATTTGAGAAATATTTGCAGTTGATGAAGCTGTGGATAAATGGGCACTCATATAAAGTGTGGAGAGAGAGTAAATTTCTAGTCACTCTGAAAGGAAATCCAGCAGAAGAGTCATCTTCACAATGGAGAGGCCCAGGTTTTCTAGAGTGGAACCACCAGCCCAGTTTCACTTTTTGCTAGCTTTGTGACCTTGAACAAGTTACTTTGCAACCATCTGGGTCTCAATTTCCTTGTATGTAAATGGAAATAATACTTGGAGCTATTTCAAAAGGTTGCCCTGGGGGGGTGGATGTGGCTCAAATGGTTGGGCTTCCGTCTGCCATATGGAGGGACCTGGGTTCGATTCCTGGGACCTCCCGGTAAAATAAAAAATATATATATAGAAGGCGCATGGGCTGCCAGGCTCTGTGTGCCGGTGAGCCGCCAGGCCCCGGGAGCCATGCAGCGGGATGATGATGTAACAGGAGAGAGACGCAGGGGAGAGACAAGACGAGATGCTCCGAAAGCTCCGGAAGCCAGGAGCCGAGGTGGTGCAGGCGTACCTCTCTCCTACATCGGAGGTCTCCAGGATCGAATCCTGGTGAAGACTGGAGGAGGATGAGAAGAGCTGACAGGAAACAGACACAGAGAATTGCCCAGTGAATGGACACAAAAAACAGCAAAATGGGGAAGGGGGGGTTTAAAATGGATAAAGTAAATAAATAAATCTTAAAAAAAAAAAAAAAAAGGTTGCACTGAGGATTTAATAAAGTAATCATCTAATATGTATTTTGTCTAGCTCATAGAATATATGCAATAAATGTCAGTTTTGTGCATGGGAATGTGAAATGTGAATACCATTGATCCACCGATTTCATTTCTAGGAATTTATGCTAAGGCATTAACCAGACAACCACACAAAGATATTCATTGCAGCATTATTGGTAATAGCTAATTAAAAAAGAAATGTCCATCAATAAGACTTTGCTTAAATATGTCCTGATATATCCATATATTGGAGTATTTTTCCAGTCATTAAAAACAAAACAAAGCAAAATAAAAGGTGAGGCAGATCTAAACCCATGGAGAAAATTACACTGGTTATCATGGCAGATTATTTTACAGGTTAAGATGATTCCATTTATGCCATAAACAAACATAAATAATGTGTGGAAAGATATATACCAAACAGCAGTTGTTATCTCTAGAAAGTAAAATCATGAGAGAATTTTTCCAGGCTGTTATTAGGATTTTTTAGAGCACATATTATCAGACAAAAATAATAAATATCTCTATTTTGGAATAATAAGAGTAGCCTCCGTGGAAATTAAAAATTGATACCAAAAATAACATTCCATTAATGTTTTCTGAAATACGAAAATAGTTCAGGTACTTGTATTATTACCATAAGGGAAAGCTATAGTCCTGGAACCCTAGATTTTGAAGCACAGATTTGAGAGTCTTGCTCTGGGCAGGACCAGAGGCTGATAGGCTCACTTTGGAAGGGTCACACTGCCCCCTAGTGGTCCTCTGTTGCTGTGGCCTCACCAAGCTTCCCAACTGCCTAACCGTTATCAAACCTTCAGGGACAAGGGAATAGATGCCTAGACATATTCCTCAGTGAAATTAATGTATGCTTGAACTGGGAGTTTCCAAAATGGAATCGACTGGAAAAAACGTTGGCAAAGACAATGACACTTGTTTTCACAATTTGACTAATAGTGATTCTAAACCAAGTGGTGGAGCCAGTCATGCAGACATTCTTGGCAGAGTGTGATTAGCTGTTAAAATGGAAGTACAAATTGCTGAGGGCATGCAGAAAAGAGACCTGTTGACTGTTAGGGGTTTAACAAAGTATTATCAGTCTCACTCATCTTGTTTCACTGTATCAGCAGAAAAAGGGAAAAAAAAAAAAAAGCAGAGCATAAAACAAAAACCCAAATGTTATTTTCCAAAACTTATAAGGAGCATATGACCACATGACTAGGATATAACATTATTAATTTATGTTATAAATTCAGTCATTTAGTCAACAAATATTTATTAAATAGTGCTATTTCCCAGGCCATGTTCTAAGCACTGGAGATGCAGCAGTGGAAAAAACAAACAACAACAACAACAAAAAAAAACAGAATTTCAGTCCACAGGGTTTTCATTTACGTAAAAATGCATTTCCATAGACTTTTCGGTTTTGCTTTTTAGTGATGACAAAGAAAAGATTTTTTACTTATTTTCTTCTAGAGTGGCTTCAGAATTGTTTATTTTCTAAATTCAAAGAGAGAAGACAATGCATGACATGCATTTACTTTTTCTGACAATGTAGACAATATATAATCCAGAAATTCTACCTCTTTTTTTTTTTTTTTTTCACTTCTTTTTCTTTAAATCAGTGAACCTGAAGATAAGACAATTGAAATTATTCAGTCTGTGGAGCGCAAAGAAGAATGAAAAAAAGTAAAGAGAACCTGAGGAATCTGTGGGACACCATCAAGCACACCAATAAGTAGCATCTTTTGATGAAGCTACTTCAATTAAGGTGTGACCCACCTCAAACAGTATGGATCCTAATCCTATTGATGGAGTTAAACAGAATGCAGAGAAAGAGCGAGAGAAAGAGAGAGAGAGCAAGCCACAGAAACAAGAAGCTGAAATCAAAGAAACCTGGAAGAGAAGGGAGAGACCAGGAGATACCGTCATGTGCCTTGCCATGTGACCGAGGAGCCAAGGAACAAGGATCACCAGCAGCCAGTCCCAGGATGCCACAGACTTCAGGGAGAAAGCATCACCTTGAGGATGCCTTGATTTGGACTTTGTTTTAGCCTAAAAACTATAAGCTAATAAACTCCCACTGTTTAAGCCAACCCATTTCATGATATTTGCTTAAGCCTAGGAAACTAAAATTCTGTTCATGTGCAAAAATCACTCAAACACTTATCCAGAATAAAGATTGCATCCAAGGACTTCCGGAAAGATGATGGACTAGAAAGACACAAGGCTCTCTTCTCTCCTAGAAAAGTAGATGGAGGACAGGTAGAAACAGCCTGGAAAAAAATCTTCTAGGGTTTAGGACACCAGGGGAAGGCTAGACACTGCCCAGAAGGGAGAGGGACAGAGGAAAAGAAGAGCAATAACAAAACGGTGAGTTAAAAGTGGCAGCTGCTACTGCCAGCACCCTCCTCTACACTAAAGACAGGCTTGAATTCTTAGGCCTCTGGGCCCTTGGGGACAGACAAAGGGGGCCCCAGGAATCCACCTTCCCAGGAATGGGGAGAGGGACACAGCCTAAGGGTGACTCGGCTTTTGACTGGCAGATTTGGTCTGCTGTGTCCCACCAGCCCTCCCAGGCTCCCAGCCCTCCCATTGTTTGCCAGCTCTAGACTAAAGAGATCCCACCCTCTCAGTCTCCCTCTCCACTAAGCTGGACTAAGCTGGACGGATTGCTGAGGACGGAGAAGGGAGTGCAATTATTTCCTACTTGGGGAAAAGGGAGGGGACTGCCAGCATAGGTTGGAGAGCTGTCTCTGAGCAAGTTTGAATTGCGAAGTTCTCAGCCTCCAGGCAGGAACCTCTGCCGCATTGATCCTGGTGCAACTAACACACTCACTGATCACACACGTTGAACTGAGAGGACTGCCAAAGAGCACCATCTGCTGGCAGACCATAGAAGTGCACATGAGTCAATTCAAAGTAAATAAGTAAGAGAGGCTTTTTCCAGCCTTTATAGCTTCCCTCCACAAGGCCCCAGGAAGTAGGTCTGCAACCTATTACTGGGTCCAGAGTCCAGATTTGAGCGACTAACAGGGACAACCCTAAGGACCCAGGTTAAACCAAGAATCAAAAAGTAGCAATAATAGGAAACGGATGTGGCTCGGGAGGTTCGGCGTCCGTCTACCATATGGAGAGACCAGGGTTCGATCCCCGGTACCTCCCAGTAAAAAAAAAAAAAAAAAAAGTAGCAATAACACACAGCTTCCCGACACTACATCCTTAACAAAAGAGAGAAATTGAGCATCTGAATAAACCAAACTAATCAGATGCCTAGACATCAGCAAAAAATTATAAGCTATACTAAGACATTGAGCGAGCACAAAGAAGAAATCTGAAATCCTGAATAGAAAAGTAACAGAGCTCATAAGGATGAAAGACACGATAGGTGAGATAAAAAACACATTAGCAATGACAGATACAGGCTATTTTAAATCATCACATAACCTGCAGAACTGTGTGGGAGAGAGTGTAGACTACAATGGGAACTATGGTCCATGCTTAATGGCAAAGCCCCAGGATGCGTTTATCAATTGCAATGAATGTGCCACACTAGTGAAGGATGTTTATGTGGGAGGGTGTGAGAAGTATGGGGAGTGGGACATGTGGGAATCCCTATATTTTTTGTGTAACATTTATGTAAGCTAAGTAGCTTTTAAAAAATAAAAATAAAAAACAAAAAACAAAAAACACACATTAGAGAGGGAAGCACACGTGGCTCAAGTGACTGGACTCCCGTCTACCATATGGAAGGCCCCCAGCTCGATTTCTGGGGCCTCCTGGTGAAGGCAAGCTGGACCGCACTGCAGAGAGCTGATGGCCTGTGCCGCAGAGAGCTGACACAGCAAGATGATGCAACAAAGGGAGACGCAGAGGAGAGACAGTGAGAGAAGCAGCAGACCAGGGATATGAGGTGGCTCAAGCAATTGAGTGCCCCTCTATCACACCAGGGGTCCCGGGATCAGTTCTTGGTGCCTCCTAAAGAGAAAGACAGAAGAAAAGACAAGCAGACACAGAAAGTACACATAGTGAATGGACACAGAGAGCAGACAGCGAGTGCAAAACAACAAGGGGTGGGAGAGGATTTTTAAAAAATGGTTTAAAAAAACACATTAAGGAGACACAGAGAACAGACAGGGAGTGCAAACAATGTGGGGGGAGGGAATAAATAAATAAATATTTAAAAAAGTAAAAAATGAAAAAAAAAAAAACACATTAAAGGCATACAACAGAAGACTAGTGCTAGAGTTCATAAGACCCTGAATCAGTGCCCCTGTGGCATAGGCTGAGGAAAGGCATCCTCCAGCCATAACCCACCTAACTCATCCCCTCCCAAGAATAAACAAAATGGAGCAGATAAGGGCCATCACTCCCTCCCCAACCCCTCCCACATTCCAAGACCTCCTGGCCCACTCCCCACTGGCCGTTTGGCCCCAGGCTGTACTCGGTTTCCCACCTATTGATGCACTGTATAAAGTCATATCCACCACCTTCCACGGGTGGGCTGAAGTCTCTCTTCAGACTCCTACCATGCTGGCGGGGGAGCTGAAGTCTATCCTTCAGATGCCTTCCGTTGGGAGAGCTTCCCAATAAACTTCCTGCCTACAATCATCAGTCTCTGCGTCCCAGTGAGCACCATTTTTCTCTAACATTTGGTGCCGAAACCCGGGTCTGGGATTGCTGAGACTGACTGGTTGGTGAGGAATCTCCACCCTGCCTCTGCCAAGAGATCCCATCAACACCAGACACTGAATCATAGCTGGGTGAGTCAAGGATTTCTCCGCCGGAGGATCCTGCTCTCTCTCTCTCTCCTTTCCTGTTGTCCAGGACAACCCGCTGAAAAACCCCTAGCGCTAGGTTAGTGATTCTCACCGTCCCTGAGGGCCATGGCAGGTGGTATGCCTGCGTCCTCGTGGAAAGAGACTCCTTGGCTCCGGAGATGTCTGGCTCCAAGCACGGTCTCCCGTTTCTTTGGGTGATTTCCGACTGATTCGGGGACGCCTGTGTTACTCGGAATCTCCCCTGTCCTTTCCTTTTTAGAGATCCTTAGTCTCACCCATGCCACCTAAAATGGGGAATTCAATTTCGCCTCCCCCCTGCCCCCCCCAAAAAAAACATGCCTCTAGGTTGTCTCCTTCATAACCTTAAAACTCTGAACCTGGAAGAAGACATCAAACCTAAAAAGCTCATTTTCTATTCGACCTCTGTGTGGCTGCAATACAAATTGGACAATGAAAGTCAATGGCCAGAGAACAGCACTTTTAATTTCCAAATTCTCTGAAACGTAGAGAATTTCATCCAGTGCACCAGCAAGTGGTCAGAAATTCCTTATGTTCAGGCATTTCTTTTCCTTCATAATCGTTTCTCCCTTTGCCAATCCTGTTCCTCTTATCAGATCATTCTTTTATACCAAAAGCCCTCTTAGAAACTTTCCTTCTCCTCCTCTCTCACTCCCTACAACCTCTGAAAATCTCCACTTGGATCTGACAGACCATACTTCCCCAACTTTCACCCCTCATCATACAGGCACCCGGGGCTAGCACTTGCCTCCCCTCACTGCCCCTCCTCGCCTTCTGCCTTCTACACACAGAAAACCCTTCTTCCAAGTCTGATCCCTCTGATCACACCCCTCCTCCACTGCTGTATGCTTCATCAGCACCCCCTGAACTTGCTCCATCCTCCTTCCCTTCCCCCACACCTCTCCCTGGGCCTGCTCCCTTCTCCCCACCCATCACCAGCTCTCCAGCCCAATTCCCCACTCTCCAGACTCCTTCTCCAGTTCCTGTCCTCTTTCTCCAGAAAGTGGCCTAGGCAGAAAGCATTATGCATGTTCACATCCCTTTCTTCCTCTCTGATCTCTCCCAAATCAAAGATCTTCTCAGATCCTATTACTCTGATCCTTCTAATTTTATCAAAAATTTCAATACCCAGCTGTTCCTAATAATCTTACTTAACAAATCTTGCCCACTGTCACCACTGTTATTCAACATTGTACTAGAAGTTCTAGCCAGGGCAATTAGACAAGACAAAATAATTAAAGGCATCCAAACAGGAAAAGAGGAAGTAAAGCTCTCACTGTTTGTGGATGACGTGATCCTCTACTTAGAAAATCCTGAAGTATCCATGACAAAGCTACTTGAACTAATAAATGAGTTCAGTAAAGTGGCAGGATACAAGATCTACATGCAAAAACCAGTACTGTTTTTGTACACTAGTACTGAACAACCTGAGGAGGAAATCAGGGGGAAAATTCCATTTTCAATAGCAACAAAAGGACTCAAATACTTAGGAGTTAATTTAATCAAGAAGTACAGGACCTATATGCAGAAAACTACAAAACAATGCTAAAAGAAATTTGAAAAGACTTAAACAAATGGAAAGACATTCCGTGTTCATGGATTGGAAGAATAAATATCATGAAGATGTCAATCTTGCCCAAACTGATTTATAGATTCAATGCAATACCAATCAAAATCCCAACAGCTTACTTTACAGAATTAGAGAAGGCAATTACCAAATTCATCTGGAAGGGTAAGTGCACCTGAATAGCCAAAAGCAAAAGAAGAGTGACGTGGGAGGGATTTCACTGCAGGACCTTGAAACATATTACAAAGCTACAGTGGTCAAAACAGCATGGTACTGGCATAAAGATAGACACATTGACCAGTGGAATAGAATTGAGAACCCAGAAATAAACCCTCACCCATACAGTCAACTGGTTTTTTTTTTTTTTTTTGTTTTGTTTTGTTTTTTTTTTTTTTTTACCGGGAGGTCCCGGGGATCGAACCCGGGTCCCTCCATATGGGAGACGGACGCCCAACCAGTTGAGCCACACCCGCCCCCCAGTCAACTGGTTTTTGACAAACCTACCAAGCCCACACTAATGGGAAAAAACAGTCTCTTCAACAAATGGTGTTGGGAGAACTGGATATCTATAACCAAAAGAATGAAAGAGGACCCCTATCTCACCCCCTATACAAGAATCAACTCAAAATGGATCAAAGATCTAAATATAAAAGCCAGGACCATAAAACTACTGGAAGAAAATGTAGGGAAACATCTTCAAGACCTTGTAGTAGGTGGTGGCTTCTTGGACCTCACACCCAAAGCACGTGCAACAAAAGGAAAAATAGATAAATGGGACCTCCTCAAAATTAAACACTTTTGCACCTCACAGGACTTTGTCAGAAGGGTGAAAGGCAGCCAACTCAATGGGAAAAAATATTTGGAAATCATATATCTGATAAGGGTTTAATATGATGTTACAACTCAACAATAAAACGACAAACGACCCAATTAAAAAATGGGCAAAAGACTTAAATAGAAGAATATATATAAATGGCAAAAAAACACATGAAGAAATGCTCAACATCATTCATGATTAGGGAAATGCAAATCAAAACTACAATGAGATATCATTTCACACCTATCAGAATGGCCACTATGAAAAAGACAGAGAACTACAAGTGTTGGAGAGGATGTGGAGAGATAGGAACACTTCTTCACTGTTGGTGGGAATGCAGGATGGTACAACCACTTTGGAGGACTGTTTGGCAGTTCCTAAAGAAGTTGAATATAGACTTGCCATGTGACCCTGCAATACCACTACTGGGTATATACCCAGAAGAACTGAGAGCAGTGACACGAACAGACATCTGCACACCGTTGTTCATAGCCACATTATTCACCATTGCCAAAAGTTGGAAACAACCCAGGTGTCCATCAACAGATGAATGGATAAACAAACTGTGGTCTATTCACACGATGGAATATTATGCAGCTGTAAGAAGAAATGAAGTCATAAAGCATGTGGCAACATGGATGAACCTGGAGGACATTATGTTGAGTGAAGCAAGCCAGACACAAAAGGACAAATACTGTATGAATGCTTTACTATGAACCAAATATATTGTGTAATATATTGTTTGATTCACAAAAAAAAAAAACCCAAAAAAACAAACAAAAAACAAAACAACAACAACAAAAAAGATCCATGATATAGGGAAGCATATAGCTCAGTGGTTGAGCACCTGCTTCCCATGTACTAGGTCCTGGGTTCAATCCCCAGTACCTCCTAAGGAAAAAAAGAAGAAAAAAAAAAAAAAGAGATCCATGATATAGAAAAAGATGCTACAATTTAACAATAAAAAGACAAACAACCCAATTAAAAAATGGGCCAAAGACTTGAATAGATTTGTCCAAAGAAGAAATACAAATGGCAAAAAACACAAGAAAAAATGTTCAACATCACTAATGATTAGGGAAATGCAAATGAAAGCTACAAAGAGATATCATTTCACACCTATCAGAATGGCCCCTATTAAAAAAACAGAGAGGAAAACAGATGTGACTCTAGCAATTTGGCTCCCATCTACCGTATAGGAGGTCCAGGGTTCAATTCCCAGAGCCTCCTGGTGAAAGTCAAGCTGGCCCATGTGGCAAGCTGGCCCAGGTGGAGTGCTGGCCTGTGGAGAAGAGCTGGACCGTGCAGGAGTGCTGGCCTGCACAGAGTGCTGGCCTGCGTGGAGAGCTAGCACAGCAAGATGATGCAACAACAACAAAAAGAGACACAGAGGGGAGACAATAAGAGACGGAGCAGACCAGGGAGCTGAGGTGACACAAGAGATTGAGTGCCTCTCTCCCACTCTGGAAGGTCCCAGGATTGGTTCTTGGTGCTCCCTAAAAAGAAAATAGGCAGTCGGGGTCGGATGTTGGGCATCTGTCTCCCATATGGAGGCACCCAGGTTCGATCCCCGGAACCTCCCGGTAAAAAAAAAAAAAAAAAGAAAAAGAAAATAGGCAGACACAGAAGAACACACAAAGAGCAGATAAGAGTGCAAAACAATGGGGGGGGGGGGAATAAAGAAATAAAATAAATCTTTAAAAAATAAAAAGTCAGAGAACTACAACTGTTGGAGAGGATGTGGAGAGATAGGAACACTTAATAACTGTTGGTGGGAATGCAGGATGGTACAGCCACTGTGGAGGACTGTTTAGCAGTTCCTGAAGAAGTTGAATACAGATTTGCCACGTGACCCGGCAATACCACTACTGGGTATATACCCAGAAGAACTGAGAGCAGTGACATGAACAGACATCTGCACACCCATGTTCATAGTGACTTTATTCAGGATTGCCAAAAGTTGGAAACAACCCCGGTGTCTATCAACCGATGAATGGATAAACAAACTCAAACTGTGGTGTATTCACACGATGGAATATTATGCAGCTGTAAGAAGAAATGAAGTCATAAAGCGTATGACCTCATGGATGAAACTGGAGGACATTATGTTAAGTGAAGCAAGCTGGATACAAAAGGACAAATACTGTATGATTGTATTACTATGAACTAAAAATATTGTGTAATATATTGTATGATTCTATTTACATAAAATGTAAATATAAATCAATTTATAAAGATAAAAAAAGAAATTTTGTATCTCTGCTCATGAGGGATACTGGTTGAAATTTTTTTCTTATAATCCCTATCAGATTTTAATAGCAGAGTTATGCTGGTCTCATAAAACTGAGTTGGGAAGTACTCCTTCCACCTCTGTTTCCTGAAAGAGCTTGGGGAAGATTGGTATTATTTCTTCTTTAAATATTTGATAAAATACATCTCTGAAATCATCTGGGCCTGGAGAATTTTGTGGAGAGATTTTTAAAAAAAAATAACAAATTCAATTTCTTTGGCAGATACAGAGCTAGTCAGACTTCTTTTTCATCTTGTCCATTTTGGCAATTTTTGCCTTTCAAGGACTTTTTCCATTTCATCAAACTTGAATTTTGATATAAGTTTACTAGTACTATATTATCCTTTTGATTTCTGTAAGATATCCCTTTTTATTAAATTTTAATATTAGTAATTTGCATTTTCCCTCTTTTTTCTCAATTAGTATTGTTAGTAATTTATCAACTTTATTCATCTTTTCAAAGAACCAGTTTTTGGCTTTGTTAATATTATCTTTAGCTAGTTCATTATCTATTTCATTGATTTCTGCTATTTGTGCTATTTTATTTTATTCTTTCTTCTAATTACTTTGGGTTTAATTTGATTGCTTGTCCTTTTTTTTTAGTTTCTTAAGGAGAAATAAAATGAAATTTATTTTAAATCACTTTCCTTTTTAATATAATCATTTGTAGCCATAACTTTTCTCCTAAGCATTGTTTTAACTGTATCACACAAATTTTGATATATTATGATTCAATTAGGAATATTTTCTAATTTTCTTTGTGATTTATTCTTTGACCCATGCATTACTTTTTTTTTTTTTTTTAAAGATTTTATTTATTTATTCATTTATCCCCCCCTTGCTACTTGTGCTCGCTGGGTCAGCCAACCACGCCGTGCGGGCGGGCTTGCCTTCACATATGGCAAATGGGAGCCCTACTGATTGAGCCATAGCCGCTTTCCCCATGCATTACTTAAAAGTCTGTTTTTAATTTCCAAATATTCTGTGATTTTCTAGTCATGATATTATTGATTCCTAATTTAATTATTTTGTGGCCCAAGAACATACTCTGTAATATTTCAGTCTTTTGAAATTTATTGAGACTTGCTTTATGGCCAAGCATATGGTTTATCTTGGTGAATGTTCCATGTGCACTTGAAATAATATGCATTCTATTTGTTGGATATAATGTTCTGTAAGTGTCATTTAAATAAAGGTGGTTGATTATGCTGTTCAGATCTTCTATATACTTGCTGATTTGAGGGTTATTGGTCTATTTGTTACTGAGAGGTTATATAGAGAGCTCTTTATATGAGTTTATATTTGTCTATTTCTCTCATTTCTGTCCATTTTTTAAAAACAATTTATTGAAGTATATCATTCATACACGAACATATATAAACAATAAGTGTTCAGTAAACACTGTGAACTTACAAAACAAACATGCATAACGTCATACAGGGCTCCCACACATCACTCCACCACAGATACTTTGCATTGTTGTGAAACATTTGTTAACAAAATATGAAAGAGCATCGTCAAAATATTACTACTAACTATAGTCCTATCTTACTCCCCCATACTTTTTTTTAAGGATTTATTTATTTATTTACTTTTATCCATTTTAGCGCCCCCCCCCCCCATTTTTGCTGTTTTTGTGTCCATTCGCTGGGCAATTCTCTGTTTCTGTTTCCTGCCCTCTCTTCTCATCCTTCTCCTCCTGTCTTCACTGGAATTCAATCCTTGGAACCTCCGATGTGGGAGAGAGGCGTCCTATTGCCTGCACCATCTTAGTTCCTGATTTTTTGGCATGTCTTGTCTGGTTTTCCCCTGTGTCACTCTCCTGTTATGTCATCATCTTGTTACATGGCTGGCGGGGCCTGATGGCACACCTGCGTGCGGGGCCTGGGGCACTCACCCGCTCACGGAGCCTGATGGTGCACCTGTGAATGGGGCCTGGTGGCCCGTGCACCTTCTATATTTTTCTTTTTAAAATTTTTACTGGGAGGTCCCGGGGGTCGAACCCAGGTCCCTCCATATGGGAGATGGATGCCCAACCGTTTGAGCCACATTCGTCCCTCTGCTATATCTCTTAAGGTTGACCAAAGATACCTAGGGTTACAGTCTGTTCCCATACAGGATGGTCATATAATAAATCAGGCTTAGTTTATCACCAGCATTCTAAAAACCCAGACCTAGGGAGAAAAACTAGGTCTGGGGACACATGCATGGTTTCTAATATAGCAAATGTTTAGCCTACCCTGATTATCACAAAATCAGGACAGTGAGAATAGTCACAGTGTCCATTTTTTTAAACCTTTTTTCCTCCCCCTGAGATGGCTCCCCTCATCTGTTGCTTGTTGTTTTTGCTTGTTGTCTGCTCACTGTCCCTTTGTTTCTTCTTTAGGAGGCACTGGGAACTGAACCCAGGAACTCCCATGTGGGAGGCGGGTGCCCAACTGCTTGAGCTACATCTGTTCCCCATTTCTGTCCATTTTTTTTTTTTACTTTATTTTGTACATTTAATAATTGAAAATATAAACAACTAAAAACCAAAAAGTAAACACAGATGAATAAATACATAGATTTCTCAATTAAATGTACTGGATACATATAAATTTTTTGTTGTTGAATCAAACAATATGCTACACAATATATTTGGTTCATAGTAATGCAATCATACAGTATTTGTCATTTTGTGTCTGGCTGCTTCACTAAACATAATGTCCTCAAGGTTCATCCATGTTGGTTCATTTTTTTTAATTTATTTTTTATCCATTCTGTCAGTCTACATCTTTTGATTGGGGAGTTTAATCCATTCATATTTTAATTTACCATTTTGCTGTTGCAATTCTTTTCCTTTGTCTCTCTCTCTTCTGGACAGTGTCTAGCCTTCCCCTCGTGTCCTAAACCCTAGAAGATTTTTTTTCCAGGCTGTTTCTGCTTGTCCTCTAGCTATTTATCTGGGAGAGAAGTGTGTCCCATGTCTCTCTAATTTGCCATTTTCCTCGAAGTCCTCTCATTCTATTTTGAACCCATGACAATCAGTTTTTGAACCACATTACTGGGAGCAGATATAGCTGAAGTGATTGTGAGCCTGCTTCCCATGTTATGAGAGCCCAGGTTCGATTCCCAGTACTTCCTAAAAACAAATAAACAAGTGAAAAAATCAGCTCTCATTGGAAAGCCAATGTAGCTCAGTGGTTGAGCACCTGATTCCCATGTATGAAGTCCTGGGTTCAATCCCCAGTACCTCCAAACAAAACCAAAAACAAAACTACCACATTATTTCACCAAAACTACTCTTTTGGAATCTAAGGATCTCCCTATAGTAAAATCAGAGGCAATTCTCATCTTAATTGATTATAAGGAGGGAACCAGCCATAATCAAAATAACTCTAAAACCACATATTAAGATAAAAACTCAGTTAACAGAAAAGTTGTTTAATGTTTAAGCCCCCTTGAATAAACATCATAAAGCTTTTTATAGATATTGTTATACTCCTATTTGTTTTTCTAAAGTTGTTACTTTTTTTTTTTTTTAAAGATTTATTTATTTATTTTCTCCATTTTAACCCCCCCTCCCCTATTTGCTGTTTTGTGTCCATTCGCTGGGCAATTCTCTGTGTGTGTTTCCTGCCATCTCTTCATATCCTCCTCTTCCAGTCTTACACCAGGATTTGATCCTGGAGACCTCCGATCTAGGAGAGAGGTATTTTACCGCCTGCGCCACCTCAGCTCCTGGCTTCTGGAGCTTTCGGAGCATCTTGTCTTGTCTCTCCCCTGTTACGTCATCATCCTGCTGCATGGCTCCCGGGACCCGACGGCTCAGCGGAACACAGAGCCTGGCAGCCCATGCGCCTTCTATATATATATTTTTTTATTTTACTGGGAGGTCCCAGGGATCGAACCCAGGTCCCTCCATATGGCAGACGGACGTCCAACCATTTGAGCCACATCGGCTCCCTAAAGTTGTTACTTTTGTTTAAGCTTTATATTTGACCTCTCTTCTAATGTATGTTATCAGTGTAGCTTTCCAATACCCTTTCTGAAGTTTGCTAATTTATGATAAGTTCAACCTTTCCCTTACCTGCTAAGCATCAAATGTCATCTTTCATGCTAGTGTCATGAGGCCTCTCCTTGTCCACTTAGCATCAAGCAAATATTGGAGTGTATATTCATGTATATAAACAAAAGCCTCTAACTGTAATTTAAAAACCTGGGGAGGGAAGCGGCTGTGGCTCGATCAGTGGGGCTCCTGTTTACCATATGGGAGGCCCCGGGCCCGGTTCCCGGGGCCTCCTGGTGAAGGCAAGCCCGCCCGCACGGTGTGGTTAGCTGACCCAGTGAGCACAAGCAGCAAGGGGGGGATAAATGAATAAATAAATAAATAAATAAATAAATAAACAAAAAAACAAAACAAAACAAAACCTGGGGAGCTGGTCCCTAAGCCCTGTCTGGTAAGCACTTTGCTTGCCACTGTATTGTAGTTCTCATAAATGGCAGTCTTGGGGGGCGGCTGTGGCTCAATCAGTGGGGCTCCCGTTTGCCGTGTGGGGGGCCCCGGGTTCGGTTCCCGGGGCCTCCTGGTGGGGGCAGGCCCGCCCGCACGGCGTGGTTGGCTCACCCGGCGAGCACGGGCAGCAAGGGGGGGATATATGAATAAATAAATAAAATCTTTAAAATAAAAAAAAAATAAAATAAAAAATAAAAAAAAATAAATGGCAGTCTTTTCTAATTTGTTGCTTTGCTATTTTTTGTTCATTTGTTTTTGTTTTTGTTTTCCTGTGGAGGCATTTTATTTGCAAGTGTGTTTTTCATCCCCAGAAAAAGAATTCTAGGACTTTTCCTCCTGTGTGTTTTTGTTTTCCTTCTTCATGATCCATGATGCCAGCTGAGGTTATCAGTACAATGAAACCAAACTGACAGGATGGGAGCAGATTATTCTGCCATTTTTCTTTGAGTTCCACATCAAATCTGGGTCTAATCACTCCACACTTGTTTAAACTGCCTGTGAGGTTCACAGCAATTTTCCTCGGTCTGTGATCATCAATGATTTCAAATTTGCCAATGTACGCATGCTTCGTCATCACGGTTGAAACCTGGCGTTGACTTTGGAGCACGGCCTGGTAAGTACCTGACATTTGCCTCTCTCGGCATTGCTGATGCTCTCGAGAATATCGGCCAGGACATCCACGTGCACCACTGTGGCGGCACAGAAAGATGGCCAAAAGAGTGCTGTGGTCTTTCTTCCACGGCAATTTGGCATATTCCTGGAAGGATCTGGAGACCAGTGGAAGTGGGTTTCAGGATTTGACCAAGTGTGCATAGGATTTGACCAAGTGTGCATATGGCGAAACACTTGGTGTCTTAATTCTTTGGCTGCTGAGGGATGCTGTGGCTAAACTCCATACTTGAGCTGTTTTCAGAAAGGTGTTTTCAAGTAGGAATACTAAACTGAGCCTCTTTGTCTGTTTACCTGTCAGTATTTCTAGCCTCTTTGTTGCCACTTTTTATATATATATATTAGAGGAGTTGTAGGTTTACAGAAAAATTATGCAGAAAGTAGAGTTCCCATATACTATCTCCTTCACACACACACTTTTCCCTCCTTTATTAACATTTTGCATTAGTGTGGTACACTAATGCAATCGATGAACCAATATTATTATATTTTTAACTAAATTCCACAATTTACATGAGGGTTCACTTTTTGTGTCGTCCTGTTCTATGTATTATTGTTGTTTTAAATTTTTGTTGTGGTAATATATAAAACATAAAATCTCCCATTTTAACGGCTTTCAAGTATATAATTCAGTGGTGCTAATTGCATTCACAATTTATACTACCATCATCACTATCCATAACCAAAACTTTTCCACCACCCTAATAGAAGCTCTGTATCTATTAAGTATTAACTTGTTTTCCAATGCATATTTGACCTCTTTAATATATTTTTCATTCATTTCTATTTTGAAATAATTTCAAACTTACAGGACTGTTGCAAAAATAACACATAACTTTTTCTGCCATCTTGGAGCCGGTGGAGGCCTGCTGGAGAGAGGATTTCTAAGATGGCAAATCCTGTCCTTCTGTGCTGGCTCTGAGGTTTCCAGAACCAGGGCGAGCACACAGCTCTTCTTAAAATTGAAGGCATTTATGCCCAAGATGAAATGGAATTCTAATCAGGCAAGAGATATGCTTATGTTTCTGAAGCTGAAAAACAACAAAGTGATTCCTGGTGACAAATCTAACAAAACCAGAGTAATCTAGGGAAAGGTAACTTGATTCCATGGAAACAGTGGCATGGTTTATGTCAAATTCCAAAGCAACCTTCCTGCGAAGGCCATTGGACATCAAATCCATGTGATTCTGTACCCCTCAAGGATTTAGACTTATTGGAAAATAAATAAAATTGTGGCTTTGTTTTAAAAAAAAAAAAAAAGGAAAAGAAAAAAAGATAACACAGAGAACTCCACTATATCCCCTACCAATACGCAGATTTACTAACTTTTAGCATATTACCACCTCTGTTATCATTCTTTATCTATCATCTATTTTTGAAACATTTGAGAATAGATTGCATATCTCATCCTCTTTGCACACTTAATACTTACATGTGTATTTCCTAAGAATAAGGATATTCACTTAGGTAACCTCATTAAGTTATCAAGTTCAAGAATTTAACATTGATAAAAAGCATATGTCACACTTATCAGAATGGCCACTATTAAAAAGACAGAGAACTACAAATATTGGAGAGGATGTGGAGAGATAGGAACACTTCTTCACTGTTGGTGGGAATGCAGGATGGTACAACCACTTTGGAGGACTGTTTCGCAGTTCCTAAAGAAGTTGAATATAGACTTGCCACGTGACCCTGCAATACCACTACTGGGTATATACCCAGAAGAACTGAGAGCAGTGACACGAACAGACATCTGCACACCGATGTTCATAGCCACATTATTCACCATTGCCAAAAGTTGGAAACAACCCAGGTGTCCATCAACAGATGAATGGATAAACAAACTGTGGTCTATTCACACGATGGAATATTATGCAGCTGTAAGAAGAAATGAAGTCGTAAAGCATATGGCAACATGGATGAACCTGGAGGACATTATGTTGAGTGAAGCAAGCCAGACACAAAAGGACAAATACTGTATGAATGCGTTACTATGAACCAAATATATTGTGTAATATATTGTTTGATTCACAAAAAAAAAAAAACCCAAAAAACAAACAAAAAACAAAACAACAAAAAAATTTACATGTATCCATTACATTTAATTGAGAAATGTATATATTTATTCATCTGTGCTTACTTTTTAGTTTTTAATTGTTTATATTTTCAATTATTAAATGTACAAAATAAAGTTTAAAAAATGTTAAAAAAAAAAAAAGAGGGGAGGAGCGGCTGGCCGAGGGGACAGGCCTGGGCAGCGCTCGGGGGTTGGCACCGGTTCGCGCACCCGTTCAAGCGGCGGTTCGCACTCGTTCCAGAAGCTCTCGCTGAGCGCGCTAGGTGCCTCTACTGCGCTCCCGCACTCTGAACTCATCTGCGAACGCCCTGGCATTCCTGCCCACCATGCCTAGTCTTTGGGACCGTTTCTCGTCGTCCTCTCCCTCTTCGTCCCTGTCCCGAGCTCCCACCCCAGATCGGCCGCCGCGCTCAGCCTGGGGGTCGGCGGCCCGAGAGGAGGGGCTCGGCCGTTGTGCGAGCCTGGAGAGCTCGGACTGCGAGTCCCTGGACAGCAGCAGCAGCGGCTTCGGGCCCGAGGAAGACTCGGCAGACCTGGACGGGGTGGCCCTGCCCGACTTCAAGCTGCTCAGCGACCCGGAAGACGAGCGCCTGTGTGCCAACCTGATGCAGCTGCTGCAGGAGAGCCCGGCCCAGGCGCGCCTGGGCTCCCGGCGCCCCGCGCGCTTGCTGGTGCCGGCCCAGCCGGTGAGCCAGGAGGGCAAAGAACTTCTGCGCCTGGCCTACAGCGAGCCGTGCGGCCTGCGGGGGGCGCTGCTGGACGTCTGCGTGGAGCAGGGCAAGAGCTGCCACAGCGTGGGCCAGCTGGCCCTCGACTCCAGCCTGGAGCCCACCTTCCAGCTGACCCTCGTGCTGCGCCTGGACTCGCGCCTTTGGCCCGAGATCCAGGGGCTGTTCAGTTCGGCCAACTCGTCCTTCGTCCCTGGCTTCAGCCAGTCCCTGACACTGAGCACAGGCTTCTGAGTCATCAAAAAGAAACTGTATAGTTCAGAGCAGCTGCTCATTGAGGAGTGTTGAACCTTGCCTGGAAGGTGGGGGGCGATACCTCCCCATGGCAGAAACACCTGAAATTTTGTGGTAGACAGGAGTTGAGGGACTGCTGCCTGTCGTTAGAGAACTGGCAACAGCCACTTGAGGAGAGGAAGGCCAAGGTGGGGGAACAGTGTTTTTCCCACGATGCCCACTGAGGTGTGTGCAGGTGGCTCCCCTTTGAGGGCACAGGCCCCTCAGTACTGTAGCATGAAAACAAAGGCTTGGGAGCCAGCCAGGCTTCTGTCCGGATGTGTAGCATGTACCTTATTATTTTTATTATTACTGGCAGTTAAGACAAGAGTGGGCTAACAGGACCAGGAGAGCAGCTGGACTGCCCTGGCCTCAGCAAGGGGTGTGTGCTCACGGTAGCCAGCCCTGGCGGGGTGGGGGTGTCATCCAGCAGGGTTTCTGTGTCTCATGGTCTGAAGGAGCCAAGCGTGTTTGTTCTTGGTTTTTGTATCTTTTGTTTTTCTGATGAGAACTTCACTACTGACCTGTTCTAGGCAGCTATCTTACAAACGCATGAATGTAAGAGTAGGAAAGGAGCGGTGTTGGGATCACTTGGGATCTTTGACACTGGGAGATGTGTTTTGTCCCCACCCCGGTTTATAGTGAGGAATTGAGCTTTGAGGGCTTGGGGTTGGGTGGGGTAGAGGCTGGAACCCTGCCCCAAGAAGAGTGCCATCTGGGTCTTCCATCTAGAACTGTTTACTTGAAGATACTTGCTGTTCATGAATACACTTGATGTTCAAGTATAAGACCTATGCAATATTTTTTACTTTTCTAATAAAAACACAAGTTTGTTAAAAAAAAAAAAAGCATATGGTCTATATTCTATTTTGTTCAATTGTCCAATAATGTCCTTTTGGGCATTTTTCTCCACTATTACATCCAGTCTAGGATCATGTATAGCGTTTATCATTATGCTTTATCCTCTCTTTCTCTCTGTTTTTTAAATTGTGTAAACATATATACAGCATAACATTTCTTATCTCAGCCACTCCCAAGCATACAATTAGTGGGATTAATCGTATTTACAATGTTGTGCTACCCTCACCACCATCAATTACCAGAACTTTTCCTTCAACTGAAACAGAAACCCTGTATCCATCATGCATTAACTTCTTCCCCTTCTTCCCTTGCCCCATAATCTGTGCTCTACCTTCTGTCTCTATGAATTCGCATCTCCTAGTTATTTCATATAAGTGGAATCCTACAATATCTGTCCTTTTGTGTCTAACTTAATTCATTCAACATGATGTCTTCAAGGCTCATCTGCTGCATTTATTAGAACTGCATACATTTTTATGGATGAGTAATATTCCATTGTATGTATATACCAGGTTTTGTTTATCCATTCACCTGCTAATGAACATTTGGGTTGCTTCCACCTTTTGGCTATTGTGAATCATACTGCTATGCACTTTGGTGTACAAGTGTCTGTTTGAATCTCTGCTTTCAATTCTCTTGGGTATACTAGAAGTGGAATTGCCGAGTCAGATGGTAATTTTATGTTTAACTTTTTGAAGAAGTGCCAAACTATTCTCCACGGTGGCTGTACTTCAAGTAACCTTTTGAGATTTGTTGGCTAATGATTACAAGGCCCTCCCTCTCCTGTGGACCTCAAAGCAATTCCTGGAAAGCGTGAGACAGGGGATATTCTCAGGTTTCAAAGAAAGCCTGAAAATAAATGAGTTAAGAACTGAGGTGGGGTAATGGCACAGCTGGCTGGTAACTGCTCCCCTCACTTCTTCCCTCATGTATATCTTCAATATATGACAAAAGTGTATTACTAAATTTTCAGGGTTTTTTTCGTTTGTTTTATTCCATAACAGCCGGGGCAATGAAAATCCCCATCTCAACCTACCAGCTCTCTGACTGGCACTGAGTTCTGGAAGACAAATTGTTAAGGTAGTTGAGCCAAGTAGATCTAGGTAGCCTGGCTTGTTGAGTCACAGCATGGAGGTCAGATGCCCTAAAGAATTGTTTAGCCCCACAGCAGACCAGATATGATTTTAAAAAAAAAATACACTTTTATTATGTTAAGCCACTTGTATTTTGGTTTGGAACCACAATGCAGTATATATATTTTCTGAAGTTCTCTATGAAACTTTCTGCTGAAAGATCTCTCCTGTAATATTCTTTGTCTCTGTTATTTTCTGGGTTGATTTAGGCCCAAGGAGCTGGCAGCCCATGCTACTTTGCCATTTTATCAGACCCTAGAAGTTGTCAAGTATCCTCACTGCCAGACATGAGAACATTAAAAATGTCTTAAGTATTACTCATGTATGGTGTGTGAGTAAAACTGTTTAAAAATAAAAAAATAAAAATCCATAGAACCACACTATATAAACAGTGAACCCTAAGCTAAACTGTGGACTTTAATTAGTAGTACTATTATTAAAATGTGCTATTGGGAAGCGGATGTGGCTCAAGAGATTGGGCTCCATTCTACCACATGGGAGGTCCCAGGTTCCGTTCCTGGGACCTCTTGGTGAAGGCGACCTGGTCCACGTGACGAGCTGGTGAAACGAAAAAGAGACAAAGAGGAGAGACAATGAGAGACACAACAAGCCTGGGAGCCGAAGTGGGTCAAGCGATTATTGTATCTCTCCCGCATCGGAAGTCCCAAGATGGGTTCTCAGTGCCTCCTAAAAGAGAAGACGAGAAGAGAAGACAAGCAGACACAGAAAACACACAGCGAATGGACAAAGCAGATAGAGAGTGCAAAAACAACAAGGGGCGGGGGGAGAATAAATAAAATAAAATCTTAAAAAAAAAAGTGCAATTGTCACTTATAACAAATGTTCTACACCCGTGCAAGGTGTTGGTGGTGGGGTGGTGTATGGGAATCCTGTATTTTATACATGCATGTTTTGTAAACCCACAACTTGTCTAATAAAGAAAAAAAAATGTGTTATTATTAAATAAGGGAATTTAGCTGTGACCCTAGTGGAAAGACAAGCTTTTGTCTACAGGATCAAATGAAAATTTACTTGAGAATATCACTTTAAATGCAGAGATAAGAGTGTGGAATATGGAGGGACCCGGGTTCAATCCCCGGGACCTCCCGGTAAAATAAAAAAATAAAATAAAATAAAAAGGGTCGGATGTGGCTCAACTGGTTGGGCGTCCGTCTCCCATATGGAGGGACCCGGGTTCAATCCCCGGGACCTCCCGGTAAAATAAAAAAATAAAATAAAATAAAAGAGTGTGGAAAACCCTATTTTTTTTTTTTTTTTAAGATTTTATTTATTTATTCATTTATCCCCCCCCTTGCTGCTTGTGCTCGCTGGGTCAGCTAACCACGCCGTGCAGGCGGGCTTGTCTTCACCAGGAGGCCCCGGGAACCGAACCCAGGGCCTCCCATATGGTAAACGGGAGCCCTACTGATTGAGCCACAGCCGCTTCCCTGGAAAACCCTATTGTTATAACATCTACAAGAAGGGCTAAGGATGTTTATCAGTGGTTCCAGGAGAATTACCCTGGGTGTAAACAATACCAGGTCTCAAATAGTTTCAGAATTGGAGAATAGGGAACTGCAGTTTGATTGAGCTAATAACCAGTTTATACAGGAAGATGACCTCAATTCACTTGGTATGGTTAAGTGTTCCTAAGCACAGGAAGGCAGTGGTGTGCCTTGTGGAGAAAATACATGTGTTAGATAAGCTTCATTCAGTTTAATGTTAATGAATAAATACTATATATTAAATAAAATGTCTTTCTACAGAAACACACCTACAAAAAGATTCTATTTTGATTGGTTGACAAAAATGTGACAGAGGCATGCAAGAACTTAACACAGTATTTTCCCCCTAGGAGGAATGGTTCAATATTCACTAATTCAGTGTTCCCAGCAACTTTATATAATTAATGAGAAAAAAACAAGAATTGACTGTATGTGATGGCTAAGTTCATGTGCCAGCTTGGCTAGGCTATGGTGTCAAGCTGTTTGGTCAAGTAGGCACTGGTCTATTGTTACTGAGAGGGCATTTCATTAATTCAACCACAGGTTGGTACAAACAGGAATGTTAATATTCATCATGGACTACAGCTAATAGTATAATTATAATAATGTTCTTTCATCAATTGTAACAAATATACCACACTAATGCGAAGTGTTAACAATAGGATTATATGGGGACTCTGTATTTTCTACATGATTTTTCTGTACAACTTCTTTATTTAAAGGGAAAAAAGTATTAGTTAATTGCATCTATGGCTGATTACATCTACAATCAATAAAGGAGATTGCCTTCAGCAATGAGAGAATTCTCATCCAATGAGTTGAAGGTCTTAAATGAAGAACTGATGATTTCAGGGATAACAAAGAAGAATTTCTCTCTCTGCTTCACCCAGACAGCTTCTCCTAGGGAATTCACTGAAACTTCATCGCAGTTCCCAACTTGCAGCCTGCCCTACAGAACTGGGATTTACCAATCCCCAGAGACATGTGAGCCAGTTCTTACAAGTCTCATAATATTTACACACATATATAATATCCTATCAGTGCTATTCCTCTGGAGAACCCTGAATAACACACTGCATGTTTATATTGTGCTTAAGCACCTTTTAGAGCTTACTATGAAGACGTCCTTATATGACTTAGCCTGCTTCCCTAATCTGTCCATACTTCACCAATCCTCTCATTCCTCCCTCCATCCCGACTCCCCTCCACCAGAAGCCCCCAGTAGGCACAGACACAGGTACATGCTCTTCCTCATCACCTTCTGCTCGTCTACCAGGTTTATTGTTAGTTGTCAACTCCTTTGGGAAGACTGTACTGACCACAAACAACTGATTCAAGTGACTCTAAGTTGTGCAGCTTCTCTGCATTTGCCACAATCACAGGACTTATCACACAGTATTACAATAGCTTATTTGCTCATTGATCTTCTAATGGAATATAGACATAATCAGTAAGCTTAAGGCCTTGTTTACCAAGGTATACCTACTACCAAGCTCAATGCTTGGCAGAGAAACAGGCACAAAATATATGTGGTAAGATAAATAATGAAAGTAGATAGAAAAATAAAAGATATAAGAGAAAGAGAATGAGTTTTCCAATCAGAAGAGTAAGAGTATTACCTACGGAGATAAGAAGTATATGGATGAGTCCAGGGAGTCAGGAACCTCCTAGAGATATGGTCAACAACATTTTGGGTTTGTACATGTATGTTTTTCTCAGTAGAGTTCAAAACTTTTATCAGATTATCAGAAAAGTCTAATTACTTATATAGAACATAATAAACTGTATTCAGAACCAGAGGTTCCCAGCCTCTGTTCCTTCTCCTCCCCATCCCCCTGCCATGATTGTGTTGATTTCACAGGTGTATGTATACATACAAATCTTGAAATTTATCAGATTGTATGCTTTGAATGTGTATAGTTTGTATTTTTTTAAAGATTTATTATTATTTTTATTTATCTATTCCCCCCTTGCTGCTTGTGCTTGCTGTGTCCATCTGCCCTGCTTTTGACCCACAAATTTGGTCTGCTGTGTCCCAGAAGCCCTTCCAGGACAGGTGGGGCTGTGCCATTGTTTGCTCTAGTAGCTGCCAAGGGATTGAAGGTATACGACCCTCCCAATCTCTTTCTCTACTAACTGGGAATGATTGTTGAGGACTCAGAGGGGAGTGGAAATATTTCCTAGCTGGGAAGAGGGTGGGGGCTGCCAGAGAAGGCTAGAGAACTGTCTCAGACAAAGTTTGGATTACAAGACTCCTAGCCTCCAGACAGGAAGCTCTATCACACTGATCCAGTCTGTGTTGCAACAAATACATTCTGAACAGGCACTGAACTGAGAGCTGCCAAGGGCGCCATCTGCTGGCAGAGAAAGGAAGTGCATGAGAGAAAATTAGAAATAAGTGGAGGCCTTTTCAGGCCTCTATAGCCTCCCTCCCCAAGGCCCTAGGAAGTAAGTCTACAACCAATTACTAGGTCCAGTGCCCAGTTTTGAACAACCAGCAGGTACAATCCTAACAATCCAGGTTGAGCCAAGAATCAAAGAGCAGTGGTAACCTACAGCCTCCTACTACTAAATCCCTACAAAAGAGAAAGTGAGCATATGAGTAAACTACATCCTAATCAGATGCCTAGACATCAGCAAAAAATTACAAGTCATACTAAGAAAATAGAAGATATGGCCGAAGAAAAGGAATATATCAAAGGACCAGAAGAGACACAATTTGAGAGAACTAATCGAGATGTGTACAAATTTCCAAAATCAAATTAATGAGTTGAAAGACAATATAGTTAAAGAGATATGATATCAAGAAGACACTGAGCGAGCACAAGGAAGAATTTGAAATCCTGAATAGAAAAGTAACAGAGCTCATGGGAATGAAAGGTACAATAGGTGAGATCAAAAACACATTAGAGGGAAGCGGCTGTGGCTCAATCAGTAGGGCTCCCGTTTACCA
>JAKSZT010054550.1:566996-664860 GCA_026826555.1 Tolypeutes matacus | reverse complement strand
AAGAAAATGTAGGGAAACATCTTCAAGACCTTGTAGGAGGTGGTGGTTTCTTGGACCTTACACCCAAAGCACATGCAACAAAAGAAAAAATAGATAAATGGGACCTCCTCAAAATTAAACGCTTTTGCACTTAACAGGATTTTGTCAAAAGGGTGAAAAGCAGCCAACTCAATGGGAGAAAATATTTGGAAATCACATATATGATAAGGGTTTAATATCCAGGATATATAAAGAGATGTTACAACTCAACAATAAAAAGACAAATGACCTAAACAAAAAATGGGCAAAAGACTTGAATAGAGATTTGTCCTAAGAAATACAAATGGCAACAAAATTCATGAAGAAATGCTCAACATCACTAATGATTAGGGAAGTGCAAATCAAAAAAAAACAAAAAACAAAAAACAAAAAACTACAATGATATATCATTTCACACCTACCTGAACGGCCACTATTAAAAAGACAGTGAACTACAAGTGTTGGAGAGGATGTGGAGAGATAGGAACACTTCTTCACTGTTGGTGGGAATGCAGGATGGTACAACCACTATGGAGGACTGTTTGGCAGTTCCTAAAGAAATTGAATATAGACTTGCCATGTGACCCGACAATACCCAGAGGAACTGAGAGCAGTGACATGAACAGACATCTGCAAACCCATGTTCATAGCGGCGTTATTAAGGATTACCAAAAGTTAGAAACAATCCAGGTGTCCATCAACGGATGAATGGATAAACAAACTGTGGTCTATTCACACAATGGAATATTATGCAGCTGTAAGAATAAATGAAATCGTAAGGCAAATGACAACATGGATGAACCTGGAGTACATTATGTTGAGTAAAGCAAGCCAGACACAAAAGGACAAATACTGTATGAGTGTGTAACTATGAACCAAATATATTATGTAACATATTGTTCGATTAAAAAAAAATTTATATGTATCCAGTACATTTAATTGAGAAATGTATTTATCCATCTGTGTTTACTTTTTAGTTTTAATTATTTATATTTTCAGTTATTAAATGTACAAAATAAAGTTAAAAAAAATTTTTTTTAAAATATACCATTTTTCACTCATCAGTTTGGTAAAAATGCCTGATGTAAAAGAACAAATATTATATGATCTCACTGATATAAAATAATTAAATTTTTTTTAAAAAGAGAGAGAGAACTATGGGGTTACTGGATTTTCATTCCATCTCCCACCTGGAGCAAGATAAGTGCAGAAGAGAGAATTCTTTCCTGAACTGGAAATTTATTGTCACAATTAAGTATTTTCTGGAAAAGACTCATTCTATGTTGATAGTGGGAAAATGTATAAAAATTATTTCTGGAAATCCTTGTTAGATATAGACCGACTCTTAGGTAGCTATTTTGAAAGGCATCAGATGAAACATCTTAATCAATATTAATTTATTCACAAGGGAACACTCACTTTGGATAAAAGTCATAAATGTAATGAATTTGAGAGAATTGTTCCTCCAAGTGTACACTTCATTAACTACAGATGTCATAGGAAAAAATATGACAGAAATGAGAAAGTAAATACTATTAAAACAACTTTCAGAATGTTACAGCTTTAATCAATATAATAACAAGCATTCTTTTTTGAGTCACCAGGCCAGGAGGTTGAACCTGGGACCTCCCTTGTAGGAAGCAGGTGCTCAACCGCTTGAGCCACATCTTAGTGTTTGCTTTCATGGTTAGCATTTTTTCAAGGTTTTTAATAACCACTATCTTAATATGGCTTTTAGGTATTGAACTAGATGCTTGAGTATTTTAGCTTCGGTTCTTATTTTTTTTTATTTTTATTTTTTTTAAAGATTTTATTTATTTATTCATTTATCCCCCCCTTGCTGCTTGTGCTCGCTGGGTCAGCTAACCACGCCGTGCAGGCGGGCTTGCCTTCACCAGGAGGCCCCGGGAACCGAACCCAGGGCCTTCCATATGGTAAACGGGAGCCGTACTGATTGAGCCACAGCCGCTTCCCAGCTTCGGTTCTTAAAAAAAAGTTTTTTTCCTCTTTTTTAATTTTCTGTGTATGTGTTTTACTTTTACTTTTATTTTTATTTTTTTATTTTTTTAAAATATTTTATTTATTTATTCATTTATCCCCCCCTTGCTGCTCGTGCTCGCTGGGTCAGCTAACCACACCGTGCCGGCGGGCTTGCCTTCACCAGGAGGCCCCGGGAACCGAACCCGCGGCCTCCCATATGGTAAATGGGAGCCCTACTGATAGAGCCACAGCCGCTTCCCTGTGTATGTGTTTTAAAGTAAAAGATTTTTCTAAGATAAAGGATAAAAATAATAGGTGGCGGTCACAAAGTAAGTCTTCAATAAATCTAAAAAATTTGAGGGAAGCGGCTGTGGCTGGATTGGTTGGGCTCCCCTTTACCATGTGCGAGGCCCCAGTTCGGTTCCCGGGGCTTCCTGGTGAAAGCAAAGGGGCCGCATGACGCGGTGGTCTGACGGCCAAAGCAGGGCTGTAAGCTGGTGCAGCAAGATGACCCAACAAAGGGAGAGAAGCAGACACAGAAAAAAACATAGAATGGATGCAGGCAGCACAAGCAGCAAGGGGGCAGAAATAAATACAATAAAATAACAATTAAATCTTTTTCAAAAAAATTTAAAAATCACACAGTGTATCTTATCCTAACACAATGGAAGGAAGCTAGAAATCAGTAACATGGGAGAATTCACAAATACATGGAAATTAAAAATACAATCAGGAGTGAGTGTAGCTCAGTGATTGAGCAGGTGCTTCAGATTCACACGTACGAGGTCCAGGGTTCAATCCCAAGTACCTCCTAAGAAAACAAAACAAAAACCACTCAACCAACCATTCTGTCAAAGAATAAATCATAAGGGAAATAAGAAAAATATCTTGAGATTAATGAAAACAAACCCACAACATACCAAAACGTACAGGGTGCAGGACCGGTAGTATGCAGAAGGATACTTATAGCTGCAAATGCTTACAGGGTATGCTTACATTAAAAAAGAATAAAGACTTGGGTCAATTAGGTGGCGGAGGCGGCTGCCTGGCAGCAGAGAGATTTGAGCAGAGCGCGTCCCGACCGGGCCCCAGCGGCCACCAAGCTAGAGTTGCGGGCGGCGCGACCCGGGACCACGTCTCCGCGCGGAGAGCAAGGTGAAGAGCGAGTGCAAGAAGCGCTACAGGGCCCTGCGCCGGGAAGTGTGCGCGCGGGGCTGCCACTAGGTGCTGCACTATCGCCTCAGCCCTGGCTGCTGGAGCAAGCGCAACCCCTGGTTCTGGGAAGACTGGGGCCAGGCCCCCACTTGGGAAAGAGAGAGAGAACAAGAGGGAGGGAGGGGGGGGTTAGGAGGGGAGAGGGGGGAGAGAGGGAAAATGACCCAACAGTATTGAATCTCGACAACATTAAAGTGCCTTATTTGCTAGAGGAGATAGGAAAGCAGCCAAAAGTCCTCAAAGACGCTCAGTTAAAATAAAACAAGCATCCATTCGCTTTTTATGGCTTGCGAGAAAACAGATACAGGAAGCCAAAAAACTCGTAATGTCTGTGGTCAGCCTCTGTGCATGAGATTCATGAGTCAGCATTATGAGCCAAAAGCAGAAGGCAGGTGGAAAAATGGAAACTGGTTCCTCAAATGCAAAGTGCTTACTCTGTGAATGTGGAGAAAAACATAAAGGTTACATATTCTTCCTCAGTTAATCCATGGGTAACAGAATACATGAGCTGCTGTTCGGCAAATTGCTTGGACATCCTATTTATTTAATTTATTTTTTAGGAGGTACCAGGCATTGAACCTGTGACCTCATACATGGGAAGCAGAAGCTCAACCATTGAGCTACACTTGTTCCCCTTGGACATCGTCTTTTAAGAAGTGTAAATGAAAGAAAAAACAAAACAACCGTCCAAAAAAATGGACATGGGTTTAAGAAATCACCTGATTATGCAAGATTTTTCTTCCAGAATTTCCAAATGATTGCTATCTATTTTGATGATTCTTGGCTACTTACCTCAGCAGTAGAGCAGACAGTTGAAGCCATAGACATTTTAAGTTATGAAGATAATTCCTTAAATCTTTGATATTCTTATAAAGGTTTTGTTTTAAAGCATCTTAATCTTCCTTTTTTTTTTTTTTTTTTACCCCCAATCCCCCATGATTCCCTTGTCTGTTTGCTCAGGTTTTTGTTTGTTTTAGGAGGCACCGGGAACTGGGAACGAACCTGGGACCTCCCATGTGGAAGGTTGGAGCTCAACTGCTTGAGCCACATCCGCTCATCATCTTAATCTTTTAATATACTGACATTAAATCCCTTTAAATGGCTATGGATACTTAACATTCAGAACTACTTTCATAATTTTAGGTGGAGCCCATTTTCTTGTTCTGAATAACTATTCAAATTCCATAGCTAATAAGATCATTCCATCATAAGGTTCATTTTCATTATGTGCAGTTTTCTTAGTGAAAGAATTAATATCAAGTAAAAAATGAGTTTCAACAGTAGTACTGGAGCCAGTGGCCACTTGACACTTTTGGGGTAGGGAGGAGATGAGCAGTTGAAATACAGGGGCTTCTTTGGGAGTTGGAGGTTGTCCTGAGTACTGTTGTGGCAACGGATGTAGGCCATTTTAAATCAGCACACAGCACTCAGAACTGAGTGGGAGAGAGTGTGGTCTACAGTGTGAACTGTGGTCTATGGTTGGTGGCAAGGCTCCATGATGTGTAAGTTCATTGAGGGTGGTGGGCCACACTGTGGGAGATGTTTGTGTGGGATGTGGTGGGAGGTGTGGGAGGTGGGCAACATGGGAATCCCAGTGGGTTCCGTGTAATATTTTGGTTAATCTAAGCACCTCTTAAAATATATGTGTATATATATATATATATAAATAACACTTTTGTAAGCAAATACACATATATGCATATATATTTATATATCATTTTGCAAATGTTTGTATGTATTGTGAGAATTTTGATTTTTACCCATAATAAAAAAACAAAAACAAAAACAAAAACAAAACAGTAGTACTGACTCCATGTACGATAAAAAGAGAACTTTGGTAATTCCTGAAAAATTAAACTTACTTGTATTTCAGTTTAGCACCCAGTTCATGTTGTAGACCATGTGGTAGATATTTAAGACTTATCTGGGCTGGGGAAAGGTTATGTTTTCACTTTAATTATCAACCATGCACTTATTATTTAATAGTTTAAAATATATTCCAATAAGCAAAGCATCAGTGTAATATGTATTTAAAGAAGTGAAGTTTCTTTTGAGTCAAAGACTGACACATTATTATTTTTTTCTAAATATTACAATGGTGTTTAAAATACATAATGGGAGGGAAGCGGCTGTGGCTCAATCAGTGGGGCTCCCGTTTACCATGTGGGAGGGGGTTATAGCTGACCCAGCGAGCGCAGGCAGCGAGGGGGATGATAAATAAAATCTTTAAAAAAAATAAAATAAATAAAATAAAATACATAATGGGAAATTCATCACTTACTAGAGTCTGGTTTCTTGGTGCATGTCCACCATGGACTTTTGCCTCTTGCACAAAAATTGGCAATGACATTTAGAATTTATAGTCTGAAGACTTGTCTGGCCACTGGGGATGCAGGAAGATTATTAAGATATCAGTTAGAGTTGTTGCCCACCCCCACTTTCTCTCTGTTTTCCTCTACTGAACTTAACATGACAGTCTTTTTTTTTTTTTTTTTTTTTTTTTTTTTACCGGGAGGTCCGGGAATCGAACCCCGGTCTCTCCATATGGGAGACGGACGCCCAACCAGTTGAGCTACATCCGACCCTACATGACAGTCTTGATGATGTAAAATATTCATACTTTTGGTTGAAAAACATTACTATTTGAGTCCTAAAAAAAGGAAAAAAAAAAAGAAAGAAAAAAAATATTTCAAATCCGTAACCTAACTTCCCATCTGGAGGAACTAGAAAAGGAAGTGCATATTGACCTAAAGGTGAAGAAAAAGAAAGAAGGAAATAAATCATAAAGATTAGAGCAGAGATAAATGAAATAGAAACTAGAAAAAGAAAAGAGAGAATCAATGAAACCAAAACTAGTTCCCGAAAAGAACAATAAAATTGACAAACCTTTAGCTTAAAGACTGAAAAGGAAAAAAAGAGAGAGAATAAAAATAACTAAAATCAGGGGGTCGGATGTGGCTCAACTGGTTGGGCGTCCCTCTCCCATATGGAGGGACCCGGGTTCGTTCCCCGGGACCTCCCGGTAAAAAAAAAACAAAACTAAAATCAGAAATGAAAGTGGGGACAGTACTACCAACCTTACAGAAATAAAAAGGATTATATGAGGATACTATGAACAATTGTACACCAACAAATTAGATAACCTAGATGAAATGGACAAATTCCTAGAAACACACAAATTACGTAAACTGACAGAAGAAGAAGAAAAGGTCTTAACATACCAATTAGAAGTAGAGATTGAATCAGTAATCAAAAGCCTCCCAACAAAGTCTAGGACCAGAAGGCTTCATTGGTGAACTTTATCAAACATTCAGGGAAGAATTAACACCAGTCCTGCTTAAATACTTCCCAAAAATTGAAGAGGAAACATTTCTTAACTCACTCTATAAGGTCAGTATTATCTTCATACCAAAGCTAGATAAGATGACACAAGCAAATACATTTACAGACCAATATCACTTGTAAATTTGGTTGCAGAAATCCTCATCAAAACATGAGCAAACCACAGTGGTAAAAACAGCATGGCAGGGGCGGATGTGGCTCATATGGTTGGGTGTCTGTCTGCCATATGGAGGCACCTAGGTTCAACCCCTGGGAACTCTTGGTAAAATAAAGAAAAATATGGAAGGCGTGCATGCTGCCAGACCCCATGCACGAGCATGCCAGGCCCCGCCGACCCACGCAGCAAGATGATGACGTAACAGGAGAGAGACACAGTGGAGAGTCAAGACAAGACATACCGAAAAACCAGGAACTGAGGTGGCACAGGTGGCAGAACACCCCTCTCCCACATTGGAGTTCCCCAGGATTGAATCCCGTTGAAGACAGGAGAAGAATGAGAAGAGATGGCAGGAAACAGATACAGAGAATTGCCCAGCGAATGGACACAAAAGAGCAAATGGGGGGGTGGGGTGGGGGGTTTAATGGATAAAAGTAAATAGATAAATCTTTAAAAGAAAAAACAGCACAGTACTGTCATAAACATAGACAGATTGACCATTGGAACCAAACTGAGAACTCAGAAATAGACGCTCACATCTACGGTCAAGTCTATTCAACAAATGGTGCTGGGGAACTGAACATCCATATCCAAAAGAAGGGGGACCCTTATCTCACACTTTATACAAAAATTAGCTCAAAATGGATCAAGGACCTAAATATAAAAGCAACAACCATAAAACTCCTTGAAGAAAATGTAGGAAAATGTCTTCAAAATCTTCTGGTAGGCGGTAGTTTCTTAAACCTTACACCCAAAGCATTAGCAACAAAAGAAAAGAGAAATGGGGCCTTCTCAAAAAAATATAACACTTTTGATCTTCCAAAGACTTTGTCAAGAAAATAAAAAGGCAGCCTACTCAATAGGAGAAAATATTTGGAAACCACATATCTGATAAGGGTTTGATATCCATGTTACATAAAAAGAACATACAATTCAACGATAAAAAGACAGGCAACCCAATTGAAAAATGGGCAAAAGACTTGAATAGGCATTTCTCCAAAAAGGAAATATAATTGGCCTAAAAGCACATGAAAAACTGTTCAACATCAGTAGCCATTAAGGAAATATAGATCAGAACAATGAGATACAATTTCACACCTTATAGAATTGCCATTATTAAAAAAACAGAAAACTATGCTGGAAAGTATGTGGAGAAACAGGAACACTCCTTTACTGTTGGTAGAATAATGCAGGCTCTGTGGAAGACAGGTTGGCAGTACCTCAAAAAGCTGTATATAGAATTACTATAAGATCCAGGAGTACCATTACAAGAATTATATTCAGCAGAACTGAAAGCAAGGATGCGAACTGACATTTGCACACTGATGTTCATAGCAGCATTATTCACAATTGCTAAAATATGGAACCAGCCCAAGTGCCCATCAACTGATGAATGGCTAACCATAATGTGGCATATACATACAATGGAATATTGTTCAGTTTTAAGAAGAAATGAAATCGGGATGCATATGACAACATGGATGAACCTAGAGGATATTTTGTTAAGTGAAATAAGCCAGACAGAAAAGGACAAATATTATATGGTCTCACTAAAATGAACTATGAGTAAACTCATGGAGGTAAACTGTAGAGTACAGGTTACTAGGAGATAGAATGTGGATTGAGAATGGGAGCTGATGCTTAATGTATGTAGTAGCATTATTAATAAGGTTAATATTAAAAGTGTGGAAATTAATAGAATTCATAGTAACACATTATAGTGAGTACAACTAATACTGCTGATATATAAATGTGATTGTGGCTGAAAGGGGTAGTCTGTGGATGTAAATGTCAATTCAAAGGAAACTGGAGAATAATCTAGGGACTATATAACAGTGATTTCGGTGTTGGATGAGGATTGTAGTTAAAGGTATAAAAAAAAATGGTATAAATATAAGAATGCTCTTCTTTTACAAAGTGCTAAGAATATGATGATTCACAGGAAAATCATAACTAATATAACTTGTAGATGATAGTTACCAATAATATTGTAAAATTTTGCACCAGTGGCAAGGAGATATTATTTCAATTCTAAGGGACAACAATAGGAACGTATAAGGGGGTATGGGCTTCTTCCTTTTGGAGTAATGAAAACCTTCTAAAATTAACTGAGATGATGACAGCACAACTCTATGATGAAAATGAAAGCCACTGAATGTACGCTTTGAATAGATTGTACAAAGCACGGGACTCTATAACACAGAGAATCCAGTGGTGGAAGATAGACTGTGACTAGCAGCACAAATATGAGAATGTTATCTCATGAGAGACAACAAATATATAATACTAATATAGGGTGTTAATAATCAGGTGGGTTGGGGAAAATACCCCAAATGTACGATATGGGCTATAGTTAGTAGTAATATTTTGATGATGCTTTTTCATAGTATGTAACAAATGTTTCACAACAATGCAAGGTATTGGCTGTGGGGTGGTGTATGGGAGCTTTGTATGATGATATATGCATGTTTGTTTTGTAAATGTACAACTTTTACTATACACTTATGTATGTTCATGTATGAATGAGATACTTTGATAAAATTTTATTAAAAAAAAAAAAAAAAAGAAAATGAGGTACTAAACTGAAAAACAAACAAACAAAAAACAGCAAACCAAATCCAACAACACATTAAAAGGATTATACCCCATGAACAAGTGAGATTTATCCCAGGAATGCAATGTAATTTGCCACATTAATAGAATGAAAAACATAAACCACATGATCATCTCAAAGAATGGAGAAAGGCACTTGGCAAAATCGAGCACTTTTCTTGCAAAAAAAAAGTCAGGAAACTAGGAACAGAAGGGAATGTTCCTCAATATGATAGTGAGCATATATGAAAAACCCACAACTAATATCATACTCAATAATCAAAGAGTTTTCCCCTTATGATCAGGAACAAGCCATGATCAAGTGGAACAAGCACTTTTTCCAGTGTTATTTATTTACTTATTTATTTTATTATATATATTTTTTTAAGATTTTATTTATTTATTCATTTATGCCCCCCTTGCTGCTTGTGCTCGCTGGGTCAGCCAACCACGCCGTGCAGGCGGGCTTGCCTTCACCAGGAGGCCCCGGGAACCGAACCTGGGGCCTCCCATATGGTAAACGGGAGCCCCACTGATTGAGCCACAGCCGCTTCCCTAGTGCTATTTAATATTGTATTGAAAGTTCTAGCCAGAGCAATTAGGAAGAAAAAAAATAAATAAAAATTAAAGAACAACTAAATCAATGAAAAGACAGCTTGTATTTCTGGACTGAAAAACTTAATATTGTTAAGATGTCAATATTACTCAAAGTGATTTATAAATCCAAAACAATCCCAATCAAAATCCCATTGGCTTACTTTGCAGACATGGAAAAGGTGATCATCAAATTCATACGAAATAGCAATGGGCCCTGAATAGCCACAGCCATCTTGAAATAGAACAAAGTTGGAGGTTTCACACTTCCCTATCCTCTGCAAAAGAATGAAAAGAGACCTGGCTATACTCATGCAAAAGAATGAAAATGGACTCCTAGCTTACACCATTAAAAAAATTAACTCAGAATGGGTCAACAACCTAAATATAAGAGCGAAAAACCATAAAACTCTTGGAAGAAAACATAAGGGAATATTCTTCAGGTCCTTGTATTAGGAAATGGATTATTAGATATGATACATAAAGCATGAGCAACAACAACAAAAAATAGATAAATGGACTTCATCTAAATTTAAAAATTTTGCACAAAGGATATTATCAAGAAAGCAAAAAAAAAAAAAAAATCAAACCAAACCAAAACAAAAAAAACAACCTACATAATGGAAGAAAACATTTCAAAAATCATATATCTGGTAAGGATATCCAGGATATTTGTAGAATTGCTACAGTTCAACAACAAAAAGACAAGTACCTCAATTAAAAAATGGACCAAGGACTTGAATAGACATTTCTCCAAAGACATATAAATGGCCAATTAGCACATAAAAAGATGCTCAACATCATTAGCATTAGGGAAATGCAAATCAAAACCACACTGAGATACCACCACACACCTTTTAGAATGGCTATGATTACAAAATTTTAAAAAAAATAAAAAGAAAAGAAGTGATAAGGATGCAGAGAAATAGGAATCATAGTACAGTGTTAGTGGCAATGAAAAATGGTGCAACTGCCGTGGAAAAGTTTGGCAATTCCTTAAAAAGTTAAACAGAACTACCATATGACCCAGCAATTCCCCTTCTAGGAATATAAACAAAAGAACTGAAAACAGGAACTTGAACTGGTATTTATACACCAATATTCATAGCAGCCATGTTTACAGTAGCCAAAAGGTGGAAGCCACCCAAGTGTCTATCAACAAACAAGTCCTGATAACATGCTACAACCTTGAAGATACCACGCTGAATGAAAATAAGCCAGACATAAAAGGACAAATGTTGTATGATTCCACTTATATGAAATATCTAAGCAAATTCATAGAGACAGAAAGAGGTTACCAGGGATGGGGGGATAGGGAAGGGGCAGTTACTGTTTAATATTGTTTAGGGTAATGGAAAAGTTTTCATAATGGATGGTGGTGATGGTAGTACAACATTGTATTTAATGCCCTGACTTAGTTAACTTAAATATGGTTACTATGGTAAATCTTATATTTGTTACCACACACAAACACAAAAGCAGCGAATGGGGGGAAATGCTACTATTGAAGGATTTAAAATAGGCTAGTGACATTGTCATCACCGTAGAATGAAGTTTAGAGTGCAAAGACTGGAGGAGAAAGTAAATTGGAACCTCAGGGTCAGCTCAGGCTGAGTTGTGATATGAAGCAGGCAGAGAGCAAGGGGAGCAAGCTGAGACATAGGACCACCCTATTTATAGGCCATGATAAGAAGTCTGGATAGTATTTGTGTGATGATACACCTGGAAGGCTGTAAGCAGGGGAGTGGCATGATCATTCTGGTTATGTGGAGAATGAATTACAAGGGAGCAATGGTAGAAAAAGGGAGCCAACAATAACCACAATTATGGAGAATGTAGGGTATTTACTGAGTCTTTCGGAACAATCACTGGTGTTTCACCCTTTCATTCTTTCTAAAACTTACCAGTGTATAAATATGTCTTGCATGAACCAAGAAGTAGAAGTCAAAAAAAGGTAGGCAGGAAGTCAACACATGGGGCATTTAATATGCAAATGGAAAGGCAGGGGAATGTCTGAACTATGTAAGGACAGACATGGAAGTGTGAATGAGCGTGGGAGTGAGGTATTCTTTATATAAACAGGGGTGGAGAATGGTAAATGGTGAAAAAAAAAAAAAAACCTGAAAAGGGTCAGGGACCTTGTCGTGGAGAGGCTGTGGGATATGCTAGGGTGCTTAAGTTTCATTTCGTGGTCAACTGGAAACTATTGAAGGATTTAAAATAGGATAATGACATCGTCATCACTGTAGAATGAAGTTTACAGTGCAAAGACTGGAGGAGAAAGTAAGTTGGGAAGAGTAACAGAAGAAAAACAGCTAATTCTCATTGGGGAAGGAGAGCAACATATATCCTAAGGCTTTAACTTTTCATTTAATCCACATAAGCAGCAGCTATTTCTATATTCCTGTGTATTTCAATGAGACTTTATGAAACTTGCTCAAGGTCAAAACAGGATTTAAGGCTGATTTTGTTGTTATAGAACGGACAAAAGAAATAGAGTCTGATGTCATATGTACATTCAGAGTTTTTATTTCAAAACAAAGAACCACAATAACATTAGTAATAAAAAAATCCATTTGGAAATATTCACAGCCTGGTCACTGAGAAATGGAAAAACCTCCACACTGAACTGAATTATTGCCAACCCACTGTTGTTGAGTGGCCAGAAGTAGAGGTGCAATTAGAAGGAAGGCACCTCTTCCAACAAAGCCCTACTCCATAGATAGGTGGGTTTTATCCAAAGACTCAATGACTAGAGGGAATGGTGAGAACTGAAAAGTAAAATACTGTCATAGGCAAGGAGTTTGGCTAAATTAGGGTCTGAAATAGTTAAGCACCAAGGAGGGAAAGGGAGATCACGCAACATGAAAAAAGGGAAGAAGGTGTCATCAGGGTCCTATTTCCATTTATAAAAAAATATCGGGAAACTAGATGATTGTGGAGACATCAGTGATCTTGCAGCAAGAATAAATCCCTCTATCTCATCTAACTCTCTGAGACTCTCCAGGAGTAGAAGCGTGTCTTTAGTTTGTTTCCTATCCCCTTAAAAGAATGCCTCCCTCTCCTTACCACCATCCTTCAGGGCCCTCAGGAAAGTCAAGGCCCTGATGTCACTTTCTTTCCCACTCCCATTGTCTGAGCCCAAAGTGAAGGTGAGCTCTCATCCTCAAGATCTGGAAGTTCTCCCCCACTCTCCAACAAGGAAAGGTGGTAAGATGAGACTGAATTCTAAAGTGTAGGAGAAAACCTAAGATGCAAATCCCACCCAGCAGAGACAGTTATTTATATACATAGGGATGAGATTGAATCCATTCTATCCAAAGTGGGGGGCGGGGGTGGGGAAGGTAGGAAGATAAAAGAGACAAATTACCAATTAACTACTTCCACCCAGAGCAAAGTGACAGTGCACATACATTCATCCTCTCAAGTGTGGGCTACACTGCACATATACTCAGACTATCTCAAATGTGGTCTATCAGAAAGATTCAAGTTCTCTAAGGGTGATAAAAATAGAAACAAAAGCATGCCATGACCCTAAAACAACAAACTTAAATTAGATAATAATCGTTCAGGAAATATCCTCTCCCAGAGCTGAGGTTACAAATTCCAAGTTAACTATGAATATTCTCCTCTAAATTCCTTTAAAAAAGCTATAGGTTAAAACAAAACAAAAATCAACACCTAAATTTTCCTAAAGAACAAAATGGAGAAATACTGAACCTCTACCAAGAACCACTATTTTAAGTTTCTCATCGAGGGTTCGCCCAGCAGATGAGTGGTAGAAGTGTTTTTAAAAAAAAAACATGAGTCTGCTACAAAGGGAAGAAGTTGTTTGTTCCAGGGAGGGGAGAGAAGTGTTAGAAATAACCTTCCCTTCTCTGGACTCCACCCAAAATTAGAACCCATTAACGGCCATTAACTAGAATGCCCATCTTAGTAACAGCCCTAGATTTCAAGTAATACTACATATAAACTATAATCTTAAGAAGTTCCAAAGGAAACCAGTAGCTTTTTTTATACAGGCACATGACTTTTCTGAGAACTTAAGCTTGAGACTTTCTATCTGAAGGACAGAAATTATTAAGAGGTAACGTGCAAACTTCAGGCACCACTCACGTACCCTTCAATAATGCATTACACTCTTATTTCTTCCCTAAATTCTTCCCTTCTTATTGCACCTAAACCTCTCCAGTATCAGTCTTCTTCTACCCTATAGCCTCTCTTTAAACACCTTCCTCTCCCTCAATCTCCTTAAGTTTTCCATTATTTTGGTAAAATTACTTTACACTTAAAAAAATAAATATTTATGCAATAAAACCAGAAGATAAAATAAATAAACTCAAGTGAATTTGCTCTGCAGAGCTGTATGGAAGCAAAGAAGGTGATCTCTTATTTAATCCTCCTCTGCCCTCCACACTCAAGTATACCTACCTGCTTCCTGGCAAGTCTGAGATTGGGGGAACTACACCCTCACTCTTACTCCCTTCTATGCCCTTATTAGGCAACATTAGAATCTAAGGGGGAAAGAGCTGACAAAGTTGTCCTATGCCAAGTGGTCAATCCCTCCTGAAATGAAAGTAGGTTCACCTGGTCTCTCCTAAACAGAAGAGAATGTGCAAGAAATGAAATGTTTAAAAAGCAACTGAAGATATGCTAACCCCAGCATTGGGTTCACCTGCGTGCTTAGAGAGTATGTGTGATGAGAAAGGAATCAAGTAGCAGCATTCAGAAACAGTCCTGGGTTACATCCGGATGAGGTCTCTCCCTCCTGCAGGGAGAGGTTGCTTTTCCATGTTGGGAGGGAGGTGGGAAGGAGGCATGACTTAGACGTTGGTGGTGGTGGTCTCCTTCACAGGCTGGATGCTGTTCATCTCCACAATAGGGCCTTTCCCGGCTCTATTGGCCTCCTGCGCCTGCCCTTCAAAGACCCTTGTAATATCCTCAAAAGTCCTGCCACGGGTCTCAGGGACTTTGAAGAAGGTGAAGACCAAGAAGACAACAAGGAAGCCAGTGAAGATGATAAAAACATAGGATCCTAAATAGTTCTAGTGAAAAAAGAAAAAAGGAGGAGGTCAATATAAAAACCTGGTCATTGGCAAACTTCCAATTCCTTCACATCCAGACTTCTAAGTAAATTTCTATATTTGATGAAAACAATAATGTTTCTTTGGAGATTCATTCATAATTCTATTATATTTCTCTGCCATTTTTTGTGTGTGTGCGTCACTCCTTTTAGATATTTACTAAAGTTAGCTGCTTCCAAATACCTGAGTATATTTTGGACATTTGAATTATATTTTTAAAATCTGAGTTTCTGAAAAATTCACAGAAATAGAAAATTCACTTTAAATTCATTGCAAGTTCCAGGTCATTTTATAACCAGACCTACCTATTTCATTAACATCCTAAATGCTTTGTGAGCCTGTAAGATCATAAAGCCATTGATGCTAATTCAAACGATAGATTTAAGTATTGGTTTGGGATCCTATGAGGTTTAAAATTATCATTCCATTTCTTCAGAACTATGCCTACATCATCTCAGCCTAGTGAGTTCTTTTAAAAGCAGCTTTGCCCTCCTGCTTCAATCTTTTCTGCTGTCATTTCTTCTTTTTCCATTGAAAAGAAGAAGTGATTAGTTTAAAGCCCCTAATATCTAATCATGGCACAGTGACCCTTACTAAGATATACCTGAAATATGTTGGCTTAAGTGAACTAGTTTCTAGATCAGTGAGGTTAGTTTCGTTTTACTTACTATAGCTGAAGGGAAGAGCAGTCCCACCAAAAAGTTGGAGGTCCAGTTGGAACAACCAGCCACTGCCATTGCAGCTGGACGGGGTCCCTGACTGAAAAGTTCAGCCACAATAAACCAGGGAATGGGGCCTGGTCCAATCTCAAAGAAGGCCACAAAGACCATGATGGCCCCGATGCAGACAAAGGCCATCCAACTATATTCATCCTAAATTAGGAAGGAACAGAGGAATATTAATATTATGTAGACTGAATGACTTAGGATCCAGCTTCCTGGAGATGAGTAATGGCTATTAGTCATCTAGCTTCTAGAGTTTGTTAAATGGCAAACTCTGTCTGATGGGATTACAAAAAGAATGATTGGATTTGGAGTCAAATGCCTTCAACCCTAACCTCCCTCTTTTCCCCCTCTCCTCTTTCCTCAGAGTACTCACCTTTAGTAATAAAGAAACAGTCATGAAAATGCAACAAACAGCCATCCCTCCGAGGCCAAGCATATGCAGAGTCCTCCTTCCTGCCTTTTCCACCAGAAACAGCTAAAAGAAGAATATAGTCACACCTCCTGTTTTCCAGTCCCAAGTTCAAAGTATCGTACACACTCCTTTCTCTGCCTCTTTCCCATCCATCATATATTTACTTGAAGAGTAAAAACTACTTGCCGAATATTTCTTTTCCCCAAAGAGGAATTAAACAGAAAGGATTGAACTAAAAATGGGAGGGAGGCTGAAGAACATGCAATTGACCTTTGCACACTTGTAACAAGAATTCGTTTATTCTCTTCCAAAAATTATCAAAGTGACAAACTTACCGAAACCACAGTGAAGACAGTATTGACTACACCAGCACCAATAGTGGCATAGATTGGCTCCTCAACACCTGCATCTTTGAAGATTCCTGTAGAATAATAGAACACCTAATAGGAAAAAAAAAGGAAATGCAACTTCAAAACAGCAATTGCTCCTACCAGTTAAAGAGAATCCTCAAAAAATAAACTCCAAGAGTCCCAGGAAGTTAGGAGGAGCCCTTTTCAGGGTTGCTTTGTTCAATCACAGTAGCCTTTCTACAAATCAAATACCTCCTGTATCTTCTCTCCACTCTATTAATTCTAGCTACTGATTTTCATTTTTTCCCACTTACTGCTCCATTTAGACTCTTCCTTATATCCACCATTTTATTAATTTGATTAAAGGTGTTAAATTCTACTAAATGCTTTTTTCAATGGACCCTTCCCCAAACCCTGAAAACATTGGTAGAAACCTTGATGTCCTAATTTGATAGAAGAAATTGAGGTAACCTTAGCCTGATCATTTAACCAGAGGTAGAACTGGGGCTACCAGATCTAGAAAATAATAATATCAGCTTCTATTCAGTGCTAAGATGAAGGGCTGTTACAAACTACCACAGTTAAAGAGATGGCAAAATATTGGGACTTAGACCTCAAGGTAATAAGGGAACATTTTCTAGATCACTGAGGTTCAGTCTCTCAGGTTTATTTCATGCCGCTCTAGAAGAGAAGAGTAAGCTAACTAAGACTGTTCACACAATTCTAGTATAGTCTTTTTTTTTTTTTTTAAAGATTTTATTTATTTATTCATTTATCCCCCCCTTGCTGCTTGTGCTCGCTGGGTCAGCTAACCACGCCATGCGGGCGGGCTTGCCTTCACCAGGAGGCCCCGGGAACCGAACCCGGGGCCTCCCATATGGTAAACGGGAGCCCTACTGATTGAGCCACAGCCGCTTCCCTAGTATAGTCTTTTATGATGACATAAAGCTTCCAGGGAAGGACAGTTGAATAGTTAAAACGATCAATGAATAGCTATGCTAATTCTCTTCCTTACAAACAAGGCTACACACAAAAAACCTAATGTGTGGGAGCAGATGTAGCTCAATTAGTTGAGCGCTTATACGAGGTCCTAGGTTCAATCCCTGGTACCTCCTAAAACAAAAAAACAAACAAAACAAAAAAAACTCAACAAAACTTAGTGTGTGGCGTGTGTGTGTGTATATATATATATACACATATATGCACATAATATATACGCATATACATAATTTCTATAGTAAGCAAACTTCTTAAAGTAAGATTATTTTGCTCTCTAGTGCCATCAAGCTAAGTTAAACTAAATCCTACATCATCTCACCTAAAATCTAGACTGGGATCCATTAAAAGCACCTGGGAGACTTTTTCAAACTCTATCTCCTGGCTCTACTATATCAGCCTCCAACACCTCATGAGAATCATTGCTATTTCAAATACAAGTATCCTTCTAGTGCAAGAGAAAAGGCCAAGAACCAACTTACTATTTTTGAGCATCAAAAATGTGTTTTAGGTAAAAAGACAGCCAACTCAATGGGAGTAAATATTTGGAATCACATGTCCGATAAGGGTATAATATCCAGGATATATAAAGAGATGTTACAACTCAACAATAAAAAGACAAATGACCCGAATAAAAAATGGACAAAAGACTTTAATAGACATTTGTCCAAAGAAGAAATACAAATGGCAAAGAAAGACAAGAAATGCTCAACATCACCAAAATTAGGGAAATGCAAATCAAAACTACAATGAGATATCATCTCACACCTATCAGAATGGCCACTATTTAAAAGACAAACAACTACAAGTGTTGGAGAGGATGTGGAGAGATAGGAACAGTTATTCACTATTGGTGGGAATGCAGAATGGTACAGCCACTGTGGAGGACTGTTTGGCAGTTCCTAAAAAAGCTGACTTGCCACGTGACCCAGCAATACCACTATTGGGTATATACCCAGAAGAACTGAGAGCAGTGACACAAACAGACATCTGCTCTCTGCACACCGATGTTCATAGCAACATTTTTCATGATTGCCAAAAGATGGAAACAACCCAGGTGTCCATTAACAGATGAATGGATAAACAAACTGTGGTCTATTCACCTGATGGACTATTATGCAGCCATAAGAAGAAATGAAGTTGTAAAGCATATGACAATGTGGTTGAATCTGAAGGACATTATGTTGAGTGAAGCAAGCCAGACACAAAAGGACAAATACTGTATGACTGTGTTACTATGAACCAAATATATTGTATAACATATTGTATGATTAAAAAAAAAGTATATGTATCCAGTACATTTAAAAAAAAAAAAAAAAAGTGCTTTACAAAATGCTTTGTAAACAAAACCATTTCACTGCATTGACCAAAGACTGACAGAAAACCCTCAAGGCATGAATCAGTACTTAGAGGTGGGATATCGGGTGTTCTACCCATCCAAATATTTAACCTGCAGGTAGACAGAAGGTATGGGACTAGCCTCTCTTCCCATGACCTACACACAAGCAGTAAGCTGATGTTTGCATTGACTCTAAGGGCTACCTGCCAAATGGAAGCCATTTTCTCACCCATTTTAAATGATCACAGTCACTATTCTAATTGCAAACTATTTATTATGGTAAGGCCGGCACTGTCAGCTCAAAGTTGCCAATGTTCCCCCAAACCTCTTGAAATGATTTCCTATATATTCCCCAGGGCCTTACACTGATTTTAGACAGTAAAGTCCTGGGGGGGGGGGAGAGGAGGAGGGATATAAATTCCAGGATATACTATGGTTGTATGGTTTACATCACTGATGATATATAAGATAGATCAATGTTAAAGAAACTTATACCTTCTCTAATAAAAAAAAAATGGTCAAAAAAGATAAATTAAAGGGTAGATAAATTATAATGTGTATATATTATCTAAAGTCTGGAACAGGACAAATGTTAACCTTAAGTTTCAAGATGTAGGTGACAAAGTTTTCATTTGACCTATTTTCCACACACAAAACATGTCCTAGATATAATTTTTAAAAAACAAAAACAATAACAAAAGTTGAATAATCAACATTTTCTGAGAGGCTACCACGTGGCAGACACTGTAGGGGACATATATAAGTTGTGTCAGAATGTGACAACTAAAATGTGATGCTTAATTGGGTATTTTAAGTGCAATATCTTAAGACGACTTTGATAATAAAGTAGATACTCACAGCATTGATTCCAGAGAGCTGCTGAGAGAGCTGAAGCATGATGGAAATGATGATGGGCTGTCGGTAGCTGGGTGCTCTAAAGAGTTCCAGCACAGTGACTTTCTTTTCTTGTGCCATCCTAGCACTCTCTTCTTTCATCTCGTTGATGTCCTGGCTCACATCCTGAATGCCCCACAACCGCTGAAGGACTGGTGAGAAGAACCAAGAAGGATAAAGGTAATGTGCTGCCCCAAATTCATTTTTCCAGTAAGATTGCTGGGAAGAGGCCACATAAGACGAGACAATATAGAGCCCTAGATATGACTAGATTTAGCTAATCAATCAGCTTCCGTGACTTAACTTGCCTTCTCACTGCATTCTTTTTAAAATAAATATATTTGTAGTTCTTTATTAATAATTATGTAAAGAAAAACCCAGAAGCATTAGGTCTCAAAAGCAATGAGAAGCAATTTCTGAGTCTAATTGAGGAATGAAGCTGTATCCAAGTCAGGAGCCAGAGGGACTGGCAGCAGGTCGTTAGGTGATGAATTGCTAGGTGATGAGTTGCAACAAGTAGTCCAGAATTAGGCTGTAAATGGTGAGGTGTTCAAAGTCCACGTTTATATGCTGCTGACTGTGTAAACTGGGGCAGGTCCAAAAACATCAAGGGCCGATACACAGCCAGATAGGGTGGTCAATGAGATAAAGGCCTGCTGGTCCCCAAATAGCCATGGTATATGTGATGGGTAAAGGTTCCTAGCTCCACTTATTTTTAAATTTTTTTTTTTTTTAATTAGAAGTTTTAGGTTTACAGAAAAATCATACAGAAAATACAGAATTCCCATATTACCTCTCCCTCTCCACATTATTAACAACCTTTCTTTCCTTACTGTGGAGCATTTATCACAATTGATGAAAGAATAGTATTATAATCATACTATTATTAACTGTAGTCCATGCTTTATATTAGAGTTCGCTGCTTATGTTATACAGCCCTATGATATGGCATGTTTTTTAAAAAAATTCTAATAATACATATGGCAAGCTAAACTTGCCTTTCACACCTCACTCTTTAGAGGTTGAATGTTTCTGACTCAAAAGTTATCAGAAAACTCTTCTCTTGAGTTCTGAGGGTCAGGGAAAGAAGATGAAAAAAAAAAAAAAAGATAAAATACCCTCATCCTCCTCATCCTTAAAGCAAACTACAAACCTAAAGTTCCTGTTTCTTGAAGGCACGAAGAAAGCTTACCCTGCTTGGCATTCTCCTCTTCCTTTCTGTTGATGAGCAAGAATCTAGGACTTTCAGGGCAAAATGGAAGGGCTACACTCTGCAAGACAGCTGGAAGGATGGTGAAACCTAATAGCACAGGCCACAGCTCTTCAGACCCCAAGATGACTTCCAGACCAAAGATCTAGAAACCAGAAAAGATAATTCTGTTATAAACCCCATACTTTATAGGCCACAAGTTTGTTTTTTGATTCAGTCATTCTTTTGCCACAGGAAGATAAACAAATTTCTTTTCCTTTCTCTACCCTATTTCTTTAGCTACTCAATGTGAGCTACAGTAATAATACTCCAAATTTCTATGTGCCAGGCATTCTTCTGAGTGCTTCACCTATGCTAATTCATTTAAAGAGCCATGAAACCCACCCTCATTAAGTATGAGAAGTCCTAGAGTACCTGGGCCACCAGAATCCCGATGACGATGCCCAGCTGGTTAAGTGTACCGAAGGCACCCCGTAGGGCAGTAGGAGATACCTCTCCAATGTACATGGGCACAAAACCTGTGCAGAGTCCACAGAAGATGCCAATAACCAAGCGGCCCGCGATCAGCATTTCAACCGACTCAGCTATTTTACAGAAACCCATAAGGCAGCCACCACCGATAGCCAGTAGGTTGACAATAAGCATTGAATTGCGCCTGTAAAGGTAATCAAAGACAGGTGAGGTTAACAAAAGCCCGAATCTCTTTCCTTCTTAAGGTTATCTTTTCCTCTTTTGGTCTAATCCTTATTTTCTACTTCCTATTAGAAGAACATTTTTAGTTGGAATTATTACTACCAATAGTTCTCACACCTGCACATGCATGAAACTCACCTAGAGAACTGATTAAGATTCTCTTCTCTACGTACCAGCTGTAAAGTAGGATTTTAAGTAAAAGCACTAAGGCTAAGTTGTTCTAAAAGTAGTCCACAAACTAGAGGCTTTGACCAGAAATTTGTTAGAAATGCAAATTCTCCCACTCCACTCCACATCAAGAGCAGTCAGCTTCTTCAGTTGTCTTTCTCCAAATTGTCATTTTGTTATTGACAACCATTATAAAATAATGTATTAATGCATTTATGTGGTAAATGTGAGAGGCAAAGCTACTTCCCAGCACCAGGATACTTCAAAATAGTAATTCTAGGCTTGGGTTGCCGATTGGAATTTATGAGAAGCATTAACAAATACTGATGCACGGGTCCGTCCCATTCATGCTGATTTAATTGTGTGGCCTGCCACTGGGACTTTTAAAAACTTCCCCAGGAGATCTTAAATGTGCAGCCAAAGTGGAGAGCCACCGTTTGTCCCAACCTCTCCCCCCAATTAGATTCTTTTGCAAGTAAAATAATAGGAAGAATGTCATGTTGGTTGTGGGAAGCCCCAGTAAAAATTTTAATGACCCTAGCAAACAGAAAGTACCCTTAAAAACAAATCAACAGAAATCAAACATTAGCATAATATTAGCAAACCATAAATGGTTCATTCACCAGTCATTACTGAAAGTATTCTACCCTGTGCAAGACATTTTATTAAGCTTCATGTGAAAAAGATTCCCTTTTCTTTCTTTGGAGAAAAAAATTCCAGTTCAGTTATTTGGCCATAATCCATACTTACTACAGACCAAAGATATAAAATATTTTCTACAAATCCTGCTATGCAAATAATGAAAACACTTGCATGAAACCCCAGATTTTTTTTAGAAAAGCAAACAACTGACTTTGTAAATAAAGTATGGTTCTAAGAAACTCCATAGCTGACCTTACTAAAGAATAGTGCTAACCAGCCCCAGTTGGACTGCCAGTTGTTTACATGGCCCATCTCCCGAATGGCTATGCAGGGTTGAGAGCTCCAAGCAACAGCAGCTACATCCAGTGCTGTTTCCCTTCATTAGAATCTGGGCTGTTCGCATTCAAAGGTATCATTACCCCATCTGTCCTAATTTTCAATTCTTTTTTTTTTTTTTTTACTGGGAGGTCCCGGGAATCGAACCTGGGTCCCTCCATATGGGAGACGGATGCCCAACCAGTTGAGCCACATCCGTCCCCCCTAATTTTCAATTCTTAACTCTCAATGTTCATCACTCAGTTTGTGGTCAATACCTGCCAAAGCGGTTGACGAAGAGTCCAACGGAAAAGGAGCCAATCATCCCACCGACGGAGAAGATAGCCACAGCTAAGGACCAGAGGGATGTGAGCAGCACCTCAGAGGGAGGGCTTTCCATCTTGTCTTCCAAAGTGTAATTGAGAAAGTCCTTTATGATCTGCCAAATAAAACGGCAGGTAGGAGGACAGACTGTTAGAGTTGGATGAGAACAAAGGGGACAAATATGGGGATCTCCCCCACCCTAAAAAAACAGCATTTCTATTACTTTATAGATAGAGAATCAAGGGAATAGATGGGGGTGTGAAACACAAAATAATGGAGTTAGTGTTTTTACTTCTGAAAAGAACAGTGTTTTTTATGTCCTGAAAAATCCCGATAGGTGGCAGCACTGATGTTCAGACTACCCCACCCTCCACTAAAATCGCCCTCGCCTTATCTTCTCAGTAACTATTCCTTAAGGGGTAATAAAAGAGGTCTATCACCATAGAGATAAGTCTATGGTTCAGGGAACAAATGAGTTTTGGTTTGCTTAAATGACTCAACAAAACTTCTCCACATTCCTCCTCTTCAGTTTGAGCCACACTAAATTGCCATATATCCTGAATTCTTGAAACCCCACTTAAAATTAAAAAAAAAAAAAAAAAAAAAGACTAACTTCCTTGCTCCAAATTCTAGCTTAGCTGCCTGGCACTCACCGTCTCAGGAGCATTGATGACTCCAGTGTTGTAGCCAAACTGGAAAGAGCCGATTGTGGCAATGGTGATGGCGAAGATCAGAGGTGCGGTAACCTGGGTGGGGGGAAACAGTCCTTAAAACTCTTGGTGATTGTCTCTTATTAATTCAGGAGCTGTATTAGGAGAGCTTGGCCTATGAATGGTATGGAAAGGACAAAAGCCTAACGAGATTGGTTAATAAATGGTAATACAAACGTACAGTAAGAACTTATCTAAAGATATACAGAAAAGCACGTGGAGTTAATTTGGGAGAAGTTACAAGAAATTTTGGGGAGGAAGTTAAGAGAAACCAGGTTTGGAAGCATTTGCATAGTTGCCCCCAAATAAAGGAAAGGATAGAAACGCACTTTGGAATAGAAAGAAATGGGAGATTGGGGTCAGATGTGGCTCAACTGGTTGGGCGTCCGTCTCCCATATGGAGGGACCCGGGTTCGATCCCTGGGACCTCCCGGGAAAAAAAAAAAAAAAAAAAAGAAATGGGAGAGCAGAAGACAGCCCTAGGACTCCTAAGAACTGATCATACACTGCTATAGTCTCAACGGTACCTCAGACTCCGAGAAGCCTGGAGTATTGATTGGTATGTGTAAAGATTCTAGGCTGCTCCTCTTTGGGCCTCTTATCTCTCAGCTGTACAACCGACTGTAGCTGTATTTATCCATTTGAAATTCTTCCCCTAAGTATACTGAATGTACTGCTCTCCCCCACCCAGCAGGGGGAGATCACATGCTCACTCCCAACCCAACACACAGGAGACTATTCTTGGGGACAATCAACGGGAATCCTCTCTCCTTGCAGGGAATAATTCAAGTGGGTATTATCTTGGATTTTCCCCTCAGGGCAGCTCAGTTTTTCTGTCTGAGGCCATCCTTTATGCCTCTATCCCCCAACCTCTCCTCATTTTAACCCCTCCCTGGGATTGGTCAGGCGGAGTGGGAGCCTGGGAACTTCAGCTCTGCAAATTGACCTTGAGTGGGGCCTCCCAGGTTTAGCCCTCCTTAACTAAAGCAGAAGTACCCAAGGCCCCTGCCGATGCATAGCTCTAATCCTTTCCCCTTAAGAAACCCTCATATCATTCACTATCCTCCGGGTACTGTTCCTTTCCCTTACATTTTTCCATCTCTTCTCTTGTTTTCTATCGTAGTGAAAGTGCCTTTCTCCCCACAAACACCGCATAGACAGTACACAATAACAAATATACAAACGCCCTGCATTCACAATCAACCCAATAGGAAGAATAGATGTAATTCTTTCTCCTTACAATCCAGGGAACCTCATAGATTACATTGGAATAGATGTCTCACCCTTACCCCAAATAAATCCCAAGTCCATTCAAGGTCTAATGCTTCCAAAGAAATCCTCATGCTGGTCCTCAGAGCCACATTCGTAAGCAACACAACCAAGCAGCCCTGATTCTCTGGCCTCTCAACCATCTCATCCTCCATAGCATATAATTATGTAAAATAAACCGGAGAATGAAACACAACTTCTTCAGGTGACTTTCCCCTATGACAGGAAGATGAAATGGGACTGGAATAAATCCTTTAGAGGATATGGCATTCACAGAGAAGGGGTGAAACTACCATTGCAGGCTGGTAAGAAAAAGGCCTTGAAAGATGGCTAGGTGTCTTAGAACACAGAAGACTATGCTTATCATGGTGAAGGTTTGCCTTTTTGAGTGCCCCCCAAATAGGCAAAAATAATTAGTATTTGTATCATTCTTACCTTTTCTGTCCCCATGGTTCTAATTTATTCCTTTCGAATCCTCAATGAAGATCTAGGAGTGGTATTCCAGAAATACCCCTTTCAGGCAACAAAACCTTCAAAAGCCCTTCTAGATAGCAAGTTTTCCTCTATTCCTCAGTAATACCAAACAACCTAACTCCTCATCTTTAGCAGCATCACTAGCCAGAGTGGAGTCAGCCCATCTATTTATAATATATCTCTGCAAGGGGTGGAGCCAAGCCCCTCCAACCTCCCAACGCCCCCCCTTACTCTCCACCCCCAAATAATCTCGTGACCTCTCGGAATTCTATGACCTCAGCTATCACAACTCCTCTGGTCCCTCCCCGCCCGCCGCCCCTGCAGGCAAGAACTCCCCACCTCCTTTCTTTAAAAACCACTTCCTGCCCCGCCCCCTCCTTTTTTTTAGCTCATCTTTACTCCTTCCCCCTTCTAATAGCAGCTACAGCTTCTTAGTTTCACAGACAAAATGCTACAGAAAGCCTGGAGGGAGGGCAAATACATTTCTTTATTTTGGCCCGCGCTTCAGTTTAGGATTGGATCAATTTTACTGAGATGAGAATAACTGCTATTTATATAAGCGAAGTCGAGTGGGTGCTACTATCAGGGAGGAAGGTTGTTTGAAGGAGTGTACGTAAAAAGAATTAATAAGCCTATGAGTTTATCAGCTGCTTTTGATTGTAAACTGGGTCTCCAATCTTGAAGGAGGAGGGAAGGGCAGTCAGAGAGAAGACAAGCGAGAATGTGACCTAGTTTTGATTCCGCTGGTCCTCTGATTAGCATAATCAGATTCATATTAGCAATAATCAAATTCAATTAAACAGATATGTGCCAAGCACATACTACCAGGTACTCTCCAAGAAGTTGGGGATGCATCCCTGAATAAGACCAAAAAAAGTCCTGGCTCTCACAATTTACAGTGCTTCCCTTTCTCCTTCCACTTAAAAACATTTTAAAAGGACAAGGCTAACCAGTTGTCACACAACTGGAGATTATCAGTGTGTTATTAGTTAAGGGCTGTGAGTTTTTTGAAAGAAAGGTATGAGTTAAATATCTGATTACTAGACGGTACTAGAAATTGAGAGAGAAGTAGGAAAGAAGAAAGGAAAGAGGAGATCAGAGGAAGGCGGATAATGAGGGGAGAGAGACAAGTGACTCCGGTATTAGAGTAAACAAAGCAAAAAATGCTTTAGTTTGTGGTTAAAGGAGTTGGGTAAATAAGAGATAGTCAAGGCTTTGCCCCCAGGGAAGATACCAATGGTCAAATTCCTCAAGCCCATTTATTTGCCGTTTAGAACCCCTGCAGCACTGGGAAGTGAAAGACCTCGGCACACATTAAAATTTTTGAGATGGCCAGCTGCAGGAAGTGCATCTCCCTTTAAAGTTCTGGCTGACGACCTGCACTTCAAATTCATACTACCTGGCCTGAAACAAACTACATTATGTTGGAAATTTCTTTAAATGAGGAGATTTTCTAGCCTGATCAATAGCTGGGAGAACTGAGGACGAGTGAAACGTGACATCCAAGAGAACCTTCCCTCAGGTCACACCTCCCCTCCCCCATCTCACCCTGGCCTTCCAAGAAACACGGAGGCCCAAGGCCCCTTTAGTTACCACAGCAACCCAATTTAGCAGCCAAAGAAAAAAGGCGGTCAGTACAACAGCGCTGTCCAGTAGAAATACAATGAAAGTCGCATATATAATATTACATTTTCTAGTAGCCATATAAAAAATTTAAGAAGAACCAAGATAAATCAAATTTAATAAAACATTTTATTTAACCCAATATACGCACAATATTATAATTTCAGCATGCAGTCAATAGAAAAATTATTAATAATTTACATTCTTTTTTTGCACCGTCTTCGAAATTCAGTGTGTATTTTACACTTGCAACACATCTCCATTTTAGACCCTAAATTTTCTGCAGAGTGAAATGTACTCCTACCAAACAACAAAGTTGTATTTAACAGAAAAACATCATTTTACATTGCTTCAGTCTTAAATTTTAAATCAATTACAACTAAGGAAAAATAAGATTTTAGTGCTTCAGTGGCACTAGCCACATGAGGCAGCTGTCTGCACCTAGCAGCTTACATTAGACCACGATAGCCTCTTTTCCTCTAGTCTTTCTCCTATTCATCTTTGACTTTTTTTTTTTAATGTTGAAGATAAATTCAAAAGATTTATTGCACCACATGCCACAGAGAAATGGATCAAAATAATACATGAACAAGTATTAAGAAAAATTTCCCACACATTGACATTGGTATCTATTCAACTGATCAAAAATTTAGTCTTTTTTTAACTTTTTTGACAGTCTGTCTCAAAATGTAGTCCTTGGCTCTCAGTCACTTGGTCTGGTCTTTCTTCCTTTCCCTAGACCAGTTATTATTATTTTTTAATGTTTTTCAAGAGCAAATGGCACCAATGAGAGTAAAAAGAAGGCTCTAAAATAAGTTCAGAACAGTGTGTGCCCAATATTTACTGAATGGATGAATGAAGTAACTGAGGTCAAGTTTAGTTGTTTGAAATCTATATGGAGTTGAATTTTTTTTTTCATGATAAGAAAGGAAAGTGGATGGAAGGGGGAAGTGAGATCTGAGTCCTATTTTCGCTAGCTAAAGTGACTCTGAGAAAATTACCTTTAAAATAGTTGAGCACAGTGGCTTCCACATCCAGCAATATATATTTTAAAGGACTGGTCTTGTCCTCACAGTCACAAAGCCCTCCAGGAAAACCTACTTAAGTTAGATAATCCTCACCCTCACCCGGGGCAATAGATAAGAGTTACTCCATACCACAATTTGTTGTTGTTGTTGTTTTAAAGATTATTTATTTATTTATTTATTCATTTATCCCCCCCTTGCTGCTTGTGCTCGCTGGGTCAGCTAACCACGCCGTGCGGGCGGGCTTGCCTTCACCAGGAGGCCCCGGGTTCGGTTCCCGGGGCCTCCCATATGGTAAACGGGAGCCCTACTGATTGAGCCACAGCCGCTTCCCCAATTTGTTGTTGTGCTTTGGGAAACTAGTTGGTTGACTGGGGTTTTTGGGTTACCCTGGGAGTGGGCTCCACTAGATTCCAAGCTCCCCTCAATCAGGGGTCACAGCCCCAATGATCAACCATAAGGGAGTGTGCTAGGGTGCGCTGGCAACGCTCAATGTCTTAAAGCATGCATTTGATTCCTTGTGAGATGTTCTTCCATCTCTACTGGAAACAAAAGAAGAAATGTGTTCAAATTATAGCAGAAATAACTTTGATTATATTCCATTTTGAAATGGAATAGGTTCAAGACGAATGTAATGACATTTCTACTACTAGTTTAATGTAGGTCTGTTTAGATCTGCAGAACTATAAATCTCCTTCCTAGCTTCAGGCTACATTGGGGGACAATGTTTCCTAGTGTGGTGACCAAGCAGGAAAACAAACCAAAATAGGCTTTGAGCACTTTGAGGTAAAGCCCGGCAAAATTGCCTCTTTCACAGAACAATGTAAATGGCATTTTGAGGCAAACAAAAAAAAAAAATTTAGTGACTGCTCTAAAGACTGCAAGTGTTAATTCTAGTCTTTGCTTGCATAGACTTTGCATAGAACAACTTTTGTTTAGCTGGTTAAGTTTAGGCAGAATTCATTTAGAATCTGAAAACTCTGTAGAAAATAAACCCTCAGGGCGAAGAAAGAAAAAGTGTGAGAAATGTTGATTTTCCTGCTTAAACTGGGTTTCCAGGAGCCATTTATCACTCTAATCAACCCTAAGGGATCTAATCTCAGCTCCCAGGATTTATCATTGTCTAAGGGGCCTTCCCTCCTTCAATCTCTTCTTAAAAAAATAATCCATCCCATAGCACTGCTAGATGAATTATGCTAAATCAAAATTCTAATCATATTAATATCCTATTCAAAAGCTTTCAATGGCTATTGAATAAAGTCTAGACCAGCACTGTCCAATAGAAATACAATGTGAGCCCCATAAGTGATTTTAAATTTTCCGGAAGTCACATTTTTAAAAAAAGGACAGAAAAGGTTAAGTTTAATATTATGTTTTATTTAGCCTAATATATCCAAAATATTCTCATTTTACCATGTAATTAATATAAAAAGTTATTACTGAAATATTTTACCTTTTTTTGGTATTAGATCTTAAGATCCAGTATGTAGTTTACGCTTGAAGCAGATGTCAATTAGGACACTAAATTTTCAGCAAAGTGAAATGTAGTCCCATTAAAACAATAAAGTTGTGTTTAGTGGGAAAATATTTTATATTGTTTCAGTTTTTAAATATGAATTTAAGTGAATTAAAATGAATAAATTAACAATTCAATACCTCAGGCACATTAGCCACATTTCAAGTGTTCAATAGCCAATACCCAGCGAACTGGACAAGTCTTGACTCCTAGTGTGACCTCAACCTCAATTTATTATTCCAGCCTTATCTAGGACATGGAATAGATAACAACAAAAATTTAGAAGTAAATCTACCCTTTGGCCCAGCCAAACGGAATTCTTTGTCAGTTTTCAAACAGGCCCCATTTTCTGCCACCTCGGTTCCTGGTTTTTCAGAGCTTTCGGAGCATCTCGTCTCGTCTCTCCACTGTTAATCATCATCCTGCTGCATGGCTCCCGGGGCCTGACGGCTCAGCTGCACACAGAGCCTGGCAGCCCATGTGCCTTCTATATATATATTTTTTTATTTTACCGGGAGGTCCCGGGAATCGAACCCAGGTCCCTCCATATGGGAGACGGACGCCCAACCATTTGAGCCACATCCACCCCCCTGCCACACAGTTTTTGCTTTGCTATTATCTCTGCCTTAACAAAGAAATCTGTCTTCACTACCTGAAAGAATCTTTCCTATCCTTCAAGGGTCAATTCAAAAGCAAAATCCTCCCAGCCAAAAGAAACCCAGTTGAAGATTATACATCTCTTATGATAATTACTACTGTACATTGTATCTTGAGTTTTAGATATCCAGGTTGGAACTCCTTGGGAGCAAGATCCGGCTTGGTTGGTTTTGTCTGGCCCCAAATAGGCTCCTGATACATGTTAGTCGAATCAGTAAATGATTTGCATGTGGAAGTATGTGTAAATTACAGGGTGACAGAAAACTTGAAAAGTGCCTTTCAGAGGGGGGCGGGAGATGATGGAACACCAGTAGGAACACCTTTAGATTTTAACTAAGGTATCACCTCCTTTAGGAACTTTCCTTGATTCCTCACAGTCTGTTCCCATTGCATCCCCAGTATTTTAATTGTCTTCTTGTCTTCTAGTCTTCCCAATTCATATGTTAATTCTTTTTATTTAACACCTTCCCCCCCCCCATCCGTCTGCTCCTCTTCTTTAGGAGGCACGGGGAATTGAACCAGGGCCTCCCATGTGGGAGGCGGGCCCCCAACTACTTGGGCCACATCCGCTCCCTACCCCTTAAGAGCAGAGATTTTTGTGTTTTATCTCTGTTCCCGGACACTCATAGTACTGAGTATATGCAGAATGAATGAACACCTGAATGAACGAATGAACTGAATGAATGAACAAATAAAAACTTACCAACAATCATGCTCCCACTAAAGCATTTGGCTTAGAAAGAGAACTGATGCTTAAATCATGTTTCCTGGTCACACAAACAGGACAGGGCTGGCAATGGCAGCAAAGCTAGTAAGTACATTACCCTGTATTATGTATTATGTGGGGATTTCTTTCACTCTACTCTATAAGCTTGTAGAGCTATCTTTATTTTTATTTTATTTTTTTAAAGATTTATTTATTTACTTTATCCATTTTATTTTATTTTATTTTATTTTAAGGTTTTTAATTTATTTATTCATTTATCCCCCCCTTGCTGCTTGTGCTCGCTGGGTCAGCTAACCACGCCATGCGGGCGGGCTTGCCTTCACCAGGAGGCCCCGGGAACCAAACCCGGGGCCTCCCATATGGTAAACGGGAGCCCTACTGATTGAGCCACAGCCGCTTCCCATAAACTACTTTATTTATTTATTTTTTTACCGGGAGGTCCCGGGGATCGAACCCAGGTCCCTCCATATGGGAGACGGACGCCCAACCATCTGAGCCACATCTGTCCCCCCTACTTTATCCATTTTAAACCCCCCCTTCCCCATTTGCTGTTTTGTGTCCATTCACTGGGCAATTCTCTGTGTCTGTTTCCTGCCATCTCTTCTCATCCTCCTCCTCCAGTCTTCACCAGGATTCAATCCTGGAGGCATCCAATGGAGAGAGGTGTTCTGCCACCTGCGCCACCTTGGTTCCTGGTTTTCGGAGCTTTCGAAGCATCTCGTCTTGTCTCTCCCCTGTCTCTCTCCTGTTACGTCATCATCTTGCTGCATGGCTCCCAGGGCCTGGCGTCTCACCAGCACACAGAGCCTGGCAGCCCATGCGCCTTGTATATATATATATATTTTTTTTTTTTTACCGGGAGGTCCCGGGGATCGAACCCAGGTCCCTCCATATGGCAGACGGACGCCCAGCCATTTGAGCCACATTCGTCCCCTAGAGCTATCTTTAAATACATAATATAGCACTACTGGAAGACTCCAACTGCAAACTCATCATGCTTGTATTTTGCACTTTAAAATCATTCCTCATGGTCTGAAATGGAGTCAAAATACTGAAATCTGGATTGCCCTGCAAAATCTGGCCATTGTATAATATGGTCTCATCAACTCATGTGTAACTTTTATACTTTTCTTATAGTATGAACAGTAGAATGAGCAAAACAAATTGTACTTGTAACCTAGCAAGCACTTTAGAATAGACATAGTGTTTGTATAGAAAAGCACACAGCCCTGTTGAGTTTAAAAATATTAACCAGATGGGGAGCAGGTGTAGCTCAGAGGTTGCACACCTCCTTCCCATGTATGAGGTCCCAAGTTTGATCCCCAGTACCAGAAAAGAAAAGAAAAGAGAAGAGAAGAGAAGAGAAGAGAAGAGAAGAGAAGAGAAGAGAAAAAAGAAAAGAAAAGAAAAGAAAAGAAAAGAAAAGAAAAGAAAAGAAAAGAAAAAAGAAAAGAAAAGAAAAGAAAAATTAACCAGACCTCTTGCTTCTCTTTCTTTGTAAAGAAAATGTATGATGACATATTCTTGTAATGCTTCACTTATTCCCTATTCTTATTACTGTGAAACTTAGAGGCGTGAAGCACAATATGTATCTTAAATAGCAGATAAACTTAAAAAGCTCCTCAACCCCCTTCCCAAGGATGACGAGTCTATGATTAATTTGTTATCAAACCTGTATCAACACACCCCCCCAAAAAAAGATGCAGATTTAAGACCGATTAGATCTGCTGTCCTCTGCCAGCTAATAAAGCCCCTTTTCCTTCCCAGCCTGGCTCTGTCTATTCTTTGTCTGTCTATTCTGCCATACGCCAAGCAATGAGCCCGTGGACGGTTCCGGTCTCATTCTATTTAGCGCTCCAGATGGGACCAATGTCCTAGTGAGAAAGATGCTGGCTTGGTGGATACCTGGACCCCTGAGGTAAGATGTTCACAGGTGGGGGTGTTTTGAGATCAGAATGGAAGTCTCTTGCTCCGGGCATCTAGGATCCTTCAGGCAGCAGGTTCTGTTCTGTGTGTTGTGAGAATTGTATTGTCTTTCTTCTCAGCATCACAGTAACTCCTGCCAAAGCTGTAAGCAGCAATGTCGCCCTTGGTTTTTGGCTTGGATTAGCAAAGGAAGTAGCCCCTGGCATAAGGAGTGTTGCTGAGACTGGTTGCCTAGGCCTTGGTTTTTTGGTACTTGTTTGCTTAAATATTAAAGAGAATGGGGGGGGGGTTGGATGTGGCTTAAATGGTTGGGTGTCCTGACGGCCATTGGGCCCCAGGAGCCGGTGAAGCCCCCAGGCCCTGCAAGCGGGTGAGCCCCTCAGGCCCCACAGAGTCACCTAGCAAGATGATAATGTAATAGGAGAGTGACACAAGGGAGAGCCAAGACGAGACATGCCAAAAAAACAGAAACTAAGGTGACGCAGCAGTAGGACACCTCTCTCCCACATCGGAGTTTCTGAGGATTGAATCCCGGTGAAGACAGAAGGATGAGAAGAGAGGGCAGGAAACAGACACAGAGAATTGCCCAGCAAATGGACACAAAAACAGCAGAAACAGGGGTGGGGGGTAAAAATGGATAAAAGTAAATAAATAAATAAATCTTTAATAAATAAATAAATAAATAATAAAGAGAATGGGAAATAACCAGAGTTCAGTGGTAAAAGGAAAGAGCAACCCCTAGCTTGCATTAATAAGCACTGGTAACAATTTGGGTGTGAACCTATGACTAAAAAGAGAATGATCCATCTTCATTAAGGAAGAGGATGAATGAGGATGAATGAAAACGGCTAGCCCAAGGGTCCTTAAATTCGGAGTTGGTTAATCAAACCTCTACTTCAAAGCAAGAATTAAATAATTGTGAAAATGAGAGAGGCAAAAATAGGAAAAAAAAAACCTCTTCCTGATTCTAACCCTGCTGATGCTGATGAAGTTTTAGATATTATCATTGTTTCAAATACTTCCAGGCTTGGAATTGCCACAGCCTCAGCCCCAGCCCCTCCTCCACCCCCATATCATGGGGATGGAAACAAACCTGAATTACTATTAGACTGCCCAGAAATGGCCTCTCCACCCCACACCCAAAGTGGTACAACTTTCAGCCAGGGTACCTCTGCTTCAGGAGGGCAAGATCAGGGTAAATTTTCCCTCCAACAAGTACCTGCAGGAATAGATAAGCAAGGACATCCAAGGGGATATCTAAACGTGCATACTCCATTTTTTTTTTTTTTTCTATTCTAAAGATTTTTTATTTATTTATTCATTTATCCCCCCCTTGCTGCTTGTGCTCTCTGGGTCAGCTAACCACGCCGTGCGGGCGGGCTTGCCTTCACCAGGAGGCCCCAGGAACCGAACCCGGGGCCTCCCACATGGTAAACGGGAGCCCTACTGATTGAGCCACAGCCGCTTCCCATTTTCAACATCGAATCTATATGATTGGAAAGATCAGGTCCCTAGCTACAGCTACAGAGAGGACTCTGATATACCATAAGAAAATTATTATTAAGAACTCTGAATTCATAAGCTTTCTAATCAATAGTCTCTGCTGTTTTAGCCTAGAATTGTAAATTATTAACTTGTCCTTTGTCCTTTGGAATATTATAACGCTGCTATAAAGGCAATCCCATCATCATCTATAACCCAAAAACAAATGTTTAAAAGGAGTAAGTCACCAGTCATGATATTTACACATCCTGTTTGTATCCCCTGTAAAACTAAAAGCTAAAAACCTTTATGTTCCTGTTCAGTGTACCATAAACAGAATAGAACAAAGACCCCTCGGGACACCATGTCTCTCCTGTGGAGGGCTGGCCACCCCCTCCCCCGCCCCCTGGGCTCCGGATGGATTCAGTTGCTTTTGATGAGGTCATTCCTCACGAGTTGCAAGACTATTGGAGTTCTGAGGTTCTGAACCTCTTTAAAGGGACAGCCCCAAGCTGCTGTTGGAGCCTCACCCAGGAGGGGACGCTCTGCCTGGGACCGTTTTTCCAATCGGGACTCTGGTTGGCTGCAAAGGGACTCCCCAGCCATGTGAGAGTTCAGATGTGTTTTCCCCCGGTTTGGTGAGTGGCTGTGTATACTTGCATTTTTTCCTATGTCTTTAATTAATTTCTCTTCTTTTTTGTGATTGCTCAATTGTTATAATCATTTAATATAACCTGAAACTCATATAATTGAATAAATCTGCCTTTGCATAGCATTTAGAGTTTCTGCCTCTTCCTTAACAAAACAGACCCCAGAAGAATGGAAAATCTTTTCAAATCTATATTCAGAACTCACAACCCTAATTGTTCAGACAGCCAGTCTTTACTGAATATACTTCTAATCTCAGAGGAAAAGATGATTGTACTAGAAAAGGCTCAAGCTCATGCCGATTTTCTAGGCAATAGTAACCCTAACAACCTGGTTCATGTCCCAGGAAGCCAAGTAGTACCAATAACTGACTCCAATTGGAACCCAAACGAACAAGGGGACTGAGCTAAACTATATTATTACAAAGCTTGAATAATAGTAGGACTCAGGAATGGAGTTCCTAAACAGAAAAATTTAAGCAAAATCCAAGAAATTGTCCAGAAACTGGATGAAAATCCATCTGTATTCCTCGAGAGACTCCTGAAAGCTTATCAGCAGTTCACTGGACTAAACCCGGAAGATTCTGTTAATCAGTCTTTTATCAGCCGAAGTGCTTCTGATATCTGTTGAAATTTTCTGGTGGATACAAGAGCAACTTTTTCAGTTCTAAATTAAAAACTCACTCATAAGACAGATGAGTCTGTCCCAATTATTGGAGTTTTAGGAATTACCAACAATCAGTTTTTCCTACGACCCTTCCAATGTCAGTTCAGAGACACCCAATTAATGCACAAGTTCCGCTACATGCCTGAATGCCCTATCCCTCTCCTCAGTCAGGACTTGCTTTCAAAACTACAAGCCTCAACTCTTCTTCTCACCCACTGAGATCAACATACAAGCTCCAGGGGTGCATGCCTGCACTCTCCAAGCAGCCCTGCTAGGTCTGGCAGAAAGCACAGGGAAGTTTGGAGTACCTGGGTCCGTGAAAATGGTGCCGCGGATGAGAAAGAAAGAATAAGACAAGATGAGAAACTGAGATCAGGGGACCGTCCAATATGGATAGAACAGGTGCCAGCTAAACTATGGGCCACAAGGGGACCTCAGGGATGAGCAACGGACGTGCAAGAAGTGAAGGTAAGGCGGCGGCCGAACAGCACACCTCCACACTTAAAACAATACCCACTCAGATGTGAAGTAAAAAATAGGCACCGCACCCCTGGTTTTAAATTCCTCAGTTGGGGCCTAATCAGACCCTGCCAGTTGGACTTTAACACACCCATCTTACTGGTCCTAAAACCTGGCACACAAGAATATCATTTTGTACAGGATTTCAGAGCTGTCAATCAAGTAGTAGAAGACATTTATCCAATAATGCCTAACTCATATACTCTCCTTTAGCAACATTTCAGATGCTTATGCTTGGTTCACTGTTTTAGATTTAAAATATACTTTTTATTGCATACCCCTAGAAAAGGAGTCACAAAAACTGTTTGGTTTGGATTAGGAAGAGCCTGATACAGGAAAAGAACAACAATATCGTTGGACTGTGCTACTGCAAGGACTTAAAAATGCCCCAACTCTTTCTGGACAAGCACTGTCTAAGGACTTACACAGGGTACAACTCCAAGAAGGACTTTTTCTTCAATATGTTGATGATATACTCATAGCCAGTAAAACCCAAGACGCCTCAACTCAAAACACCATAACAATGCTAAAAAGGCTAGCAGAAAAAGGATGTAAAGTATATATGAAAAGGCCCCAATAATGCAGACTCATGTTAAATATCTTGTGTTTGAACTGTTAGAGGGACAATGGGCCTTACTGCCTAGCAGAAAGGAAACTTTATGGAACTAGGCCTGGCTGGCAATTGCAGTAGGCTTTGGATACCAAATATTTGGCTTATTAATAAACCCTATATGAAGCCCTAAAAGGGGAAGAAAAAGATCCTTTAGAATGGACCCCAGAATGCTCTCTAGCATTTTAAAAACTTAAAGATGAACTTCTCTCTGCCTAGCCCTAGGACTCCCCAACCTAATGAAAGAACTTGAACTATATGTGCACGAATGGCAAGGCATTGCACTAGGAGTATTAGTACAAGAATTTGGAGGAAACCTCCAGCTAGTTGCATACTTGTCAAAGCAACTCGACTAGGTCACCAAAGGCTGGCCAGCCTGCTTACGAACAGCAGTTACCCCCTGTGATCTGCTCCAGGAAGCAGAGAAGTTTATGTTGGGCTCTCACACCCAAGAGCTTACCCTGCATTACGTACTTACCATAGTAGGACAAAAAGGGGCTCTTTAAGCAAATATCAAGCCCTCTTACTAAGAAATCCAAATGTCACATCAAAAACTATAGATAAGCTTAATCTGGCTACCTTATTGCCTGAGTTTAATGAAAGACCAGAATGGAAAACTCACAGGCATGATTGTATACAACTCCTTGATGAAGTATATTCTAGCCACCCGGGACTAACAGACACCATGTTTCCAGACCCAGACCTAGAATTATTTACAGATTGAAGCAGCTACATGGATCATGGAAAATGCAGAGCAGGCTACTCAGTAGTCACTCTCACTGAAATATTAGAAGCAAAGCCTTTGTCCGCAGGAACTTCAGCACAAAGAGCTGAACTAATTGCTCTCTTAAGGGCCCTGCAACTAAGTGCAGGACAAAAGGCGAACAAACATACAGACTCTAGATATGCTTTTGCCGTCCTACATGCACATGGAGCCATTTGGAAAGAACCATGGTTTATTAACCACTGCCAATAAAAATATTATGTAGACCTGAGCTTACAGTTGTTAAATGCAGTTTTACAACCAAAAGAATTGGCAGTTATCCACTGTAAAGGACATCAAGCTACTAACAGCAAAGAAGCTAAAGGCAATAAACTGGCAGATAAAACAGCCAGAGAAGCGGCAAAAAGGGAAATCCGCACCACCACCCCGCCCCAGCAGCCCTTGCTTTGTTTTACCCAAACCACCCACTATTTAACCTCACAGTGAAGGAGGACCTGAACTAGAGACATTTGGAAAACTTCAGCATTCAGAAAAAGACATAGCAAGGGCAAAAGATTGGGGATTTACAAGTCTAACTAAACAGGGATGGTTACAAAGTGAAAATGAATACAGTGATGAGTAAGATTCTTGTCCCAGAAAACCTCCTCAAACTCATGACACACTTCCACCAAATTACATACTATGGACGAGAAACCCTTAATGGCTCAGTCAGTTGCTAGTCAGACCTAACCTGCGCTGAACTGTTCAAGCTGTAACTGATCAACACGTAACACGGCCCTCTAGTCAATCCTCAGCCCCGCCTGAAAGTACCAGCTTTAACAAAAGGAGTGCAACATAGGAGATTAGACAGAGGAGAAGACTGGTAAATTGATTTTACCATAATGTTTAAGGCCCCTGGAAATTTCAAATATCTGCTAGGATTTTTTTTGACACTTTTACTGAATGGGTAAAAGCTTTCCTTTGTTGAAATGAGAAAACCCATGAAGTTGTTAAATGTTTGCTAAAAGAAATTATTCCCAGGTTTGGACTCCCTCTATCCTATTCAAAGCGACAATGGTGCTGCCTTTGTCTCTAAAGTAGTCAGATGTTTCTGGTTTATTAGGTATTGATTGGCAGCTTCACTCTTCTCATAGACTCCAGTCCAAGGAAAAACAGAGCAAATGAACCGAATATTAAAAGAACATCCAGGTGAACCTGGAGGACGTTACGTTGAGCAAAGCAAGCCAGACACAAAAGGACAAATACTGTATGAATATGTTACTATGAACCAAATATATTGTGTAACATATTGTTTGATTAAAAAAAAAATTATATGTATCCAGTACATTTAAATGAGAAATGTATATATTTAAAAAAAAAAAAAGAACATCCAGGGAAGGGGATATGGCTCAGGCAGTTGAGCTCCCACCTCCTACATGGGAGGTACCAGGTTCAGTTCCCAGTGTCTCCTGAAAAAAACAAAAACAAAACAACAAGCAAAACAAATGATAAAACCAACTCAGGGAAGCCAATGTGGCTCAGGGGTTGAGCACCAACTTCCCACATATGAGGTCCCAGCCCGGGTTCAATCCCGGGCCCCTGGTAAGTAAACAAACAAACAAACAAAAACATCTAGCAAAAATTTGCTTGGCAGTACAGTGAAAATGGGATAAAACCCTGCCCACTGCACTCCTGAGGATAAGAATAGCATGCCGAAGTGGACTAGGTTTAAGTCCTTATGAAATGACATATGGAAGGCCATTTCTAAAAGCGGAATATGCTGGAAATATGCATCCTATTTCTGAATTAGCCACTATTCAATATGTAAAATTCCTAGAAAGAACTTTAACTGAAATCAATAACTATACTTCCAACTATCTTAAGTTCCCCACAGATACTCCTTTATACAACTACCAACCTGGAGATTGGGTATAGTTATGTACATGGAAAAAGTTACCCCCCTCCCCCCCAAGCACAGGGTAGGATCATACCTGGTATTCCTGTCACTCACTCTTCTCTTAAGTTACGGGGCATCAAACTGTGGATACATTATACGAGAGTCAAGCTACAACCAATCTTGCATGGTGACTCTCTACTACTCAGCCAAAAAGCAGCTGTTGCCATCAACCCACCCAAAGACCCTGAACTTAAATATACCTGTGAAAATCTAGAGGGACTAAAATATTTGTTTAAAACGAAAAAGCCTTCATAAATAACTGGTGGTTATTATGTTTCCTATTAATTGCCTTTTTCTTCATTTTCCTAGGAGTATGGATCTTGTTAATGCTTTTATTTGTTGAAAATTAACAATTAACATGATTACCCAAATTTCCCTTATACTCTCTTTCCTATCTTTAAGTATGAAAACATAAGATAATAACCTTTTCCTTCAGTGGGTTCATTCTTAAGCTAACTCTATAAACCAGTCTAATTGCTGGATTTGTAGACTGATGCCAACCTCAAGCATTTCTGGCTACTCTGGTGGGTAGCTCCTTTACTACAAGGTACTGACTGGAAAGCTTTAAAATCTTCCATAAAAAAAAAGCAAAAACAGCAAGGAACACTAGATAACATAGACATAACCACAGCCAACCCCGACTATTGGCCAGCAAACGTAAAAAAACTGGGTCATCAGCTCCAATTCTCAAATGATGTTACTGCTAAAACTGCTTTACAATATTCTTTTCAGTTAGATGATCAAGCTGAAAATTTAACCGTAGAGAAAAAGACATTTCCTACTTTGGGATGGAATGGTTTAGCTCAGTCCAGGTTACAGCAAATCAAGTCAAGTAGCATTCCTATGTTGGGAACAATGCAATCATTCCTGGCAATATAACCCGTCACTCAAACATAAATTAGGACACTTATTAACAGAAAATTATCAACAATCAACTTACAAGTGAATGGTTTGGCACTGATGAAGAAAATAGACCTGAAATTTACTGAGTAGCCCTGAATGGCACCCAATGGATTTGTAGAACAAGTTTGTTGCCATGGCTCCCACAAGGCTGGCTAGGAAGATGCATCCTAGTGTTGCCCTGGGCCCAAGAAACTGTCCATACCACCCTCCCATCTGTTGCAGCTAACCTATCTCTGTTACAAGCTAGATGGACTTGTTCCATTAGTCATTAGTATGATCATCTAGCAGCAATTTTTTGCTGCTTCCATAGGAATTGAAGATGTTACAGCAAGAACAGAAGCTCTAAACAATTTTATCTCTCAAGCCTTTTAAATGACAGTTACTATAGTATAATTCTTCATAATACTGAAATGACTCTAATATATGAGACTGTTCTCCAAAATCAAAAGGCATTGGACATTTTAACAATTTCTCAAAGAAGTACATATGCCATAATAAAAGCTGAGTGCTGTACTTACATCCCTAATAAATCTAACAATATATCCACTCTTCTGATTCATATGAATAAACAAATTCAGGCTATGTCAACCTCATCCATTCTGTTCAAATTCCTTATCTAGGGGAAGCGGCTGTGGCTCAATCAGTAGGGCTCCCGTTTACCATATGGGAGGCCCCGGGTTCGGTTCCCGGGGCCTCCTGGTGAAGGCAAGCCCGCCCGCACGGCGTGGTTAGCTGACCCAGCAAGCACAAGCAGCAAGGGGGGGATAAACGAATAAATAAATAAAAAAAATCTTAAAAAAAAAAAAAAAATATTCCTTATCTAGTTGGCTTCCATCTGGTATTGGATCCTGGCTACGCACTATTCTCCAAACTGGCCTCAAAATTATTCTTCTAATAATCATAAGCCTTGTGATTCTACCTCCTTATGTACTCAGTTAATTGTTAAACCTTATTCTTCACCTAGAGCTACTTCGAGACTCCCCCCAATCCCTTGAACAACAATCAATATTACTTACATACCATGGATCAATGTTTCTACCAAAAAACTCCATAACTGCTACGTCCCATCTCAGCAGGAAGCAGCCAGATTGAATGACGACCGAATCCCCAACAATTAATTTCATGATTGGAAATAAAAATATAGAGGAGTAGATGTGGCTCAAGCGGTTGAGTGCCTGCTTCCCTCATGGGAGGTCCTGGGTTTGGTCCGGGTGCCCCAGAGAAACAAACAAATGAAAACAACAAGCAAACAAGCAAAAAGGCTAACTCAGGGGAGCTGACAATGTGGTTCAGTGGTTGAGCGCTGGCTTCCTACATGCAAGGTCCAGGGTTCAATCCCTGGCTGAAGTAACTTAAAAAAAAATTTTATATATATATATATATAATTGAGGGAATTTGTAGCATGAACAGTAGCATGAGCAAAACAAATTGTAACCTAGCAGGCAAGCACCTTAGACTAGACATAGAGTTTCTATAGAAAAGCACATAGCCATGTAGAGTTTAATATTAACCAGAACTTTTACTTCTATTTCTTTGCAAAGAAAATGTATGACGTATCCTTGTAATGCTTCACTTATTCCCTATTCTTACCACTGTGAAACTTAGAGGCATGAGGCACAATTTGTATCTTAAATGTTAACCAGAGCAGAAAAACTAGAAAAGCTCCCCAAACCCCTTCCCAAGGATGACACATCTATAATTAATTTCCTTTGTTTCAAATCATGTTTATGATTCTTTTTGTTTCAAACCTGTATAAAAGATGTAAAAAACAAAAACAAAAACACTTGATGGAGAGGCAGATTTGAGACTGATTAGATCTCCTGTCCTCCGCTGGCTAATAAAGCCCCTTTTCCTTTCCAGCCTAGTTTGGTGTGTCTGTCTATTCTGCCCATTGAGCAATGAGCCTGTGGACCACTCTGGTCTCCTTCATTCTTTTTTCATATAAACTTTAAAAATGTATAAATGCTTGGCACATATAAAGTTTTCATAAATGTTGAATTAATCACAGAGCACAGACAGAAACAATCTCATATATATAGAGAGTAAGTTGTAGTGGGACTTAAAATCTGTTACCAATAGGTCCTTTCATTTTATTGTAGCCATCTTTGTCACACATAGACATTGAAACACTGTCTATAATTGTAAAATTATTGTCTTAATGCTGAGTAAAATTCTTTTTAAATATTTTATGTTATCTAATATTGTTTTTTTATTTTTTAAATATATTTTTATTAGAGAAGTTGTGAACTTACAAAACAATCATGCACATATGTGGAATTCCCATACAACACCCCTCCACCAACACACTACTTGTTGTGAAACATTTGTTACAATTATGAGAGAACATCATCAGACTATTAACACTAACTATGGTCTGTAGCATTCATTTGGTATATTTTTTCCATACCCTCCTATTATTAACACAGTACATCTTTGGCATTGATGCAAAAATATTACAGTATTGTTGTTAACTATAGTCCATAGGTTACATTAATTGTATTTTTCCCATGCTTCTCCACATTCTTATCACTTTGCAATAGTGATGTACATTTGTTCTAGTTCATGGAAGGACATTCTTGTATTTGTACTATTAACCAAAATTCTCATCCTCCTCTGGGTTCATTATGTTATTCAGTCTCTAGATTATTCTCTAGCTTTCTTTCAATCGACATTTACATCCCTAGACTACTCTTTTCAGCCACAATCCCATTTATAAAACAGCTGCATTAATTCTACTCACTATAATGTGCTACCATCAACTCTATCCATTTCCACACTTTTATAGTCAAGTTAATTAAAACTTCTACATACATTAAGCATCAATACCCCTTCTCAGCCCTCCTTTTATCTCCTAATAACCTATACTCTATGTTTTAATTCCATGCACTTATTTTTTTTTATTTAGTTCATATTAGTGACACCTTTTGTGTCTGGCTTATTTCACTTAGCATAGTGTCTTCAAGGTTCATCCATGTTACCATATGTGTCCCAATTTCATTTCTTCTTACAGCAGCATAGTATTCTATCATATGTATATATCACATTTTGTTTATCCATTCATTAGTTGATGGACACTTGGGTTTTTCCATCTTTTGGCAATTGTGAACAATGCTGCTATGAACATCAGCGTGCAAATGTCTGTTCACATCACAGTTTTCTTGCCTAATATTTTTAATGTCTAACACCAGGGTCTATGATGAGCTCTGACTCATAAAATGGGGTAACAGTAGTATGCTGGAGCCACTTCACAAGAGCCAATTGCTCATGTCTTCCCAACTCTGTGTTCAGTGAAATCACATTAGTAGCCTGAACTTTGTCATAGTGGGATGATGATGGTGTTATTTTTTACCACAAAAATCAGCAAACACTACAAATTAGTGTTGTTATTACTATTATTTATTTATTGTTTTTGGAGAGCTGGATTATCTGTGCATCACTAATACTGTTCTTCACTAAAAGTAAGTAATGCTTTTTAAAGAAACAGCTGATTCCTAATCTGAGGCTATGAGATGAGCCTGGAACATCTTCTTGTGTCAGAAAGCAAGGAAGTTTTCAAAGATTAATGTGATAGGGTCAAAAGAACACAGGAAACAATCTAAAAAAGACTCCCACTGGCCAAAATTCAGGCAATCTGAACATCAGAAAGAGAAAATTGTCTGAGGCTGATTAACATATTATAAATCTGAGAAACCCATAATGATACCCAAAGTATTCTAAAAAGGTAAATAGAATGTATTTCTTCTGAATCTTGATATTCAATCGTAGTTACCTGTTTATTTTATTCATGAACAATACAGAAACTAGTAAATGTCTATATACCAGTTAGGAAGCATTTTCTCACTCAGAGGGAATATTGATAGGATGACTCCATCAAAGGCAGATAACCCAAATTCAATTGGATGTTGGGTGGTTTGAATCCATATGTACCCCAGAAAAACATGTTCTTAAATTTAATCCTTTCCTGTGGGTGTGGATTCATTGTAAGTAGCACCTTTGGATGAGACTACTTCACTTAAGGTGTGACCCACCTCTTTCAGGATGGGTCTTAATCCTCTTACTAGAGTACTTGATCAATAGAATGAATACACAGAAAAACAAAAAACAAAAAACACAGCAGCATGAAGCTGAAATCAGCAAAACCCAAAAGAGAAGGAGAGACCAGCAAACACCACCACGCGCTGTGCCATGTGGCACAGGAGCTAAGGATCACCAGCAGCCAATCTTTGGGAAGAAAGTATCAACTTATGATGCCTTGATTTGGACATTTTCCCGGCCTCAAACTGTAAGCTAATAAATTTCCATTGTTCAAACCTAACCCATTCCATGGTATCTGTTTTAAGCAGCCTAGGAAACTAAAATAGATTTAATTTTAAGTATTCTTAGAAGTTGTATAACCCTATGAATATGAAAGAATGCCCCATTAGGGCCAAGGGTTGATTTTAAAAGTTAGATTTCTAAGAAACTCCACATATTTAAGGTCTTGACACTGTGATTACTGTAAAATATAAAGGGACTTGTAGCTGGCACAGTTTTTTTTTTTTTTTTTTTTTTAATTTTATTTATTTATTCATTTATCCCCCCCTTGCTGCTTGTGCTCGCTGGGTCAGCTAACCACGCTGTGCAGGCAGGCTTGCCTTCACCAGGAGGCCCCGGGAACCGAACCCGGGGCCTCCCATATGGTAAACGGGAGCCCTACTGATTGAGCCACAGCCGCTTCCCCTGGCACAGTTTTTTGTCTTTTAGTTTTTATTGTTGTGACATATATATACAACATGACATTCCCTGCTTTAACCATTTTAACCATACAATTCAGTGGTGTGAATTACATTCACAATATTGTGCTACTATTACCATCATCCATTAATAAAACTTTTCCAGAGAGGTGACTGCTAAGGGGTGTGGAGAATATCTTTTTGGAGTAATGAAAGTGTTCTAAAATTTTTTTGTGATGACGAGTGTCCAATACTGTGATTATACTAAAAACCATTGATTGAACAGTTTAGATAGATTGTATCTCAATAGAACAGCTTTAAAAAAAAACAAAACTTTTCCATCACCTCAAATGGAAACTCTGCACGCATTAAGCATTAGCTCCCCATTCTACACATCCCTCCTTCCATGCTGCGCTCCACCCCTGATAACTTGCAATCTTCTTTCTGTCTCTATGAATTTGCATATTTTAGCTATTTCATATAAGTGAAATCATATGATATTTGTCCTTTTGTGTCTGCTTATTTCACTCAACATGATCTCTTCAAGTTTCATCCATGTTGTAGCATGCATCAGAACTTCATTCCTTTTTATGGATGGACAATGTTCCATTGTATGTATATACAATATTTTGTTTATCCATTCATTTATTGATGAACACTTGGGTTGCTTCCACCTTTGGCTATTGTGAATAATGCTGCTATGAACATTGTTGTACTGATATCTGTCTAAGTTTTTGCTTTCAATTATTTTGGGTATATACCTAGAAGTGGGATTACCAGGTCAGATGGTGATTCTATGTTTAAGTCAAATGTTTAATATTTACTGACCATGTCCCTAAACTTCACAGGCTATCTTTAAATATATGCCGTTATTTAACACTTATCTTCTTTGACACTTCATTTCATGCTTTTAACTCTGTTTGCCAATTTTAAGTAATGATTTTTTTTTCTTTTGGATGGTGATACGTTTTAACACTTGGCAGAGATTAAGTTGATTCTACCATGCCAAAGCGTCATGTATATTATACTTATTAATAATAATGAATAATATGTCGGAATATGCTGCCGACAATATCTAGAAATATAAGTAGGTCATTATAGTTGACAGAGGAAGATCTGAGGAAAAAGAATGAAGCAGGGCATTAAGAGGGGGAAGTGAGTGTCTATGTCACAATTCAAAAAAACCATTACACCATACACAGCTGCCCACAATTCATCCCCAAACTCTCCCCAACCCCCATATGGCAAACTAATTCTGAAAGATAAGCAGCAAGGGAAAAGTCTCTGTGTTTGTATTTATTGGCTTGTTTACAGTGGTTTCATAACTGGTCTTCTAACAGGATTAGAGGGAAGTGGATGTGGCTCAAGCGATTGGGCCCCGGTCTACGATATAGGAGGGTCCAGGGTTTGATTCCCTGGGCCTCCTGGTGAAAGGGCAAGCTGGCCCGCGTGGCGAGCTCGTCCGCTAAGTGCTGGCCCATGTGGAGAGCAGGCACAACAAGATGAAGCAACAAAAAGAGACACCGAAGAGAGACAATAAGAGACACAGCAGACCAGGGAGTTGAGGTGGCACAAGAGATTGAGCAGCCTCTCTCCACTCCGGAAGGTCCCAGGATCGGTTCCCGGGGCCACTTAAAGAGAAGACAGACAGACACAGAAGAAAACACAGAGAGCCCACAGCAAGCACAAAACAACGGGGGGAGGGGGAATAAGTAAAATAAATCTTTAAAAAAAACAAAACTAACAGGATTAGAGAAAGAAGTGACACTCTGCTCCTTGCAGAGTACTTCAGCACAATTTCTCTGAGTAGAGCATCCGCCACTAAAACAGAGGCTCTTTGAAACCTCCCCTTACTGATCATACTTCCCATTACTTGAACAGGGCTGGCACATATATTCTCCTCACTCACTATATACCCTGTTTAGCACACAACAGGATGTAAAAGATATGATATAATGTAATACTTGGCATGATTTCTTTGTCTATTTCCTCTTATTGTCAGTTAACTCAAGGAAGAATAAGAGAGAGAATTATTACAGTTTAATGTAGTTGACTAAGCAAAGAATGAGCAGTGAAAAGAGCAAAATCTGAATCCTAGTTCTGAAACATGAACTAGTGTTTAGAAACTTGGATATCATTTAACTTCTCCATATCTCAATTTCAATATTTATATTAGTCACTATATCCATAATAGCCATCTCATGACATTATTAGGAGAATTAAATGAGACAATGCAAGTGAAAAGATCTGATAAAGCCCTAAGCAAGTATTCACTCATTCAGTCAGTCATTTAAAAAAATTATTATCAACTATTCATTGAATACTTTCTGTATGCTAGGTACAGTTCTAGGTGCTGGCAATACAAAAGTCACTAAGACAAAGTTCCTACCCTCATAGAGATTAATTTTTTTTTTTAGGGAATGAGCCTGGGATCTCATAGATGGGAGGCAGACACTCAACCACTGAGATACATCCACTCCCAAAGAATTTAAATTTTAATATAGAAGACAAAAAATAAATAAATATATAATATCAAGTAATCATAAGGGAGTATTTTGAAGGATAATATAGAAAGGTAATAGAAAAAAAGTAAAAAGAAAAAAAAAGAAAAAAAAAAGAAAGTAAAAAAAAAAATAAAAAAGAATAAAAAAGAAAAAAAATAAAAAAAAAGAACAAAAAAAAAAAAAAAAGAAAGGTAAGAGGACAAAGAGTTGGGGGGTATTTAAAATAGTGATCAGGGTTGTTCTCTTAGTAGAGATGATATTTGAAGAGAAATCTGAATGACAGTCACATGAGGGAAAGACTCAGGAGATTATCTGTGAGAACAGCACTTCAAACAGAAGGCATTTCAAATGCAAACACTGAGAGGAAGACACATGATAGGCATGGTGAAAAAAAGGTTGACTTGGCAGAAGCAGAGTGAACACAGGGGCAGAGAGGTAGGAGAGATGATGTTGGAGATATGACTAGGACTCTGATCATGCAGGGGATTGTAAACAATGGTGAGGATTCTGTATTATATTTAAAATGTGATAGAAAGTCAGGATGCTAGGAAGTCCTTGGAGGTGTTGAGCAAGAGAGTGACATTAGTTGTTTGATTGATTGATTGATTTTCAGGAGGTACTGGGGATTGAAACAGGAGCCTCATATATGCAAAGCATATACTCAACCACTGAGCTACAACTGCTCTCCATTGATTTATGTTTTAAAGAAGAATTTGCTGGGGGTCGGATGTGGCTCAACTGGTTGGGCGTCCGTCTCCCATATGGAGGGACCCGGGTTTGATCCCTGGGACCTCCCGGTAAAAAATAAATAAATAAATAAATATAAAGAAGAATTTGCTGTTGAATGGAGAAAAAGCTGGAAGGAAGCATAGAGAACTCTTAGGAGACTATTGGTGCAGGTGAGAAATGGCAGGGGCTTGGACAAGGGTTGTAGCAGTGGAAGCAGTGAGTAGACCTGGGTTTTAAATATATTGTATTAGTCAGCCAAAGGAGTGCTAACGCAAAGTTCCAGAAATCTATTAGTTTTTTAAAAGGTATTTATTTGGGGTAGAAGCTTACAGTTATAAGGCCCTAAAGAGTCCAACTCAAGGCACCATAAGAGGTACTTCCTATGTGAATATTCTCGCTGTCCTGATTTTGTGATAATCAGGGTAGGCTAAACATTTGCTATATTAGAAACCATGCATGTGTCCCCAGACCTAGTTTTTTTCCCTAGGTCTGGTTTTTAAAATGCTGGTGATAAACTAAGACTGATTTATCATATGACCATTCTGTATGGGAAAAGATTGTAACTCTAAGTAGCATTGGTCAACCTTAAGAGGGGGACGGATGTGGCTCAAATGGTTGGGCATCCATCTCCCATATGGAGGGAGCTGGGTTCAATATCCGGGTTCTCCCAGTAAAAATGAAAACAAAAGAAAAATATAGAAGGCACATGGACCACCAGGCCCTGGGCATGAGGGCACTGCCAGGCCCCGCGAGCAGGTGAGTCATCAGGCCCATGTGCAGGTGTGCCGTCAGGCCCCACGAGCCATGCAGCAAGATGATGATGTAAAGGAGAGTGACACAGGGAGAGCCAAGACAAGACACGCCAAAAAACCAGGAACTAAGGTGGCGCAGGTGGTAGGATGCCTCTCTCCCACATTGGTGGTTCCAAGGATCAAATCCTAGTGAAGACAGGAGGAGAAGGATGAAAAGAGAGGGCAGGAAACGGACACAGAGAGTTGCCCAGTGAATGGACACAAAAGCAGCAAAACCGGGGGGGGGATGTAAAAATGGATAAAAGTAAATAAATAAATAAATCCTTAAAAAAAATGTATAGGGCAGTAAGATAGATTATAGTTAGTAGTAAAACTTTGACAATGCTCTTTCATAATTGGGTAACAAATGTTTCACAACAATGCAAAGTATTTATGGTGGGGTGATGTGTGAGAGCCCTGTATGATGTTATGCGTGTTTGTTTTGTAACTTCACAATGTTTACTGAACACTTATTGTTTATATATGTTCCGGTATGAATATATACTTCAATAATTTTTTTTTTTTTTTTTTTTAAAGAGGTACTTCCTCACCAAAATCTGTTGCCACATGTTGAAGCTTCTAAAGGCTCCATGGGCCCAGCTTCTGATCTCAGCTGTAAGCTGAAGGGCTCATTTCTTTTTGGGTTCAGCTGCTCTGCTCTCTTCACAAGGTCAGCTATAAACTATCAGGTGATTGGCTCATCTCTCTTCCCGGGCCATAGGGTCAAAGCTGACAAGTTCTCTCCTCTTCCATGTCTATGGGGCTCTCTCTGTTCCCCTCTGTATCTCTTCTGTGTGAATGTCCATTTATGTATATAGCCCACCAAGGGGGCGGGGACTCAACCCTGCAGGCCCTAATAACACGGTTGAATCAAAGACCTAATCTTGATTTAATCAAATAATAGTAGAGCCTTTGAATTTAAATCAGTTAAAGGGTATCATGCCTAGAGGAACAGACCAGTTTACAAACATAATCTATTTGGTTTTTTTAAATTCATTGATAATATCAAACTGCCACATATATTTTCAATGTAGAGCCAAGAGAATTACTTGATGGTCTAGATGTGGAAGGTGAGAACAAAAGGAGTCAAGAATGATCCGGGGGAGTGATGTCACTAAGATGGCAGAGTGAGATGCTCCTATGCTTTGTTCCCTATAGAATTTCTGAACTACAAACAAAAACTGGAACCATCTTTTTCATACTTCTGCAAAAACAGTTAAAGGATGCAGTAACTGGATGAGTGCCAAAATGGTAGGAAAACCTCCTCATGACTTTGCTGGCCCTTCCCTCACCCCTCTCCCATTCAGTGGACAGCCAGCCTATGATCGCTGTGTAGGTCTATGGCCCCAGTTCTGGAGAGAGCAGAGTAACCCTTAAGTACATACTGGGGTGAATGTACGTCTGTATCAATATGTCAGGTGGGAGCCTGAATGACTGAACCAGGATGCTCATGTCTGACTGGCCAGTCCCAAAACTTGCTCAGAATGTAGAAGCTGCACTTAGAGTAGTTAAAAACACTGTAAGAAGACAATCAAACTTCAGCAGCCTGGGGCAAGGACTACCAGCTTTAACACATACAATAGATTTCACAGGGACCAGGAGATAACTGCAAATTTCCTGCCAGATAGGGGCACTGGAGATTCCATGTAAACTGTATAATTCATTAGGTCATGTGCATATGCTTAGGACAAGAATCATGCTCAGAAAGGAATGGCTAGGACACTATACTTTCACCTTGGCAGTTCTTTAGGCTCATTGTAAGGCTGGCTAAGATTTAAAAGACAACACTCGAAGCGGCTGTGGCTCAATCAGTAGGGCTCCCGTTTACCATATGGGAGGCCCCGGGTTCGGTTCCCGGGGCCTCCTAGTGAAGGCAAGCCCGCCCAAGCAGCAAGGGGGGGATAAATGAATAAATAAATAAAATCTTTAGGGAAGCGGCTGTGGCTCAATCAGTAGGGCTCCTGTTTACCATATGGGAGGCCCCGGGTTCGGTTCCTGGGGCCTCCTGGTGAAGGCAAAGCCCGCCCGCACGGCGTGGTTAGCTGACCCAGCGAGCACAAGCAGCAAGGGGAGGATAAATGAATAAATAAATAAAATCTTAAAAAATAAAAAATAAAAAAAAAAATAAAAGACAGCACTCACACAGAGTCAATCTAAAAAGATGGGGAAAAATATTTCCTTTCATCTTCTTCTCTTTATTTTTTCTCTTTATTTTTCTTCCTTTTTATTTGTTAACTCTTTGTAGTCAAGAAATCCCTGTAATAATGCTATCTGGATACAAACTTAAGGAACAGACACTTCAGTGACTAAATTTCCGAGTTAAGACATTGAAATATTAAAATATCTAGTATGCAACAAAAGATTACAAGGTACACAGAGAAACTGGAAACAATGCCTCATTTACAGGAACAAAATATTATGAAACAAGCAAGGAAGCCCAGACCATAGATATACCAGACAAATACTTTAAAAACTGACATATATCCTTAAAGAGCTAAAGGAAAACATGAACAAAAAAATCTAAAGGAAACCAGGAAAACAATATATGAACAAAATGAGAATTTCAGTAAAGAGATGGAAATCATAAAATGGAATGAAATGGAAAAATGGAGATGAAGACCACAATAATGGAAATTTTAAAATTCCCTAGAAAGGTTCAACAGCAGATTGGAGCTGACAGAAGAAGGAATCAGAGAACTTGAAGATAAGACAATTGAAATTATTCAGTCCAAGGAACAGAAAGAAAAAAGAGGAAGAAATGTGAACAGAGAATAAGAGACCTGTGGGACACTGTTAAACATACCAGCATACACAGTATGGGAGTTCTGGATAGAGAAGAGAGAAAAGGGGACGGAAAGAATATTCAAAAACAAATTTGATGAAAGACATGAATAAACACATCCAAAAAGCTAAAAAACAAAACAAAACAAAACAAAAAAAAAACAAAGAGAATCCTGAAAGACACAAGAGAGAAGCAACAGGTTATGTATAAAGGAGCCTAAATAAGATTAAGCACCAATTTCTCATCAGAAACCAAGAAGCCTGGAAGACAGTGGGATAACTTATTTAAAGTGCTGAAAGTAGGGAAGCTGATGTGGCTCAAGCCACATGGGAGGTCCCGAGTTTGGTTCCTGGTGCCTCCTAAAGAAGACGAGCAAGACAGCGAGCTGACGTGATGGGCTGGCATGGTGAGCTGATGCAAACAAGATGATACAACAAGATGACGCAATGAGGAGACACAATGAGGAAACACAATGAGAGATATAACAAGCAAGAATGGATGTGGCTCAAGCAATTGGGCACCTCCCTCCCACATGGGAGGTCCCAGTTCACTTCCCAGTACCTCCTAAAAAGAAGATGAGTAGATACAGAGAGCACACAACGAACAGACACAGAGAGCAGACAGCAAGCGCAAACAATGGGGATTGGGGAGAAATAAATAAAATAAATCTTAAAAAAAAAAAAGAAGGCAGGATTAAGATTTAAAAAAAAGTTCAGGGATTTCATCACCACTGGAGAGGAAATAATCTGCAAATACAGCCAGAAGGAAAAGAGAAAGGATTCTAAAGGGTTCTAAAGGGTTCACTATAAAAGGTCAACTAAAATACAAAAGTAGGCAGTAACGGAAGAATTGAGGGAAGTGGATGTGGCTCAAGTGATTGGGCTCCTGTCTACCATATGGGAGGCCCCAGGTTTGATGCTTGAAGGGCCTCATGGTGAAGGCAAGCTGGCCCACACAGCGTGAGGAGCTGATGGCCTGCGCGGCGTGGGGAGCTAGGGTAGCAAGATGATGCAACAAAAAGGGAGACAAAGAGACACAGAAAACACAACAACAAAAAAACGCACAGTGAATGGACACAGCGAGCACACGCGGCAAAGAGGGGGCCAAAATAGGTGTAAGACATACAAAAAAACAAAAAGTAAAATGGTAGAAGTAAGTCCTGCATTGGCAGTAGTTACTTTAAATGTAAATGGATTAAACTCCCCAGTGACAAGGCAGAGCCTGGAAGATTGCATAAAGAAACAATGGTGTTTACAAGAGACTCACCTTAAATTCCAAGACACAAGTAAGCTGAAAGTGAAAGAAGGGAAAAAATATTCCATAAAAATAGTAAATGAAAGAGAGCAGAAATGGCTATACTAATATCAAACAAAATAGATTTTAAGTTAAAAATTGTTACAGGTAACAAGGACACTATGTAGCAATAAAAGGGTCAATTCATCAAGAAGGTATAACAATTATAAACATTTATGCACCTAACAACAGATCCCCAAAATATATGAATCAAATATTGATAGATTTGAAGGGAGAAGGAGATGGTTCTACATTAATAGTAGGAGACTTTAATATACCAATTTTAAGAATGGATAGAACATCTAGACAGAAGATCAATGAGGAAATAGGAGATATGAACGATATCATAAACCAACTAGAGCTAACAGACATATATAGTACACTTCACCCAACAGCAGAATACATTTCTTCTTAGGTGCACATGAATCATTCCCTAGGATAGACTTTATATAGATCACAAGTCTCAATGAATTAAAAAAGATAGAAATCATACAAAGTGTGTTTTCCAAATACAATGGAATGATGCTAGAAATTAATAACAGAGGGAGAATTAAAATATTCACAAATATGTGGAAATTCAACAATATACTATTAAACAACAAATGGTTTGGGTTAAAGAAGAAATCACAAGGAAAGTTACAGACCAATATAACTTGCGAATAGAGATGCAAAAATTCTCAACAAAATACTTGCAAACTGACTTCAACAGCACATTAAAAGGATTACACACCATGACCAAGTGGGATTTAACCCAGAGTTGCAGAGAGGTTCCACATAAGAAAATCATCAATGTAATACACCGTACCAATAATATGAAGGAAATAAACCACATGATCATCTCATTTGACACAAAAAAAGGCATTTGACAAAATCCAGCACTCTTCTTGATAAAAAACACTAAAAAAACTAGTGATAGAAGGGAACTTCCTCAACAAAATAAAAGGTATATATGAAAAATCTATAGCTAACATCATACTCAAAGGTGAAAGAAAGACCAAAAGCTTTCCCTTGTTTCCTTGTCAGGAACAAGACAAGGACACCTGCTTTTACCATGTTATTCAACATTGTATTAGAAGCTCTAGCCAGGGCTATTAGGAAAGAAAAATAAAAGTCACCCATATTGGAAAGGAAGAAGTAAAATTATCTCAATTCACACATGACATGATCCTTGTAGCAGTCTGAAATTATTTTAAGAATCCCCAAAAGAGAAAGATTACATTCATGAACTAATCCATTCCTGTGTGTGTAAGACTCTTTCAATTGGATTACATCAGTGAGGTGTGACTCAGATTGAGTCTCTCCCCTCTTGATGGGTTTGAGAAAAATGGAGACATAGAGAGAGACACACAGAAAAAGGGGGCTGCAATATTTGATCTTGCCATGTGAGAAAAAGGACTCCAGTTTTGCCCACAGCTGAGCTGCAAAGGAAAGTAGCCCCCAAGAGGCTCAAAGAGCTGAGGACCAAGGAGAGATGAGCCATATGCCTGACTGATTGCAGCTGAACTCGAGAAGAAAGCGGAGCAGCTGAAACTGATAGATGAGGCCTGGAAAAAGACAAGTCCTATGCCTGGTTGCTCACAGTTGAGCTCTGGTAGCTGAGCTCTGGTTGCTGGGCTCTGAGAGCTGGGCTCCTAGAGATGGTGAGCCGGCAGGAAGACAGAGACCTTGGCAGAGATTAGTGACCATCTTGATTTGCCACATGGCCAGCCAATTGGATCAGCAGTAGCTGACTTTGGTGAGAAATCACCTCTGATGGTGCCTTCATGTGGATATTTCACAGCCTTGAAACTATAAGCTTTTACCTCCAAATAAATCCCCTTTATAAAAGCCAACCCATTTCTGGTATTGCATCAGCAACCCTTGGCAAACTAAATCCTATATACAGAAAATCCTGAAAAAATCCACAACAAATCTATTAGAACTAGTAAGTGAATTCAGCAATGTAGCAGGGTACAAGACCAACATCCAAAATCAGTAATGTTTCTATAAACTAGTAATGAACAAGCTGAAAAGAAATCCAAGAAAACAATTCCATTTATAATAGCACCTAAAAGAATAAAATATCTAAGAATAAATTTAAGGAAGGAGGTAAAGGACTTGTACACAGAAAACTACAAACCATTTATGAGAGAAATTAAAGATGACCTATATAAATGAGAAGACATCCTGTGTTCATGGATTGGAAGATTTAATATTGTTAAGATGTCATACTACTCAAAGTGATTTACAGTTTCAATGCAATCCCAATTAAAATTCCAACAGCCTTCTTTGCAGAAAAGAAAAAGCCAATTATCAAATTCATATGGAAGAGCAATGAGCCCCAAACAGCCAAAATCATCCTGAAAAAGAAGAAAAGCCACACTTTCCAATTTCAACTTATTACAAAGCTACAGTAATCAAAACAGTGTGATACTGGCACAAAGATAGGCATATAAACCATTGGAAGAGAATAGAGAGTTAGAAATAAATTTACACATCTATGACCAATTGATTTTTGAGAAGGGTGCCACCAAATCCACTCAACAAAGAAATAATAGTCTATTCAACAAATGGTGCTGGGAAAAATGGCACTCTTCATGCAAAAGAATGAAAGTGGACCCTATGTCACGCCATACACAAAAAGTAACTCAACATGGAACAACCTAAATACAAGAAGTGTGGTGATTTGGACCTGTATATATATATACATATATATATATACCCCAGAAAAACACATTCTTAAACTTAATCCATACTTCTGGGTGTGAACCCATTTTTTTTTTTTTTTTTTTTAAGATTTTATTTATTTATTCATCCATCCCCCCCTTGCTGCTTGTGCTCGCTAGGTCAGCTAACCACGCCGTGCGGGTGGGCCTGCCCTCACCAGGAGGCCCCGGGAACCGAACCCTGGGCCTCCCATATGGTAAACAGGAGCCCTACTGATTGAGCCACAGCCGCTTCCCTGAACCCATTTTAAGTAGGACCTTTTGATGGGTTTACTCCAGTTAAGGTGTGGCCTAAATCAGTCAGGATCGGTCTTAATCCTGTTCCTGGAGTCTTTTATAAGCAGAATAACATTCAGAAAGACAGAGAGAAAGTCACAGGAAGCAAGATGCTAAGAGTCAATCGAACCTCAAAGAGAAGGAAGGCGCCATGTGCACTGCCATGTGATGCAGAAGCTAAGGACCAGGGATTGCTGGCAGCCAGCTCCAGAAAGTCACAGTCTTCTGGAGAAAGCTTCACCCTGATGACACCTTGATTTTGGATTGCTCCTAGCCTCAAAACCATGAACTAATAAATTCTCACTGTTTAAGCCAACCCTTTGCATGGTATTTGCTTGAGCAGCCAAGGAATTAAACAAGAGGCAAATTTATAAAACTCTTAAAAGAAAATATAGAGGGAAGCGGCTGTGGCTCAATCAGTAGGGCTCCCGTTTACCATATGGGAGGCCCCGGGTTCGGTTCCCGGGGCCTCCTGGTGAAGGCAAGCCCGCCTGCACGGCGTGGTTAGCTGACCCAGTGAGCACAAGCAGCAAGGGGGGGATAAATGAATTAGCTTCAGAAACTTGTATTACGCAATGAATTCTTAGATTTTATACCAAAAGAATAAGCAATAAAAAAATAGATAAATTGGACCTCATAAAAGTTAAAAACTTTTGTGCAACAAAGAACATTATCAAGAAAGTAAAAAGGGAAGCGGCTGTGGCTCAATCAGTAGGGCTCCCGTTTACCATATGGGAGGCCCCGGGTTCGGTTCCCGGGGCCTCCTGGTGAAGGCAAGCCCGCCCACACGGCGTGGTTAGCTGACCCAGCGAGCACAAGCAGCAAGGGGGGGGGATAAATGAATAAATAAATAAAATCTTTAAAAAAAAAAAAAAAAAGAAAGTAAAAAGACACTTAATGGAATGGGGGAAAAATATTTCAAACCCATATATCTGAAGTGGGTTTAATGTCCAAAATATATAAAGAACTCCTACAGCTCAACAACAAAAAGACAAACAATCCAATTATAAAATATGCAAAGGACTTTGTAGCCATTGGGCAGTTTGATGTATTTATGAATTCCAAAAATATATATTGGATTATGCTTGTGGAGGGTCTGCTAAACTGGGCATGATTAAGTTATGATTAGGGCATTAACTGGGCCATGGCAGTAGGGCATTGAGCCCCACCCCTTGATGGGTGGGGAAATCAAATATAAAAGGCATGGCAAAGAGCAGTTTTGATGTTGGAGTCTTGAGCTGGAGCCCCGGGAAGTAAGAGAGCTTGGTTTTGAGTAAGGAGAGAAGGCCCCGGGATAGAGACAAGCCATTCACCTGAGAGTTCACAGCTGGCCTTGTGGAGAGAAGCAAAGCCTAGATAGCCTCATAGTCTACAGCTGACCTTGTGGAGGAAACAGAGGAGCTAAGCCCAGAGAGAAACGCAGCCCCGGGAAGAGAGGAACCCAAGAAGTCTGAACCCACATCGGCAGCTGTCTTGCTCCAACACGTGGCAATGGACTTTGGTGAGGGAAGAAACTTATGCTTTATGCCTGGTAACTGTGGACTTCTACCCCAAATAAATACTCTTTATAAAGACCAACTGATTTCCTGGTATTTTGCATCAGCACCCCTTTGGCTGACTAATACAGACTTGAATAGACATTTTTCCAAAGAGGAGGTACAAACGGTCAATAAGAAAATGAAAAGATGCTCAACATCATTAGCCATTAGGGAAATGCAAATCAAAACCACAATGAGATATCACTTCACACACACTACAATGGCTAATAAATGCTGGCAAGTAGGCAGACAAATAGAAATCCTCAAGCATTTTTGGTGGGAATGTAAAATGGTGCCAACACTGTGGACAACAACTTGGCCGTTCCTCAGAAAGTTAAGTATAGAATTACCATATGACCTAGCAACCTTACCTCTAGGTATATACCCAAAATAACTGAAAACAGGGACTGGAACAGATATTTATAAACCAATGTTCATAGCACCATTATTTGCAATAGCTAAAAGGTGGAGGCAACTTAAATGTTCAGGAAGTGAATAGAAAAAAATGTGTATATACATAGAATGGATTATTATTCAGCTGTAAAAAGGATTGAAGATGCACGCTACAACATGGATAAACCTCGACGACAACTATGTTGAATGAAATAAGTCAGACACAAAAGGACAGATATTGTATAATTTCAGTTATATCAAATAATTAGAATTTGTAAATCCATATAGTAGATTACAGGTTACGAAAAGTAGTGGGGCTGGGGGTGGGGAGTTAATGCTTAATGGGGACAGAGTTTCTGTTTGAGGTGATGGGAAAGTTTTGGTAATGGGAGTTGGTGATGTTAGCACAGTAATTTGAATTAATACCACTGAATTGTGTACTTCATAGTGGTTAAAATGGGAACTGTTATGTTATATATATGTTACCACAATAAAAATTATAAATAAATAAATAAAAGAAGAATCCTAGGGGGTTTGGCCTGAGTACTGGAGAAAGAGAGTTGTAATTTATTTGAACCAGGTGGGAAACGGATGTGGCTCAAGAGGTTCGGCATCCGTCTACCATACGGAGGGACGGGGCTTCGATCCCCTGGACCTCCTGGCAAAAAAAAAAAAAAAAAGTCAGCATATTTGAACCAGGAAAGCAGAGAGAGAAGTAGGTTTGAGGGATCCGATCAAGAGTTTTGTTTTAGATTTATCTGAGATATTGTTAGTATATGCACTAATGACAGGACACTCTTGTCTTTCATCTCTAGATTCTGGGAATATAAAGTTACAAAAGATATGGTCTCAGCCTTTAAGGTATTCACAGTTCCTTGGTTGGGGAGCAGATAGACACACACATATAAACAAGGATTATATAAACAACTTCCATACAAGTGCCAATAGAGAACAAGACTTTTATTTACAGGAGGCAAAGTACATTCCAAGAGCTCCTTAAGTTTACCCCACCTAGCTGTGCCCTAAAATTATAAAATGACCTTCTGTCTCTGTGTGGATATTAATCTGACACTATCACCAGGAAACCCCTGCCTGGCTCATTTAAAGGAAAATAGCTGCATGAAAACTGAAGTGCTCACTCTGACTCACATCCACCCTTTCAAATAACCAACAGCAGATGTCAATCTGTGGAGGCATGTACAAAACAAAGACACTTTTCAATACGATGTTTCACAATTAAAGATCTATGTTCTTCAAGCAGGTCTCTTCCCCTCCCTTTTGGTGACTGTCCAGTCCAGCAGAGCCTAACTCCTCAGAGAAGATTCATCAAGTTCTCTAGGGGGAAAGGCTTTAGAAACTCTAGGGTGGTATTTATTAATATGGGGGTCTATGATGGACGAGACCGATATTAAAAAATCCTGAAAGATGGGAAGCGGCTGTGGCTCAATCAGTAGGGCTCCCGTTTACCATATGGGAGGCCCCGGGTTCGGTTCCCTGGGCCTCCTGGTGAAGGCAAGCCCGCCCGCACGGCGTGGTTAGCTGACCCAGCGAGCACAAGCAGCAAGGGGGGGATAAATGAATAAATAAATAAAATCTTAAAAAAAAAAAAAAAAAGATTTATTGGGAAACGGATGTGGCTCAAGAGGTTCGGCGTCCATCTACCATATGGAGAGACCGGGGTTCGATCCCCGGTACCTCCCGGTAAAAAAAAAAAAAAAAAAAAAAAAAAAAGATCCTGAAAGTCAATGCAAAATATTCTATTTCAGTGCACTTTTCTGACAGGGGACCACAATCTCATTTCATAATCTCAAAAGGGCAGGGCATAAGTGGCCCAGAAAACAGTCAGAGATGCTGCTAAGCATGGGAAGTGATAGGAGTGGGGAGGAGAAGAATCTGTCTTCTCCTGGGTCATCAGAGAAACTATAGAAACCACAGGTGTTGTCTGCTTTCACATTGGTTCTTCTCCACACTTCAGGATTGTCTGGGCTCCACGTGGAATCACAAAGCTAAGTGCTTTTCAAGGTGGAGGCTACTAAGTAAGGGCTGGCAAGTATGCAGAGAAATAGAAATAGAAATCCTCTAGCATTTTTAGTGGGAATGTAAAATGGTGCCTAGCAGGGAGCAGTAAAGAGAAGGTCGTTGTTTAGGATTGGAAGACTAGTGCCATGTTTAGGGTACTGTAGCAAGAAGGAGAACTACCAATCCTCAAAATAGGGTATAGTTTGCAGAGACTAAAAATCTTCACCATCACTCGTGCAAGTGGTCACTGTAATATTTTAGCATTTGTCCTTAGCAACTCAAAGAGGAAGAGATGTGAAGCAGCCGAAGCAAAGCTATCTTGAGCTAACCTGAGTCGTGTTTTCTCCTTATCAAACCCTTCCACATTACATGCATTCAACAAATTTTATCAAGTGCTTCCTATGTGCCAGTGTTCTCGACATTGTACTTCTAATAATTATGATTTGATACCTATTCTACTATATATGCTTTATAAATGCCACATAATAGTTCTGTGTAGCAAAAAGTCAGCTTCTTAATTTACACATCTTTCTCACAGATAATCCAGGCTGTTGTGTTGGTCTTATTTTCAGCCTCCAGTTGAATTTGGCAGTCACAGACATATTTGGATGAGCCGGGCTCAGAAACCAAAGAATCTCTTCTAGTCTGTATCTACCCTGTAGGTTAGCCCCTTCTGTCAGCTGTTCAAAAGGAGGCTGCAGGAGTACAGACTTGCATTGGAGTTCGTCTGCTGAATCTCTCAAGGGGCCGTCCCTCCATTCAAAGCTAACCAAATGCTCCCGTCCGTCTCCCCACCCCCCACCCCCACCTTTTTTCCCTTCTGCTTTTCCCCTCCTTTGGAATTTAATTTCATGTTATCTCCATCACTGACCTGGATTTTTCCTTATCTTATTTGGTTCTGCATCCTCATTTGGCCTGAAGCTGCACAACCCTCACAGGTGTGTAAAACCTTGAGCGATTCTTGCATGGCTGGATGCAGACTGGTTGAGTAAATATGTACCTATTTTGAAAACATGTGAACTAACTGTTGACTTTGATGGCCCGATTCTATAATCCTATGATTAGAAGGGTTAAAATGTAAGGAAGTCACTGATTACAATCACAATCTAAATTCTTTGAATATTAGGTTCCAGCAGACTTTTTAATCCCATTTAATTCCAATTACACATAAGTGGCTGTTTTAAGCAACTGGAAACAAACAAGTTTATGTTTACAAAGTTTAGTCCTGGACTTTGTAAAGTCCTGGACTCTCCATTCTTTTTAAGTTTGTAAATTTAGAAACACTTCTTCAGTTATGTAAAGAGCTCAAACAAATAATCATTAGAAAAATATTTTCTCTGTAGTGGTAATAATAGGTATTTGATAAAGTCAAGCTATTTTAATTAAGTGCCAGGTTCTTATCATGCCTCATTTACACCTCATTTACAATTTATAACAATCATTTAAATTTGGAATTGTCATCCATGGAATTACCATGAGAAAACTCTTAAGTAATTTGCTCAAGGACCTACAGTGTGAGTGGTCTGACTGTATTTAATTATATTCCTGCAGATTAAGGAAAGATATATTCAATGTAGATTAAGGAAAAAGCATCTGGGATGGTCAGTGTTTCCCTATCCCCACCCCTTTCTTGCCTGGAAATAGAGCCTATTCTTGCTCCTTTCTTAAGCAGCTTGTCATAATGTTATAAACAGGAAGTGTGGTCTGAGTGCACGAAGTCTGGAGGCTGAAGATAAGTAGCTGTTAAAGTGTTGAATAGGAAGAGGGAGATATTCTCTCCCACAAGTTCCATAAAGATCCTTATTTTCAGGCTATAGAGAAAAGATCCTCTTAGGAGGGGGGCAGATAAGGATGGCACAGAAGGAAGACACATGAGAGAAGGAAAGCTCTTGCTACTTATCCATGTTGTCTCTGCCAACAAGAAACACCAAAGGGAAAAAAGGAGGAGAACCCTCAGGAATAATAGCTTTGGAAAGTTGACTACCTTTCTGTACAGTTAAATCAGGGGCCTGCAAGGGCGTTGGGGCCAAATCCAGCCAAACACGTGTTTTTGTACTGGCCACAAATTAAGAAGGGTTTTACATTTTTAAATGGTTGGGGGAAAAAAAATCAAAATAAGAATTACAATTCGTGTTTTGTGAAAATAGTATGAAATTAAAATGTCACTGTCCATAAATAAAGTTTTCTTGGAACACAGCCATGCTTATTCATTTATATATTGTTGAAGGCTGCTTTCCCGCTACAACGAAAGAGTTGAGTAGTTATGACAGAGACTGTATGGCCTCCAAGTCTAAAATATTTATCTGACCCTTTGCAGTTTGCTGACTACTGAGTCAGAGAGCAAATGAATCAAATGGAAAAAAAAACAAAAACGACTGTGAGATCATAGGGCTACACTAACCCCAAGTCAGAGGAAGGGATGTAGCAAGAGTAGAAGGGGGGAAAAGCAGAGCACATTTGGATGAGATAAACACATACTGAGTAGTAAAAATCTCTGTGGACTCCTTGTTAGGAAACGCAAAAAATGGGTCTACCAAGGTGGAGATGCAAAAGGACTGAAACTAAGAAATCCTCCAAATTTTTCTTACTCCACGTAATAGGGAATGGGATGAAAACCTCCCAATGTTGAGAGTGTCCTTGACTTTAGGATGCTCTTTGATTTATTAGTTTGTTTAATAATTTATTTTTGCTTTCAGGACACTCTTTCTACAAACTGGTTCCCTTGGTCCACCAAGGGCTGATAGGTTTGCCTGGTTCTTTGTACTGATCCAGAAACACAGTGTAGGTATTATAAAACCTAAATCCCTGGAAGCCACTTTGAACAGAAGTGCTGCCCTCCATGTTATTAGAGAGGAAAACTCAGGACTGGATTAGAGATGTGGCTAATGAAAGACAGACTAACCGCAAATCTTTGCATCTTGTCTCCCTATTTTCCTTAGTTCCATGGTCATTTTCTATGACCCCAAAAAGGTGGCCTACTCACTGCAATTTATGTAACCAGCAAAGATGGAAGTAGGAATGCTTTCATCAAAAAGTCCTCCCTCTGTAGACCTACTATAGGTGAGAGGGCTGTAAGGATATAGTGATGCACTGATACTTTAGACTGTCACTTAGGGTTTTCCCATCTTCTATGGGATAATATTCCTTTCTCAGGTTGGTGAAGAGTAAGTCCCAAAAGTTGGAAATAGAAACTGAAGCCAAAAAAATTATCACCACCATCACCCTCATTTACCCAATGAGATGATGGGTGAAGAAAGGATGTGGAGAACAGCAGAGGAATGCGGATCTTAATGGAATTAGGTGCCTGAATAAATTATTTTAAATAGAAGAAATTATTCAACAAAATTCATTAATTTGTTTATTCTACAATTACCAGTTACTACAACTGCTACATGTTCAGTCCTATTTTTAGTACACTATGAGAGCCTGTTATTTAAAAAATGTCAAACCCTACATATTTTTTAAAGCCCTGCATAATTTTATAATAAAATGATTGTTCTAATCAATATATTCGCAAATTTGGATTTTAGTGTAGCACAATGTGTTTAAAGCAAAACATGGTTGAATTTTCTAATTATTAACCTTCTATAAAATGTTGTATATGGTTACCTTTATCTTATGCTAAACATAAGTTCTAAAAATTTATATTATTAGGTGACATAAAGGAGCACTGCCAAGTGGTTAAAACATAATACACCAATAGAATGTCATGATACATAAATCACCTTATTAAGCTTCAGCGCTTGTTTTTTTCTCCATGGTATAGAAAGGGAAATAAAGACAGTGAAATTTATTTACATCTCAGCAGTAAGGAAAATGAGGCAGGAAAAGGGGAGTCCTTGATTTAGATTTTTCCCCTTTCCCGGTTTCCACTTGTTTCTCCTCTCAGGGGCCTCTTCTGCCTTGGCAGGCAGAGTGTAGCAAAAACTCATTCGCCTGCAACTTGCTCTATTTCTCCTTAAGAGTCTGCCTCTTTGACGCTTCCATCAATTCTCACCGCTCTTCCACTCCGAATCTTACCATACCTTTCCCAGTGTCCTTATTAATCCAAAAAATTTCTTGTCTGTCTTTTCTCCGTGCCAGCTCTCCCCCCCTCCCGAAACAGCGCGCTTTCTCCCCGCGCCCGCCAGTCCCTTGTCGGACGCATCCGCTTCTCAGTTCCCATCTCCCGTCCCTCTCCGCTTCCTAGCGCCCCACTCAGTCTTTTCCTTATAAATTATGCCTATCCCTTACCACTTCCGTGCGTTTCTTATTTTGTATCTCTCTCTCCCTCTTTTCCCTCCTTGGCCAGTTTACCCAAAATTGGCCCGAGGTGGAGACGGAGAACAGCTACGGAAGGAAAATGGGCGCGCGCGCGTGTGAATGAGGCCGGGAGAGAAACCAGCCTCCGGAGTCAGCCCCTCACTCCGAATTATTAGCCCCTCACCCGGGCTTCCGTGAGCCCGGACCGAGCGGGGGGCGGGGGCGGCAGGGCGCGGGGGTGGGCGGGGAAGGCGGGAACTGGATGCGAGCGGGCCCCGGGGTCCGTGCCACCCCGCACGTCGTCGGCGGTGACGCAGGAGCATTGCTCACGCTCGGGGCGTGTGGCCGGGCCCGCAAGCCTCGGTTCTTCCGCCGCGGACAGATGCTGGGAGGAGCCGACAGTGGCACCCGCCCAAAAGGCCAGATGGAATTCTCAGGAATGCTGGAATCTCCAAGGAGATGCCAAAGGTTACACAAGAGTTTTGCCTCAAGGACAGAATTTTTTCGTTCTAGATAATTAATCCCCTTTATTTTCAGGCCACTCAGCAGGGCCAACCTATCTCCACCCGTATAACTCCTCCAGCCTACCTGACAATTTAACTGCTATCCGCAGGTCCTTTTTTTTTTCCTACATAAATTCCACATTTCAGCCTCTTATCTTTACAAATTCTGTCCCTTCTTCATGCCCTTGCAGCACCCTGATTCTTTTTTTCAAAGTCAATTTTATTTTAAGTAAAAAATGTACACAATGAAATTCACATTTTGGGTCTACAGGTCGATGACTTTTGACAGCTGTATTTACACACCAGGGTAACCTCCACCCGGGTCAAGATATAGAGAGCATCTTCTCAGAAAGCTCCCTCACCACCTTAAGAAGCAGCTCCCGAAACTTATGCTCACTCCAGTTACCCTGTCATTTTTCAGTCACACCGTACAGTTTTATTCTCATGCATGGACTTTTGTCATAATTTGGTAAACATTTACTAAGTATCTTCTATGAGCCAAACACTGGGATCAGAAATGAAAAAGAAACTAGGGCAACTCAGTTTAGAAGGGAAGACATTTAAGATGACACATGCTTTCTGCTCTTCCTCAATCTATATATTTCTAATAATCCCCTTTATTAGACTATCAGACAACTTGGTCGGCTGACTAATCCTTTCTGAGAAATAAGAATTTTTTTTTTCTTCTTCCTGAGGAAGGCTGAGGGCAAATGAAACACACTAGAGCCAGAAGAGCTGCTGAGTAGAAAGCAGGGTGGGAAAGCACTTAAAATAGGGAGAATTTCCTGGAAGCCTGAGAGGGGGCATGCCCTAATGAAGGTAGAAATAACACAGGCAATGTTTCAAAAACAAGTCTGAGAATGCAGCTGTAAGGGCTACTAGAAGGCTCCTTCAGCAGAACAGGATGGAAGCCTCTGGGACAGACACACAAAAGATGTTAGAACACGGACCATTGAGTGTAATGACACACATTAGAAAAGATGGGAAAGTAGGAGACTGAGAGATGAAAATTTGAACCACGACTACTCCACACTCCCAAAAGGATGTGATGGCAGGGAGGGTAAAAAAATCAATCTAAGAAAAGCAGGCATAAGGACACAATAAGTGAAAAATAAAAAGGAACAACAACAACAAATTACTTGTTGCAATGTTAATGTAAACCCAACTCTTCCTGAACCAGTGACACAGGCTTTTTACTTCCCTTTACTGTTACATGTTGCTCAAGTCTAGAAACTGAGATATCTGATCACTATCTCTGAGTGGGAGGATAACCTCTACATCCACATATGAGATGTTCAAATCACACAACCAAACCATATTTTAACTCCATGGGACAGTCAGAGTTGAAACATTTTAAGAAAAATAATTCATCTTAGTAATGTTAGAATTGAGGATTTGTTCTTTCTTCCTTTTATTTATATATTTTTATTGAGGTATGACATATGGTGTGAATTGAATCATGTATCCCACAAAAGCCATGCTCAAGTCTTCATCCACGTACCTGCGAATGTGGACCCATTTGTAAATAAGACCTCTGAAGAAGTTTTTATTAGTTAAGGTGTGGACTCATTTCTGAACAGGATTCTTGGGTGAGACCAAACTGAATCAGGGTGGGCCTTAATCCATATGATTGGAGACCTTGTAAGAAGAGGAAATCTAGACAGAGACACAGATGATGGAACTGGAGAAGTAGAAGCCAGAAGTCAAAAGAAGCCAGAGAATGCAGCAGATGCACGGGAGTCAGAGTGCAAGACAGGAAACTCCAAGGATTGTGGCAAGCCAGTAACAGAAGGCTATAGGCTCCAGGAGAAAGCTATGAAGACCTTGATTTTTTTACTTCTAACATAAAAAACTGTAAGCCAATAAATTCCTGTTGTCAGGGAGTGGGTGTAGCTCAGTGGTCTGAGCACCTGCTTCTCATGTACAAGGTACCGGGTTCAATCCCTGGTGCCTCCTAAAAATAAAAAATTTTGTTGTTCTTGACCTTTATATAAATGGAATCATACAGTAAGTACTCCTTTGTGCTAGACTTTTTTTCCACTCAGCATAGTGTCTATAAGTATTATGTGGTATGTATCAGGAGTTCATTCCTTTTACTTCTGTGTAGTATTCCATTTATGGATATACCAAAATTTATTTATCCATTCTCCTGTTGATGTACACTTTATTGTTTCCAGTTTGGGACTATTGCAAATATGCTTGTCACTTGCTGAATGTTGAATTCTTTTTTGGGGAGTAGCGTATATACTTAGGAGTGGGATTACTGGGTTGCTATTTTTGGCAATAAATAATAAATTCTAAATAAGAATAAGTGAATTACATCTTTGCCTTATATATGTATAGTAGTTTTATCATATTATCATATATACTATCTCAGTTGGTCTTCAAAACATTTAGAAAGTGAAATTCAAGAGAATTTAAATACCCAAGTTAAAGTCATAATAAAATTGGCAAGTTGTGAATCAAGACTAGAAACCACATTTTCTGAATCCTAATCAAGTTCATTTTTCCTTATATATTCCTTCTTTTCGACTTGTCTCATGTGAATGATGGGGTCACCTAGTCATCCTGGTTTGCCCAGGGCTGTCCCAGTTTTAGCACCAAAAGTCCCTGGGTAAATAGAACAAAGAAAGGAGTTAAATGGATATCAGAGCTTGCAAATGAGCAAAAATTACCATAATCTAGCTGATGTAGTTCATTCATGCTCCTCCATTCCCAAAGTAGAAGGTATTTTTTTAATCAATGAAATCTTTATTTATTTAGCTTACTTTTATGTATGTATGTATGTATGTATGTATGTATGTATGTACGTACATACGTACCAGGACTGGGACTGAACCTGGGATCTTGTACGTGAGAAGCTGGTGCTCAACCACCAAGCCACATCAGCTCCCCTGAGTTGGTTTTTCATTTGTTTGCTTGTTGTTTGTTTTCTTGTTTTTAGGAGATACCAGGGACTGATTCTTCCAGTGAAGCAGATACTCAACCACTTGAACCACATCTGCTCCCCTAGAAGGTATTTTATTTTATTTATTTATTTTTTAAAGATTTTATTTTATTTATTCATTTATCCCCCCCTTGCTGCTTGTGCTTGCTGGGTCAGCTAACCACGCCATGCGGGCGGGCTTGCCTTCACCAGGAGGCCCTGGGAACCGAACCTGGGGCCTCCCATATGGTAAACGGGAGCCCCACTGATTGAGCCACAGCCGCTTCCCTAGAAGGTATTTTAAATCAAGGAACAATGCAATACCCACATCTTTGTATACTACATATGTCAAGTCTATTTCTTGACTTTGGAGATCATCTAGATTAGTGTTACTCAAATTGTGGTCCATGGGCCAACAGCATCACCATTTCCTGGGAACCTGTTGGAAATGCAAATTCATGCCACCCTCTCCCCCTACCTACAGAATCAGAATCTCTAAGGGTGGAGCTCAAGACTTTGTGTTTTTTTTTTTTAAAGATTTTATTTATTTATTCATTTATCCCCCCCTTGCTGCTTGTGCTCGCTGGGTCAGTTAACCACGCCGTGCAGGCGGGCTTGCCTTCACCAGGAGGCCCCGGGTTCGGTTCCCATATGGTAAATGGGAGCCCTACTGATTGAGCCACAGCCGCTTCCCTGGACTTTGTGTTTTAATAAGCTCCCCAGGTTTGCGGGGGAGGGGAGGTGGGGGCAGTCAAGGGAGGTAGTGGGAAAGGGAGCTAAAGTTTGAGAAGCACTGAACTAGCCAACTTCCTTTGTAGATATACGGATACCTATCTGGTTTTAAAGCTCTCTGGGCAGAGGTCCATTACCTCATTGGGTAACCTTTCCTTATACGAAACAAATTCCATCGTTGGTAAAATCTTCGTTAACTCTTATTAATCTCTTAAGTAACATTCTGGTCCTAAGTGAAAGTGGACAATTTCATTTCAAAGTTGGGTTTTGGTGTGTTTTTCCTTTCCCCCCTCCTTTTCTAAAGGCATTCCAAGTGTTCTTCATGTACCACTTACAGTGTCCGGAAGTAATCCTAGTGCAGAACTATAGTTTATTCAAAATATGATCTTGTGGTTCCAAAGTGAATATTCATGAATCTAAAAAGAAAATCACTTTTCAAGGCATAGTACATCAGAAACCTTATATTATGGGAATCATGAAGCCTAGAATCAGAAAAGGAAAGAATAATAATCTGTATCACAGGAGAGGGGAAAATAGACGACAGGTTGGCATAAAACAGAAGGGACGTGTTGACTGAGTTTTGCTAGTAGGGACTGGATTTGGGCCCCCAATTTGCCTTCCCTGTACTCTGTTCCAGGACTCAGTCCAAAAGGTCATGTCCAACTCCAATCTGGCTTCTCATTGCCATCTATTATAGGCTCTCTCATTTCTTCTCCATCCCCTCATTCTTCCCCAGAGAGGTGTTGCTATGGTGATGATATCAACATAGAAAACCAGCTGGTGGAGAAAAGCAGTGACAGAAGTAGAAAGGGAGGGGGGAAAAATAAAAAAAAATAAAAAAATAAACTATGGCAGAGGGGTACAGACAGATGAGACTTGTGACAGTCAGAAGAGGAACTGCACAAGAGATAAGGTGTCATAAACAAACTTACAGAAATGGATGGAGACATACTGCCCACAGCTAGAGGAACAAAGCAGAGGTACTAAAGCAACACACATAAGGAAACCCAGGACCTGAAATATATGCAGAGACATAGGAGTGGGGAGGCACAGTTAGGTGATGAACCATATCATACAGGATTCTGGAGAAAGCAGCTGCAGACAGAACCTCCCTAAGACAGAGACAGTTCCGAAGAAGTGTTTTCTAATCCTCATCTGCCTCCCTGAGTCACTCCTATTTCTGAGGAAGGGAGGGACCAGTGGGAAGTTACAAGGAGGGTACCTTCAGTTCTGTATTTTCCACTTCTTTTTCTTGCCTATCATCTTCTGATGTGTACAGAAAGGACAGTCAAAGGCTAGGAGTATTTTCCCTTAGACATAACTCTTTTATTCCCTAAACTGTTCATCCTGAAGCATCTCTTCAATATGTGTATCTCAAAATTTCTACAATTCTCTTCTTTGCTCCTTTTTTTTCTTTCCTTTTCCTTTTCCCCAGATCATAAGGCACCATCTCAAATGCTCCTTTTGTCTAGCCCATTCTTTTTTCCAATCTCTTTCTTTACTTAGTCATTCCTGTCTCTACAGCCAGAAGCTTCTTCCAGTTCCACCTGTTTTCACCCATAAGCTGAGCTCTCATTGAACCTCTCCATCTTTGGACAAGAGAACATCTAATAAAAAAACAATAAGAAATAACTGCTCTCTAAATCCAGGAAGATTTGAAAATGTTTTTTTTTTTTTTTTTTTTTTTTTAAAGGCAATGTTGAAAAAGATTAAAATATATACATACAAATATGGAGAGAACCTACAAAACACACAGCACTCTGTCGAACAATGCCTGGAACCTCAAGTCCCTGCCCTCACATTGATCATGATCTGGTCATGGGGAGGGGGGAGCGATAAGATAAAAAAAAGTGCTGAAGGAAGCCAAAGTCAGAAGAGATTTTATTCAAATGGAAACAATCCACAAATGCATTATGAGGAAGTCAGTATTGGATCTTGAAAAATGGGTAGGATAAGAGATAGGAGAAGGGCATTTTAGGAAGTTGGAGTGGACTGGGGAAAAGGTATGGTGGTAGAAAATATGTGGAGAAGGTGGGGGAATAGCATTTAGTTCAATTTAGCTGAGGAGGAAGGCACTTACAAGAATTTAGTGAGAGAGAAAGCTATAAAAACAAGTTGGGGCTATGCTGCAGCCCTCTTTCAATACTGGCCGTGCAACTAATTATAAGGTGGGGAATGAATACAATCTTATGTTTTTGTTTTTAGTCTTTTTTTACAGCATCCACATACCAGCAGTACCAAAGAGGTTCAAATTTTTCTTTTCCGCTTCTTTTATGCTTTGCCCCAACTAAAATATTTTCTCTTTGTTCTGTCCTTTTTCTAATTTCCTTTTTCCCAGAGCTTCCCTCGACCTCAACTATGAGCCCCAACTCAGTTGCTTCACTTCACTATCCCATCCACTGTTCCAGTCAGAAGGCTTTTGGGATGGAAACCAAGTTGGTACAATGCTGGAAAGCGTTTTCTGCAAGCAATCTTCTTTCAGTTTATTTTTAGAACAAAGACAAGGTTGAAAGCTAGAAAACCTTGGTATCAGCCTAGAAATTATGTTACTGACTTGACATGCGACAGGCTCTACTAATACTTAAGTTATTAAACCTCTGTCTCAGTCTCTAATTCTAAAATGTGGTCTCTTCAGGTTGAAGGTGAAGGACCTAGCTATTTTATTCTCTGCATATAAAACAAACATTATTCCATGGAAGAAAGACGTTAAATTATCTAAATGTTTGTATTACTAATTAGATATTCACTTATCATTCCTCTTTCAAATACATACTTGAAATTTCCAAATTTTTGGAAGCTTTCCCTGGTTCATTTGCATGTTTGGTACATGTAGATGCATTCAATAAATATTTGAATGAAGAAATGAATGGATGGATGAATCTTTGGCTCTGAACATAAAGATATTGGTGAAGGATTATTTCTGACACTAGATTCTAAGTAGTAACACAATTGGAATTTGAAAATTTAGAGGCTCTGAAAAGAAATACCTAGGTTGTTTTTTCTGGGTATGGCTGAGAAAGAATTTATTTCTCCCCTTTCATCTTTTAATCACCATGAGCTGTTGCTCTTTCAGGTACCTTAAGAATGAAGCTATTTACTCCTGTCTCTTTATCTCCTCTTTGATCTTGACAGGGGCAGTCAATATAGAAGAAAGAAAACAGCCCCAGAATAAGTCTCACAGGTTCTCACCAGGGTGAACGTGCAGGGAACAGCATTCTTTGTCCCCCACACCTCTATCTCTCAGTAAACCATGACTTCTGCCCCACCTCTCTCACTAATAACTAACTCTAGCCATTATTAGTACAGCTACATTCCAAAATAGCTGCATGCCTCACTGGGACTCCTGAAAGATAAGGAGAACAGAGATTCCAGTTTGAGTTGTATCGAATTTATCTAATAGTAAGATGTGGCAGAAGAAAAGCAAGATAATTTACCTTCTCAAGAAAAACGAATTTTCAACTAGGAAAAAATGAATAAAACATGGGGGAGAGAAACTGAGGACCACAATGGGCAATGAGATAAGTGATAGTATAAGTGTGCTTTAAATAACAGCATATGCAAACAATGTCCACATTTGATCCCTGAATACAGTCGATATTCTAAAACTCAAGGAGATGGGGAAATAGAAAAAAAACGGAGCTATGAAAACTTTTTTTTTTCTTTCACATCTCCAGCAGATTTATTTTGTTTGAAAGGAATGGATTTTGAAAGAAAAAACATTGGGCAGGGAGAAGCATGGAATAGAAAATAAATACAAACATAAGCTGTTTTACTAATTGTGCTATAACCACAACAAACTAGTACAGAGAATGCCCCATACCAGACAACACAATAAAGGTTCAGATATAAAGGTGGTCCCTTCGCAAGGCTAGACCAGAGAGCTGCCTGCAGTCCTTGTTTTTGGAAGGATGAGCCAGTGACACAGCCCATGCTTTAACCAGATTTGAACAAAAGAATGGCCACTTGGCCCAGGTGGAAGTAGGTGAAGCGCTTGGTTTCATGTGTCACCTAACTACCGAAGTTCCTCCCCACCACACAGTGCCAGGCGTGTGTGGGGGTACTTTTGATCAAACTCCTTGATAAGGGCAGCGATGTCCTTCTCTATGTTGTAGTTCTCCAACGCCTAAATGGCGCACTCTACGGAGGCCTGTCGCAGGTCGCTGACAAGCCCGCGGTTTCCACCACTGCCTTTGGGTCGCACCTGGTTTCCGCGGGGCTGGGCTGCCCACCGCAACCACCCCAGCGGCTCAGGCCTGGCGACAGCGGCCGTCGCTGCCCAAGCTGTGGCACATTTCCCCATTAAATTCTAGAAAAGTTATTAAACTGGTGGCTGGTACACAATAAAAGGGGAGAGCAGGGAGTAGGTGGAAGCAGAATTCTTTAAGTTTAAATGGTCAGACTAACTTTCTTTTTTCAATATGATTAATAAACAAAATCAGGGACATACCATAGACCAGGGTTTCTAAAGCCAGGTACTACTGACATTTGGGGCAGGATAATTCTTTGTTATGGGGACTTGTTCTGTGTGCTCTAGGGTGTTGTCAGCAAACCTAGCTTCTGCCCACTAGATGCCCTCTCCTAAGCTGGGACAACCAAAAGTGTCTCCAGAAATTGCCAGATATCCCCTGGGAGGTAAAATCCACTGGTTGAGAGCTACTCACTGCCATAGACATTGTGCATCTTGTTTAAGCAAGGCATCTGAGAAAATCTCTAATGAGATCCTTGTGTAAAAATAATACCGCACCCATCTGATACTCAGCAATTTTTTTAAAAAAAGCTCACTTATTTTGAATATAGATAAGAAAAAGTTTTTAAAAAGGTTTTCTCACTAGAGTTCAAAAGTTTACTCATGGGGGGGGGCTCCTTTGGCTCTTCTCAGAAACACATATGTTCATTCTCTCTCTCTTTAACTTACAAAATATCTCAAATATACAAATCAAAATGTTAATAAATGATACACTCACACGTTTAATAACTTGGCTATCTGATTCCAAATCCAACAACCGATTAGAAAAGAAAATGAGAAGAGAAGTAGAACGCCATAGGCAGGGACCCCAACACACTAATGACAGGAAGGAAGAAAACAGACAAATTATGGAAATTGATCGTATTTCTGAAAGAATTGCACATTCAAGAGATATGAGTCTCACATCTATGTGTGTGTTTTTCAGATCACTTTAGTCCTTGGCATCTTACTTTTAAAAAAATATGACAAAGATGATGAAGTGTCTAGAAACAAGGTCATGAGAAACAGCTGGTAGAACTAGACTTGTCTAGCTTAGAGAATAAAAAATGGGGTAGAACATGGTAACTTTCTTCATATATATGTCATGTTTCCCAAATTTTGTTTTTCAATATCTCCTGATGGAATGGGCACCACATTTTTTTTTTTTTTTTTTTTTTTACCGGGAGGTACCGGGGATCGAACCCCGGTCTCTCCATATGGTAGACGGACGCCGAACCTCTTGAGCCACATCCGTTTCCCGGGCACCACATTTATATTACATTTATAATCATCTCAGTGTAATAGAAAGAACTTTCTGGGGAAGCGGCTGTGGCTCAATCAGTAGGGCTCCCGTTTACCATATGGGAGGCCCCGGGTTGGGGCCTCCTGGTGAAGGCAAGCCCGCCCGCATGGCGTGGTTGGCTGACCCAGCAAGCACGGGCAGCAGGGGGGGGATGGATGAATAAATAAATAAAATCTTTAAAAAAAAAAAAAAAAAGAAAGAAAGAACTTTCTGGTGATTACACTTATCCAAAATATATTGGTCTAGTTTGTAAGGTTGTGATTTTCTTACAACTGACTTGTTCCCTGATTTCCAGAGTCATATGTCAATAGCCTGTCTGATACCTCCACTTGATGGCCAAAAAACCATCTCAAACTAAGCACAGAAATCCTGATTTCTCTGTCAACCCCCAAATCTATTCCTTTCCTAGTTTTCCCCAACCCAAGAAAAGTTATCACCATTCACCCTACTGAACTGACCAAAGACCTAGGAGTTATTCAGGATGTCTCTCTTTCTCACATCTCCCACATCTAACCCATTAGCAGGAACTGTCAGCTTTACCTCCAAAATATACCCAGATTCTTTCACTTTGTCCATCCGCACTGCACCACCCTTGTCAAAAGCATCAAAATTGGTCATTTGATCTGTTGCAGAAGTCTCCTAACCAGTCTTACCGATTCCTCTCTTGTTCTTCTACAATCCATTCTTCAAAGAGCTGTCAAAAAATGAACAGGTCCGTGCCTCTCTTTCCAGCTCCATCATCTACCACTCTCCCCCATTCACTAAGCTCCAGCTATCTATTGTTTCTTTCTGTCTCACTATTAATCCAAGTTCATTCCTGCCTCAGGGCCTGCCTGGAGCATGTTCCACAAGATCTCCAAATGCCTGGTTCCTTTTCATCATTCAGGTTTGAGCTCAAGAGCCACTTCCTCAGAGGGGCCTCCTTGACCAGGCTACTTAATGTTGCCCCCTCTACCCACCCAGCATTTGTCATATTACTGTTTTTATTTCTTATTTTTCCCATAGCTCTTCTCACTCTCTAAAATTATTTCTTTGGTTAGTATCTGTCTCCGTTACAGCAGGGACTTTTGTCTATCTACATTGTTAGTCCCAAATCCTAATGTCTAGAAGGAGCCTGATACATACTAAGATGTTCAATTAATATTTGTTGAATAAATGAACAAATAATTAAATTAATAGTATAGATGAGATGGGCAATTGCCCATACACTGGGTAAGAAATTGGACTGGATGACTGAAGACTGCTGACCATTATTGGTAACCCAGTGAGATCGGTGACTATGAATTTAGAATGGTACCAATCCTCTGCCCAGGTGTGTGAGTTCTGTCAGCATCTTGAAGGCTAAACCAACCTAGGGGACTTTTTCAGGTGGGAGAAAGAAGAGGACTACTTGGCAAGAGAATGTAGGGCAGGAGTTGGCAAACTTTGTCCTTAAAAGTTCAGACAGTAAATATTTAGGCTTTGTAGGCCATTCAGTCTCTTTGCAACTACTCAGCTCTGTTGCTGTAGTGTGGAAGCAGCCACAGACAGACAAAACATATACAAATGATCACGACTGTGTTCTAATAAAACTTTATTTACCAAAACCTGTGGCAAGTCCATGGGCCATAGCTTGCTAACCTCTGACTTAGGATATTGGGAAGAAAATGACTGAAGTGATTGATGAAAGAATCCAAATTGGTTAGGGAGACAATGAAAAGGGACAGGGGCTGACAAATAGAGAACAAGTAGATTACTCGTGTTATTTATTGCTGTGTAACAAACTACCCAAAACCGAGTGGCTTAAAAATATTTTACTTCCATAATGATTTTGTGGGTCAGGAATTTGGGAAGGGCTCAGCTGTATGGCTCATCTCTGCTCCACATGGCATTAGCTGGGGTGACATGACTGGGGCTGGAGGATTCACATCCAGGATGGCTCATTGCATGGCTGGCAAGTTAATCTTATGTTATAGTCAACTCAGCTCATTGCCAGACCTACTGAGCCCAACTCTGTTTCTCCAGACCTTAGCTATTCACTGGGTGCTAAGCTGGAACTACAAGCTGGGGGCCTTGGTTCCTCTCACATGGGCCTCATTCTCTCTCTTTTAAAATTATAAAATATTTGAAACGTGAATAAAAATGTTACTAAAGAACAAAGTTCCTTAGTCTCTAGTGCTTTAGACTCCAAATCCTTTCCAAAGAAGGCAAATCCTTATCTTAAAAAAACAAACAAACAAAAAAGATAGGGATCTTCCATTTTTAAGTTTTTGGCAGCAGTTGCTGCCAGCCTCTGTGGTTATTCAGTAATTTCATTTCAATGTTTATTTTTGTGTTTTCTGTTTTAATATAAATTATTGAGAAGAGATCATAGGTGTGTACCCCAGCCCGGGGCACATTCTCTTCCCATTACCGCCACTTAATTTATTGCTGTGCCTCCTGCTTTTGTACCTTTGCAATAAAGAATTTTCTGGTTTCAGAAGCTGCCTGGGCTTTCTCATAGCACTGCAGCTGGGTGTTTTTTTTAAGCTTTATTTTATTTACTTATTTTTAAGCTTTATTTTATTTACTTATTTTTCTCCACCCCCTTGTTGTTTTTCACCTGCTGTGTCTGTTCGTCTTCCTTGTTTCCTTTGGAGGAACAGAGAGCTGAACCCAGGACCTCTGATGTGGGAGGGAGGTGCCTAATTGCTTGAACCACCTCTGCTCCCTGCTTTGTCATGTCTCTCATTAGGTTTTTCCTCCCTGAGTCTCTTGTTGGGTCATCTTGTTGTGTCAACTCGCCTTACTTGCCCATCACGTCAGCTCGCTGTCTTCTTTTAGGAGGCACTGGGAAACTCTGCTCCCTGCTTTGTTGTGTCTCTTGTTATGTTTTTTCTTCTTGTGTCTCTTGTTGTGTCAGCTTGCCATGCATGCCCACTGCGCCAACTCACTGTCTTTTTTAGGAGGCACTGGGATCCAAACCAGCGACCTCTAGTGTGGTAGGCAGGAGCCCAGTTGCCTTTGCCATATCCGCTTCCCTTCAGCTGGGTTTTAAGAGCAAGTGTTTCAAGAGGTTGGGGTAGAAGCTTCTTTTGACCTAGCCTTGTAAGTTTTTGTTTTAGTTTGCTAAAGGATGCAAATGCAAAATACCAGAAATGGGGTGGCTTTTTTCATGGGAATTTATTAGGATTAAAGCTTACAGTTCTGAGGCTGTGAAAATGTCCAATTCAAGACATAATCAGAGATGCCATCTCACCAAAGGTCAGCTGCTGGTGATCCTGGACTACTCCTACATGACAAGGCAAAAATGGCGGTTGGTCTCTGCCTTCTCCTCCAGGCTCACTTTCTCCCAGAGCTCAGCGTGGGCAATCAGGCATATGGCTACTCTCTCCCCTTTCCTCTGGGCTTCATTGCTTCAGCTTCCCCTGCTCTGCTGATTCCAACCTCCAGCCTCTCTCTCAGTCTCTCAGGGTTTCTCTGTCTTTCTTTTTTTTTTTTTTTTTTTTTTTTTAATTAATTTATTTTTTTTTTACCGGGAGGTCCTGGGGATCGAACCCAGGTCCCTCCATATGGGAGACGGACGCCCAACCAGTTGAGCCACATCCGACCCTCTGTCTTTCTATAGCTGCAGGAAATCCTGAAGTCCGTTCTCACATGGCAGGGTAAAATGGCAGCTTTTCCTCTCCTCTCTCCTCTATTTATATAGGACTCCAGTAAAGGATTAAGACCCACCTTGGGTCCCATAATCTAATCATAAGGCCATAACTGAAACGAGCTAATCAAAGTGATCCAATCAAAGGTCCCTTAATTGAATCTAATCAAAAAGCCCCACATACAATAGGTTTACATGCACATCAATGGCTTAGCTTAAGAACATAATTTTCTAAGGTACTAAAAAGACTCAAACCAGGACAGTCCCAGAACACCAATTTTACCATATTACATTGATCAAGTAAATCCCTATGGCCAGATCTGATTCAAGGGGAGAGGGAGATTAGACTTCACCATTCAGTGGGCAGAGAACCAAAGAATTTGTGGCCATCTTTAATCTACCGCAGAGACCAATGGATTGCAATCTCAATAAGGTGAAACAATGTTCTCCTTCAAAACACGGGACATGAAGAGTTTATTAAGGAGTTCCAAAATAGGGGTATTTCAAGATGTGGTTATTCTGGCTGTTTTTTTCATCTGACAGTTTCTCAAGATCCAAATGGAAGAGAAAGGATCATAGCTATGTGACCTGCATTGTATGATCACTACTCTTAATTTATTAATACTAGTAATAATTTTCTACAATTAATAATTTTATAGACAAATCTACAGTTCAACTCATTCAGTGAAGCAGATAAATACAGAAAATATGACATCCCTCTATAGCAGCACTACTCAACATGTTAGGGTGTGTATAAAATGCTATGTTCAGAGAAATAAGCCTTTTCCCAATCTCTTCAAGTTCCAATCCCATCCCCGTTTCCTCCATTTATGTAAATGACCAGACCCCATACTTTTTCAGAAAACAAATTTTGTCAATTTTCACTCTTCATCCTCACTTCACCCTTAATCCTACTTAATTCTACTATCCTGCTTGTTTTAGAAATCCCTGTCCTCCTCTCCATAGCTAATTACCCAATCTTTGTTCCAAGATATATTCCACCTATTATTCTCATTTATGCCTTACATTTCTCACTTTTCTAAAGTACTACCATCCTAAAATATTCTTCCTCTCAGACTTCCTATACCTCTATCTCCTATAAGGTACTTTTACTTCTGTCCTAGACTGTAAAATTTCTCTAAAGAGTAATCTACACTAACAGTTTATTTATTTTCCTCCCATTCACATCAATATATTTCATAATAACTATTGGTCTGCACAGAAGTCAGACCTCTAGATGAAAATTCTATACCTGTTATTAACAATTTCTTTGGTATGATTGGTATTCTTAATTATTTTACTGAAATAATGATTACCCTGGTATGGCCATCCTTGTGACTAGATATGATTTTCCTGAAAAGAGTAGATGTTCCCATATCTGAGGAAAGATGTGGGTTCACAGAAAGGAAACCAGAATTCTTACTCATATGTGCAAGGACACTGGACCTTGCTCCCTTGGACTTTGAATTAAGATGTGTTTAAGGACCCTCCTAAGTGGTACAGGGTGAACTTTTTTCTTCTTCTTCTCTTATCTACTAATCTTTGGAGAGTCTTGCTACAACATTCTAGGCTTATCTCAGTTGTACTGAGAATTGAAGTACTGGGCCAGAAATAAAGGAAAAGATGCCCTCCTCATCTTCCTTCTCTTACTCTACCAAGATGGCAGTTTTGGTCTTTAGAAATAATTTCCAAATGAAACGCAAAAGTTCAAGCACCCTTCTCCATATTCCATTGCAACTTCTCTACTGAAACTTCTGTTGCAAGACATTAATGACCTATTGCAAAACTGGTGACCTCCCATTCTATCATCCAATTCAATCTCTCTTCTTCATTTGAAATGTTAACGCCCTCCCCCTAGCTTCTTCTCATGGCTTCCACACCATCCTCTAAGTATTCTTCAATTTATCTAACTCCTAATTCTTCCTCTCTTTCATTGATTCTTCCTCCTCCATGACTCTTAAATATTGGGTTCATCTTTGACTAGATTCTCATTTTACCATACTCCTTCTCTCAGTGGTCTTAACCTCTCCCATAGAAGAAGGTGACTCCGCCTGCCATACATCTTAACATGGATATCATGTATGCACCACCAGCTCAACATGCCCCAAACTGTCCTTCCAAATCTCATCTGCTCTTCCTCGTCCAAATGATTTGCCCATTTTGGTTAACAGCATTACTAATTGTCAAGTATCTAAACTAAAAATCTGAGTTCTCTGTCTCCCTCCCCTTCCAGCTGTCAAGTTATATCAAGTCTGCGCTCATAAAATGTCCCTCAAATCTGTCTTCTATTCCCCTACTCATAGTCACTGCCTCAGTTTACAGTTAGTAACTAATTTGTGTCCTTTTCTCCAATTTCTCCAGCTCACCCCCATCATATACTTCCAAATAAATACTAATTGCCTTTCTAAAATACAGATTTGTTCTAAGCAAGACATACAACATGTGTATTATAAATGATAAAATTTATAAATATGACCACATAAAATTAAAACTTTCTATCATGACAAAACATCATAAAATTTTCTAAACTGGCAAAAACATCTGCAATCCACATGACAAAGGCTTAATTTTCACAATTTACAAATAGCTCTTACAGAGCAATAAGAAAAATAAACAATAAAAGAGAAAAATAGACCAAGCACAGAAAACAAGCAATTCATGAAGGAAGAAAGAGTAATAGCCAAAACAAAAAGATGTCCAAACTCACTACCAACAAATGCAATGAAAATAAAAAAGGAGGTTTTTAATTTTTGCCTACAAAGATTGGCAAAAATTATAAAGACTAACAATATTCCATTACTGGCTAATGTTTTGGAAAATGGACATTTGAAATGAGTATAAAATTGTAAAACCCTGTTAGATGGCAACTTGACAATATCTATTAAATCTTATTATATATATATATATATATTTTTTTTTTTTTTAATTTTTATTTTTTTTCCAATTTTACTGGGATGTCCCAGGGATCGAACCCAGGTCCCTCCATATGGCAGACGGATGCCCAACCATCTGAGCCATATCCGCCCCCTATTAAATTTCTTACTTTTTTTTTTTTTTTTTAAGATTTTATTTATTTATTCATTTATCCCCCCCTTGCTGCTTGTGCTCGCTGGGTCAGCTAACCACGCCGTGCGGGCGGGCTTGCCTTCACCAGGAGGCCCCGGGAACTGAACCCGGGGCCTCCCATATGGCAAACGGGAGCCCTACTGATTGAGCCACAGCCGCTTCCCAATTTCTTACTTTTTGATCCATAATTTTCTCTGTCAATGAATCCTACCAAATACTGTCACAGTACATACAGAGAAAAAGTACGAAGATGTTCATTGTAGTATTGTATGTCTTAGGAAATATTTGGAGACAACCTAAATGTCTAAAAGAGAACTTTTTTTTTTTTTTTTTTTAAAAGAAGGTATCCACAAACTCCCTTTGGACTACCACTTCCCCCTATTTACCAGTTACAACCACATTGATATTTTTTCAATTCCTCAGGCACATCAAACTCTTTTGTACCTTAGGGCTCCTATATATGTTGTTCCCTCTGTTCAGAATGCTGGTATCCTGTGAATATTCTTGCTGACCTAATTTTGTGAAAATCAGGGTAGGCTAAACATTCACTATATTAGAAACCATACATGTGTCTCCAGACCTAGTTTTTCTCCCTAGGTCTGGTTTTTAGAATGCTGGTGATAAACTAAGCCTGATTTATTATATGACCATCCTGTATGGGAAAAGACTGTAACTTTGGTTATCTTTGGTCAACCCTGAGAGATATAGCAGGGGGACAGATGTGGCTCAGGTGGTTGGGTGTCCGTCTCCCATATGGAGGGACCTGGGTTCGACCCCCGAGACTCCTGGTAAAAATAAGAAAAGAAAAATATAGAAGGCACGTGGGCCACTAGGCCTTCTGCACGCGGGTGCGCTGCCAGTTCCCAAAAACCAGGAACTAAGGTGGCGCAGGTGGTAGGACGCTTCTCTTCCACATTGGAGGTTCTGAGGATCAAATCCCAGTGAAGACAAGAGGAGAAAAATGAGAAAGAAGAGAGGGCAGGAAACGGACACAGAGAGTTGCCCAGTGAATGGACACAGAAACAGCAAAAACGTGGGGGGGGGGGTGTAAAAATGGATAAAAGTAAATAAATAAATCTTTTTTAAAAAATGTATAGGGGAGGAAGATATGGACTATAGTTAGTAGTAATACTTTGACAAAGCTCTTTCATGATTTTTTTTTTTTTAAAGATTTATTTATTTTATCCATTTTAACCAACACCCCCTTCCCCATTTGCTGTTTTGTGTCCATTCGCTGAGCAATTCTCTGTGTCTGTTTCCTTCCATCTCTTCTCATCCTCCTCCTCCAGTTTTCACCAGGATTTGATCCTGGAGACTTCCGATGCAGGAGAGTTATTCTGCCGCCTGCGCCACCTCGGCTCCTGGCTTATGCAGCTTTCGGAGCATCTTGTCTTGTCTCTCCCCTGTTACGTCATCATCCTGCTGCATGGCTCCCGGGGCCTGGCGGCTCACCGGCACACAGAGCCTGGCAGCCCATGCGCCTTCTATATATATATTTTTATTTTACCGGGAGGTCCCGGGGATCGAACCCAGGTCCCTCCATATGGGAGACGGACGCCCAACCATTTGAGCCACATCCGCCCCCCTCTTTCATGATTTGTTAACAAATGTTTCACAACAATGCAGGGTGTTTGTCAGGGGGTGATGTGGGGGAGCACTGTAGGATGTTATGCATGCTTGTTTTGCAAGTTTACTACGTTTAATGAACACATAGTTTATGTATGGTCATGTATGCGTGATATACTTCAATAAATTATTTAAAAAGAAAAAAAGAATGCTGTTTTCCTACACAGCTAGCTTATTTATTTATTTATTTATTTTAGCACATTCTTTTAGGTTTCAGCTTCAATGTCCCTTTCACTGAGAAAGGCCTTCCCTGATCCCACCTATCTAAAGAAGATCCCTCTCTGTTAATCTTTATTTCAAATGTTTGCTGTTTGCTTCAATATGTAGCCTGGTACCTTTTACAGAGTAGGCTCTCAATAATCATTGCATAAATGAATGGTGTAGCCATACAATGGAATACTATGTAGCTATTAAAAAAAGAATAAAATATAACTATATATTGACTTGTAAAAAAGGTCGTTATATATATTTTTTCACTGTATATTACAAAAAAAAAAGTAAATTCAGAAATGCTGCATAGTGTTCCATATAGTTTCACCAAAATTTATGGCCTATGCAAATTGCTTTATTCTTACAAATAATGCTGCAATAAACATCTTTTTGCATTTATTCTTGTGACCCTCTAAAAGCATTTTATAGGAAATGTTTGTAGAAGTGGAGCTTCAAGTTCAAAAGTACATATATTTTAAATTTTGAAAAAAATTGTTAGATTATCTTCTCCTAAAGTACTAATTTTTATTCCCACCAATAGTGTAAAGAGTGGCTTTTTTTGTTGTACCCTCACCAAAACTGAGTATTACTTATTCTTTTAAATTTGCCCAATCTCATAGGTGAAGCAGTATATCATTTCTATGCTGATTATTAGTGGAATAGAGTATATTTACATATGCTGATGTTTTTGTTGCAATTGATGTTTGTGATTTGCTTCTTCATACAGGATACTATTACTTCAAAAAAGCAATGGCAAAGTATGTTTAGAATACACACCTGCATATGTGCAGAGGAAAAAGTATGGAATATTATACTTAACAATTAACAGTGGTTAGCTCTACTAAGTGGTTCATAGAGGTCTTTCCCTTATATATATTTTTGGGGAATAAACTTGAAAAAAAAATGGCATGACTTGTTTTGTAGTAAATATAAAGTTAAAAATATTTTTAAACAGATCTATCACTCTTGTGCTCAAAATTCTTCAATGGCTTGCTGCCTACAGAATAAAATGCATATTGATTAATGTAGCACTTAAAGCCTTACACAATTTACTTCAATTTTCCCTTTCTACTCAGTCCCATCTAATCTGGTTACACAAGACTACCTCTGCACTCTTTTTCCTGTGATTTCCTGTGCTTGAAATGTGGTTATTTACTTTTCTGCCTGTTGATTCACCTTTCGAGGCCCAGCTCAAATGTCCCTTCACTTGCCCTTTTCCAATTCACAAGAACAACTCATCATGCTCTTCTGAGTGCTCACACAGTATCTTTTATTTTTACAGTTCTATTATGAGACTAACAATAATCTAGTTATGCATTATAGTTGGGTGCACATATTAATACCTTTAGTTTCCTTTTGTTTTCTTCTAGCATCCAGTATCGGGCCGAGCATTATAAAGGTTGCAGTTGTGTAGGGGAGAATGATGAGGCAATGTCAATGTAGAGTAGTAAGTCTTATTAGAGAAAGAAGCCTAGAACACTTACAGGACTTAAACTCCTTGGGGACACTGCATAAGATTTACAGTCTGTGTTTGCACACTCCAGAAATTAACAACCATGCCAGAGTTTATGTGAATTGTGCCCCACCCACCCCCAAGCAGGGCAGTGCACCACTTCCGGCCTTGCATGAGGGCCCTGGGGGAGGACACAATTTTCAGGCAGGAGGTAGGGGTGTGGTGGCATCCGGGAAGGCTTCCTCTTTGAGGCTGAGAAAGAGGAAGGCTCAGCAGGAGTTACCCTGACAAAAGTATAGGTAGGGATGGGAGAAAATAGTGTTCTAGGTAGAGGGTATAGAGTGAGAAAGGACTTGAAGGACAGAGTACGGTGTGTTTGTGATCCTACAAGAATTCCAGGACAGCTAAAGTGAAAAAGACCAAGGCCCGGGAAGAGGTGGGGTGGGAGAGTAAGCAGGAATCATATTTCAAACAGCCTAGTATGCCAGGTTCAGGAATTTGGACTTTATTCTGAGTACCACCGAGAGCTAGTAGTTTAAGCACAGAAATAACATGATCAGGTTTGAATTTTAGAAAGATCAGTGACTGTACTACATAAAATAGACTGGGGAAGATGAGACTAGGGGCAAGGGACTGGTTAGGGGATGTTACACTGAGAGAAGATGATTTGAGCCGAGGTACTGGCAGTGCACTCAGAACATCAGGTACCCAAAGGACTTCAAAAGGACAACTAATCCAAATCTCTGTTTTCAAGTAAACTTCCTTGAGAGACAGGGCCTATGCTTTCTTGTTTGATTTTGTCTTTTCCTAAAGTACAGATGGGAAAAATAAGGCACAGAAATTGCTGTGACAAAGCAGGAAAAAAAAAAAAAAAAAGCAGAACCTAACCTTGGGGCATTTATTCGATAGACATTTATTGGTCAACTGCTCTATGTTGGGCCTGTTCTGTACCATTCTCTGTATACCCACAAAAAGATATCAAATTCTATGACTTGAATCCACTGCTAATCTTCTAGATATGCACTGTCTGCTCATGAAGAACCCTTTGGAGAGCTTGTCGCCCTCTTGTAGGAGAAAGTCTTCTGGAAAATATTTTAGCAAATCTGTTTTATCAGAATAGAAGCAATGTTACATGTTCATTAGAAGCGCAGATGCTGACTAATTTAGCATTTGCCTCTCTTTAACGATCTTGACTTTTAACTCTATTGGTCTTAAAAGAATGTCCTTGTGTCTGTCCAATGCAAGAAGCCGGTGTGGTTGGATCTTTCTCACTTTCTCTCATGTTGGAATGAACTGTTCTTTCTCAGGCTGGTCACAGTTTTCACCACAGGGAATGTTTATTTTCATCTCTAATTGTCCCACACCACTTTCCCTCTCCTGCTTGACTTTTATCCCTGCCACTCTGGAGCCACAGATAAGACATTATAACTTAAGAACAAAAAGATAACTGGAATGTTGGATATTCACATAAGGAGAAGTGTCCTGGGAAGGAGCATAGGCAAGAAAAGGGGAAAAGCAGGTTGACACACCCTGGCAGTAGACAGGAATCCCAGTCTACAAAGTCCTCTCATTGCCTGGAGACACTGGTTCCTACTTAAGTCTTTTTTTTTTTTTTTAAACTTTTTTAAAATTGAAGTTTACCATTCATACAAGAACATATATAAACAGTAAGTGTATAGTAAAAGTTGTGAACTTAACAAAACAAACATGCATATCATCATACAGGGCTCCCATATATTACCCCATGACCAAACACCTTGCATTGTTGTGAAACATTTGTTACAAACTATGAAAAAGCATCCTCAAAATATTACTAGAAACTATAGCCAATCTTACATTTGGTGTATTTTTCCCCCAATCCATCCGTTATTAACACCCTGCATTAGTATTATATACTTGTTATATTCATGAGAGAACGCTCTTATTTTTGTTCTGTTAACCCACAGTCCATCTTCTACCATAAGATTCATTGTGTTATACAGTCCCATGCTTTAAGAGTTAGGTTCTGGGAACTCTACGAACCAAATGATCTCCAAGGTCCCTTCCAATTCCAAAATTTTACAATTACCTCTGCAAGATTTCACTAACATATCTATTGGCAAAGTTGACTTCTTAAGAGAACTAAATAATTTTTAATTAAAATTAGGAATAAGGATTTAAGACTCATTGATGTATTTGGGAATAGTTAAATTTCTGGAACTTCCTACAGTTTCTTCAGTTATAACAGTTTGGATAACAGTTATCCAAAACATTAGCCACCTTTTCGCCTCTAACTCTAGCTTCCAATCCAAACATTATCAGTGAGACAAAAGAACATTATTGAGGGAATTTGTTTAAGTTATACAATGTGTTTTTAAGAAAAGTAATTTCTTAATATGAGGTTAAAAGAAAGAGATAGGGTTGCCAGATGTAGTAAAAACAAAAACAAAACAGTAAAATATGAATTTTAGTTAAACAGTGATTTTTTTAGCCACACACAATATTTTGGACATATCTATATTTAAAAATCATTTTATCTGGAAACCCTAAACAGAGGTTCCTAAAGTTCTGTTCCACCTCATAGATTAAGAAGATTAAATCAGATAAAGTAGAAGTACCTAATACAATACCAATAAATAAAAGCTATTTTTCCTTTCTCCTTAGGCTGAGGAACATGATATTGATAATTTTTAATTATCCATGTGTAGATTGTGCATAAAAAATTCAGTACCAGTCACCTGCTGTCCATCTATTTCAACTACAGAAATGAAAAAATAATATTTAGTATTAGACAAATTAGGAAAGGAAATCTGCTAGTAGTTATTGAAAATGACATAAATTATTGTGGTTTAGTCATACGATAGCTTCCATTGGCACAAATGACTGGCTTTATATTGGGCAGCATCAAATGGTACAAAGAATTCATTGTGTAAAGTGGAAGAGAAAGCCTATTACAAACTGTATGACCATGCATGGCCAAGGTATACTTTAAGGTTTACATCTGTAGAACCATGACAGGCATTGAGTTTTGGGGATGATTAAATAATATATGTCAAAGTCCATGGCAAATTGTAAAGTACAAATTGTAAAGTTGTTATTATTATTATTATTTTATTTTATTTTTTTAAAGATTTTATTTATTTATTCATTTATCCCCCCCTTGCCGCTTGTGCTCGCTGGGTCAGCCAACCACGCCCGCCGTGCGGGCGGGCCCGCCCCCACCAGGAGGCCCCGGGAATCGGGGCCTCCCATATGGTAAACGGGAGCCCCACTGATTGAGCCACAGCCGCTTCCCAAGTTGTTATTATTGTGCTAAGTTCCACACAGTATAGGAAGCAAGGACTCCTTGAACCAACAATAGCTCAACCCATAGGCAGCCTTTCCCCAGTGACGAATCTCTTTACATGTAGTTTAGGAATCAATGAGTGTCATTTGCCCAGTAAGATGATTTCATCATATCCCAAGATAACCCCTTAATTCCCACTGTGGACATTTGGCAACCCATTTTCACATCCTATTAAAATAGTTAGGCCAGTTTCAGTTCCTATTTGTTTTCTGATGACTGCTTTCCTGCTACTGGCAATGGCTGTATCAGTAATGTTGCAGACCTTAAGAAGAACTCTAAGCTGGTCATGGGATTCACCACCACTCCACAGTCTCTGATCAGGCTTGAGGACCTCCTTGTCTAAACTAGTTACCATTTTTTCTTCCAGCTCACCAATGCTCCTCCTTAGTGTTCTAGTCTCATAATACGAAGTAGACTTAAAAATATCATTTTATAATTATTAGCCATAACATTTTTTTTTTTTTTTTTTTTTTTTTACCGGGAGGTACCGGGGATCGAACCCCGGTCTCTCCATATGGTAGACGGACGCCGAACCTCTTGAGCCACAGCCGCTTCCCTAGCCATAACATTTTGCACACAATTTTACATTTAGTGTAAGACCTGACACACATTTTTTAATCCAGTAGCATTCAAACTGGGGTACCTGTTTTTAAGGAAATAATTTTCCAATTCTTCAACTTTCATGTGCTTTCTTTCCTAAAACTCTTTTTCTTAAGAATACATCCGTGGTTTGCTCCTTCTTTCCCACTTTTCTTTTCACTACTTTTTCCTACTTTGCACAAGAAAAGGATTTATCTAACCCCTCCTAACTTTCACTATGGTAAATAGGCACAGTTCCAGAGAGCACAGCTCCTGGGACAGCAAGGAGAGCTTTGATGGAAAGTACTGAAGAGAGCAGTGCCTTATTTTATTTAGTGCTACTCAAAATGTGATCATCTATGGACTGGCAGTGTAAGCATCTCCTGGGAGCTTGTCAGACATGCAAATTGTTGGCCTCGATGAGAACTACTAATCAGAATTTCTGCAGGGTTGGACCAAAGAATTTTTTTAAAAAACAATTTATTGAAGTATATCATTCATACATGAACATACATAAACTATAAGTGTTCAGTAAACATCGTGAACTTACAAAACAAACATGCATAACATCATACAGGGATCCCACACATCACCCCCACACACACAAATACTTTGCATCGTTGTGAAACATTTGTTAACAAATTATGAAAGAGCATCGTCAAAGTATTACTACTAACTATAGTTCGTATCTTCCTCCCCTATACATTTTTTAAAAAAGATTTATTTATTTACTTTTATCCATTTTTACACCCCCCCCCCACGTTTTTGCTGTTTCTGTGTCCATTCACTGGGCACAGTCTCTGTGTCCGTTTCCTGCCCTCTCTTCTCATCCTTCTCCTCTTGTCTTCAGTGGGATTCGATCCTCTGAACCTCCGATGTGGGAGAAAGAAGTCCTACTGCCTGCGCCTTCTTAGTTCCTGGTTTTTTGGCGCATCTTGTCTTGGCTCTCCCTTGTGTCACTCTCCTTACATCATCATATTGTTGTCTGGGTTGCTGGGCCTGATGGCACACCCATGCGCAGGGCCTGGGGGGTTCACTAGCTTGCAGGGCCTGACGGGGGGACTGGTGGCCCACGTGCCTTCTATATTTTTCTTTTTTATATATATATTTTACCGGGGATCGAACCCAGGTCCCACCATATGGGAGATGGATGCCCAACCATTTGAGCCACATCTGCCCCCCTGCTATATCTCTTAAGGTTGATCAAAGATACCTAGAGTTACAGTCTTTTCCCATACAGGATGGTCATAAAATAAATCAGTCTTGGTTTATTACCAGTATTCTAAAAATCCAGACCTAGGGAGAAAAACTAGGTCTGGGGACACATGCATGGTTTCTAATATAGCGAATGTTTAGCCTACCCTGATTATCACAAAATCAGGACAGCAAGAATATTTGAAAAGAATGTTTTAATTAGCCCTCCTAGTGACACTTTTTCGTGCCAAAGTTTTAAAAGCATCAACTGATTAAAAAAAAAAAGAAAAAAAAATCCTAAGCAAAGTTCCATGGCATTAACTATTTGCCTTAGAATTAAGTAAATGGTTGGCACAGGGACATATATTAACATTTTAATTTGAAATATGAAAAATCAAGTCAGACTTTTTTTTCTGACAGAAAGCCTGATTTTTCATTGGTTTGATCATGAAAAATGTTTTTGTCATTTAGCTTATATGGCAGACATTTTCCATAATTTGAAATAAGTCATGTTACTATTTCACAATTTTTACAGATAAAGTTTACAAGGCTTCTGGGTGTGGTTGTGCAGTTTCTTGGGGGTAAGTGGAGACTGAAATCTAGTTTCTTTGGGTAACTGGAGGCTGAAATATAGCTCACAAACCACTGCCAGGCCATGCTCCCCAACCAGAGAAAGGGGCATCTTTTTCTTTGCACAATCATACCATCTCTAGAAAACCTGTGCACTCTGCCTTTTCCCCAGAGGTCCCCTTTTCCTAATTTGCAAAAAGGCACATGAAAGGGTAGCAACAGCCCTGAAAACATTTATATACTCTCCTAAGACAGGAGAAATTAATAGCTGGTAGCTGTTTAAACATACAAAGAAACATTTTAGATGGCAAGTTAAAAATGTGTAAGGGAGTAATACATAGTTTTTCAAAATTATTTTGGGTATAAACAAGTAAAAATATTAAAGCTCACTGCTCCTTTTCTTACTTTCAGTGCTTCACCCTCCACTGCAAGTCTCTTCCTTTCTCTTTGGTTCCTCCTCTCAGCCTCTCCAACTTACACCCCATGGTACCCCTACCCTCCAGACAGCTTTCTTTCCTTTTACCTTCTCCCTAGTCTTTTCCCTAAATGTCCCCAAGTTTATTCTCTTTTCTGGAAGGCTTCCCTCTTCACTGCTAGGACCATGACAGCACCTTCAGGCCTAACTAAATACAACAACCCACTTGCCTCATCTCAGCTACATCTATGCCAGATTCTCATTTCTAGCCTCTTTCGTGCCTAACCCCTTACTTAGTACTGGAAGGAATGCCTCAAAGATACATACTGCCACCTGGTGGCCTAATATTAAACAGCTCAGGCACTATCAAGGATGCTATTTGCATGATAGCTACAGGCCCTGAAGGCTGATTGGCAAAAGCACCAGTCACAAGTGAATGTCAGCTCCCTCTTTGGCAATAGCATTTTCTCCATCTGGAATTATCTTTCCAAATCTATTTCTCTCAAAATTCTTTTGCTCTTTCAAAGTCCAGAGTAAATGCCACCTGTGATGGTTAGGCTAATGCGTCAACTTGGCCAGGTAATGGTACCCAGTTGTCTGGTCAAGCAAGCACTGGGCTTACTGTACTACAAGGGCATTTCATGGACTTTAATCACCAGTGAGTTGATTGCATAGATGGCTGGCTGCACCTACAATCAACTGAGAAGACTGCCATCAGCAATGAGTAATGTCTCATCCAATCAGCTGAAGGCCTTAAAAGGGGAAGTGATTTTAGCATTCAGAGAGCGAATTCCCATCTCTACTTCAGAAAGCCAGCATCTCCCGGGGAAATTATCAAGAACCTTCATCAGAGCCCCTGGCTTGCAGCCTGCCCTATGGAATTTGTTTTGTTTTTTTTTTTTTATAAAGATTTTTATTTATTTATTCATTTATCCCCCCCCTGCTGCTTGTGCTCGCCGGGTCAGCTAACCACGCCGCGCGGGCGGGCCTGCCTTCACCAGGAGGCCCCGGGAACCGAACCCAGGGCCTCCCATATGGTAAACGGGAGCCCTACTGATTGAGCCACAGCCGCTTCCCTACCCTATGGAATTTGGACCCGTGCACCCCCACGGTTGCATGGGAATTCTCTGTAGGTTAGATATTACTGTGGGAACTGCTGTCATGGAATCACGATCCTTAAACACTATGGAGATGATTGGATCCTGGGCTGGCAGAAGCCAAGAAGCAGCACTTAATCACCAAAGACAAGGTGGGCGTGGCTACAACAATGAAAGGCAGAATCAAAGCAGCAATCAAGAGTCTGAGTTGCATAGACCTATGGCATTGGCTAATAGATCATGGGGTACCTAGAAGTAAAATAGATAGGCAGTCTACTAAATTCCTACTTGATGTGTATAAGTAGAAGAGTTCTAAGTCAAGTGAACAAAACCCTAACTTGAATTACAGAAACAGAGTCACAACCCCTTAATCAATTCCCAGACTCGAGCCAGTTTACAGAGCCCCTTGAATGAGGTGAAGGCCAGGTCCCCTTGGAGACCGATCCTGTTACACTGCCAAAAATTTAAAGTGTTAACCTTCCTCCCAGCTTTCCCCAGAGAGACCTATGGTCTTTTAACAGGGTACTGTGCACTCGGGAAAAGGAAATGATCAGACATTTCAGGGATTATTAGACACTGGCTCAGCAGTGACATTAATTCCAGGAGACCCAAAACGTCCATCAGTTAGAGTAGGGGCTTATGGAGGTCAGGTGATCAATGGAGTTTTAGCTCAGGTCCGTCTCACAGTGGGGTCCAGTGGGTCCCCAGACCTATTCTGTGGTTATTTCCCCAGTTCCAGAATGTATAATTAGAAGAGACATACTCAGTAACTGGCAGAATCCCTACACTGGATCCCTGACTTGTGGAGTGAGGGCTATTATGGTAGGAAAGGCCAAGTGGAAGCCACTAGAACTGTCCCTACTGAGCAAAATAGTAAATCAAAAGCAATACTGGGGGAGCGGATGTGGCTCAAGCAGTTGAGTGCCTGCTTCCCACATGGGAAGTCCTGGGTTCGGTCCCGGGTGCCTCCTAAAAGCAAACAGACAAGAAAGCCAACTCAGGGGAGCCAATGTGGCTCAGAGGTTTAGCACTGGCTTTCCACATATGAGGTCCCAGTTCAATCCCTGGCCCTGGTACCTCAAAAAAAAAAAAAAAAGCAATACTGGAGTGGAGCAGGTGTAGAGGTCCCAGGTTCAATCCCTATACCTCCTGGGGGAAAAAAACTTAAACAAAGAGAAGGAATACCAGATTCCCAGAGGGATTGCAGAGATAAGTGCCACCATCAACTATTTGAAGGATGCAGGGGTGGTGACTCCCACCAAATCCCTTGTATTAGTCCACCAAAGGGGTGCTGATGCAAAAAAACAGAAATTTGTTGGCTTTTATAAAGGGTATTTATTTGGGATAAAAAAGCTTACAGGGAAGCAGGTGTGGCTCAATCAGTAGGGCTCCCGTTTACCATATGGGAGGCCCCGGGTTCGGTTCCCGGGGCCTCCTGGTGGGGGCAGGCCCACCCGCACGGCGTGGTTGGCTGACCCGGTGAGCACAAGCAGCAAGGCGGGGATAAATGTATAAATAAATAAAAATCTTAAAAAAAAAAAAAAAAAAAAAAGCTTACAGTTCCAAGGCCATAAAACCAACTCAAAGCACTGTAAGAGGTGTCCTCTCACCAAAGTCAGCTGCCACATGTTGAAGCAAGATGGTGGGCAATCTCTGCCAGGTCTCTCCTTCCCTTCCAGGCTTCCTCTTCCTTCTGAGCTCCATGGGCCCAGCTTCTTGAGGCTTTGTGCTCGAGTGATCCTGTAGTCCTCTCTCTCCTGGCATAGGGTTTATTTCTTTCCTGGCCTCCTATATCAGTCTCAGCTGTTCTGCTCTCTTTACTCAAGCCTTCTCTTTTCTGTTACATGGCAGGATAAAAAATGACAGAGCTCTCTCTTCTGGGTGTCTGTCTGTCAGTGTGAGTGTCCATTTATATCAGACTCAGCATGGAACGGAGATTCAACCTGAGTGATACCCACTGACATAGTCAAATCAAAAGCCCTAAACTTAACAGGTAACCTAATCAAAGACACTTTAGCTGAATTTAATGTAATCAAAGGAATAGATTAGTTTACAAACATAATCTTTCTCTTTATGGGATTCATAAAATAATCTCAAACTGCCAAATCCCCATTCAACTCTATTTGGCTTGTGCAGAAAACAGATGGATCTTGGAGGATGACAGATTATTGTAAATTTAACCAGGTGGTGACTCCAATTGAAGCTGCTGTCCCAGATGTGTTATCATTGCTTGAGCAAATCAACACATCCCCTGGTACTTGGTATGCAGCTGTTGATCTGGCAAATGCTTTTTTCTCAATTGCCGTTAGTAAGCACTACCAGAAACAGTTTGCTTTCAGCTGGCAAGACTAGCAATATACCTTCAATGTATTGACTCAGGGATATTCTATCAACTCTCTAACCCTATATCATATTGTCTGCAGGGACCTTCAGCATCTCTCCCTCCCACAAGACATCACACTGGTCCATTATATTGATATCATGCTGATTGGACCTAGTGAGCAAGCAGTAGCAATTACTCTAGACTTATTGGTAAGGCATTTTCATGAGAAAGGATGGGAGATAAAGCAACAAAAATACAGGGGCCTTCCACCTTGGTAAAATTTCTAGGTGACCAGTGGTATGGGGTATTTTGAGATATCCCTTCTAAAGTAAAGGATAAGCTGTTGCATCTGGCCCCTTCTATGACCAAAAAAGAGGCACAATGCTTAGTTGGTCTCTTTGGATTTTGGAGACAACACATTCCTCACTTGGGTGTGCTATTACAGCCCATTTACTGAGTGACAGAAAAGCTGCTAGTTTTGAGTGGGGACCAAAACAAGAGGATGCTCTGCAACAGGTCCAGCCTGCTGTCCAAGCCGCACTGCTACTTGGGCCATACGATCTAGCAGATCCAATGGTGCTGGAAGTGTCAGTGGCAAATAGAGATGCTGTCTGGAGCCTTTGCAGGCCACTATAGGAGAATCACAATGCTGACCCTTAGGATTTTGGAGCAAAGCCCTGCCATCCTCTACAGATAACTACTCTCCTCTTGAGAAAGTTTTTGGCCTGCTACTGGGTCTTAGTAGAGACTGAAAGATTAACTGTGGGCCACCAAGTTACCATGAGACCTGAGTTGCCAATGATGAGCTGAGTATTGTCTGACCCACCAAATCACAAAGTTGGGCATGCACAGCAGCACTCCATAATAAAGTGGAAGTGGTATATACAAGATAAGGCTCAAGTAGGTCCTGACGGCACAAGTAAGTTACACGAGGAAGTAGTCCAAATGTCCATGGTCACCACTCCTGCCACATTGCCTTCTCTTTCCCAGCTTATAGCTATGAACTTTTGGGGAGTTCCTTACAATCAGTTGACTGAGGAGAGAAAATTTGGGCCTGGTTTACAGATGGTTCTGCATGATATGTAGGTACCACCTGAAAGTGGACAGCTGCAGCACTACAGCCCCTTTATGGGAAGTCCCTGAAGTACAGTGGTGAGGGCAAATCCTCCTAGTGGGCAAAACTTTGAGCAGTGCACCTGGTTGTTCATTTTGCTTGGAAGGAGAAATGGCTGGAGGTATGTCTGTACACTGATTCATGGGCTGTTGCCAATGGTTTGGCTGGATGGTCAGGGACTTGGAAGGGACATGATTGGAAAATTGGTGACAAAGAGGTTTGGGGAAGAGGTATGTGGATAGATCCTTCCAAGTGGGTAAAAGACATGAACATATTTGTGTCCCACATGTACGCTCAACAGAGGGTGACTTCAGCAGAGGAAGATTTTAATAATCAAGTGGATAAGATGACCTGATCTGTGGCAAGCACTCAGTATCTTTCCTCGGCCACTCCTGTCATTGCCCAATGGGCTCATGAACAAAATGGCCATGGTGGTATGGATGGAGATTATGCATGGGCTCAGCAACATGGATTTCCCCTCACCAAGGCTGACTTGACTACAGCCACTGCTGAGTGCCCAAACTGGCAACAACAGAGACCCACACTCAGCTCCTTATATGGCACCATCCCCCAAGATGATCAGCCTGCTACCTGATGGCAGGTTGATTTCATTGTACAACTTCCATCATGAAAGGGGCAATGATTTGTTCTAACTGGAATACACAGATACTCCAGATATGGGTTTACATTTCCTAAGTGCAAAGCTTCCTCCAAAACTACCATCTGTGGACTTAGCAAATATCTTATTCACCACCATGGTATTTCACACAGCATTGCTTCTGATCAAGGAACCCACTTCACTGTAAATGATGTGCAGGAATGGGCACATGCTCACGGAATTCACTGGTCTTACCATGTTCCCCATCACCCTGAAGCAGCTAGATTGATAGAATGGTGGAATGGTCTTTTTTTTTTTTTTTTTTTTTTAAAGATTTTATTTATTTATTCATTAATCCCCCCCCCCTTGCTGCTTGTGCTCGCTGGGTCAGCTAACCGCGCTGCGCGGGCGGGCTTACCTTCACCAGGAGGCCCCAGGAACCGAACCCGGGGCCTCCCATATGGTAAACGGGAGCCCCACTGATTGAGCCACAGCCGCTTCCCTGGAATGGCCTTTTGAAGACTCAATTATGGCACCAACTAGGTGGCCATACCTTGCAGGACTGAGGCAATGTTCTCCTGGAGGCTGTGTATGCTCGAAATCAGCATCCACTCTATGGTGCTGTTTTTCCCATAGCCAGGATTCATGGGTTCAGGAATCAAGGGGTGGAAATGGGAGTGGCACCACTCTAGCAATCTACTAAGCAAAATTTTCCTTCCTTTGCCTGTAACCTTAAGCTCTGCTGGTCTACAGGTCTTAGTTCCAAATGGAGGAGTGCTTCCACCAGGGAACACATCAATGATTCCACTGAACTGGAAGTTAAGACTGCTATCTAGCCACTTTGGGCTCCTCATGCCTTTGAATCAACAGAAAAAGAAGGGAATTACTATACTGGTTGGGGTGATTGATCCTGACTATCAAGGGGAAATAGGACTGCACCTACACAATGGAGGTAAAGAAGTGTTTGCCTGGAATACAGGAGCTCCCCTGGGCATCTCTTAATACCACCATGCCCTGTGATTAAAGACAACGGAAAACTGCAACAACCCAATCCAAGCAGGACTAATAATGGCCCAGAATGTTTAGGATAGAAAGTCTGGGTCACCCCATCAGGCAAAGAACCACTGCCAGCTGAGGTGCTTGCTGAGATAAAGGGAACATGGAATGGATAGTGGAAGAAGGTAGTGATAAACATGAACTGCAACCACAAGACCAGTTACAGAAACGAGGACTGTAATGGTCATGAATATTTCTTCCTTGTTTTGTTATGAGTATGTTTGTACATGCACATAAAATGAATATCTTTGTTTTCTTCCCTAACCTTTCCCCTTATCATATGACATAAGTTGTATTAGTTTCATGTCACAGTATTTAAGGATGTCAAGTTTAAGAGTGGATATTACCTAAAGACTTGCACCTTATTCTGGAGGGATTTAGTATTACATTTCCGGTTGTCTGTATGACAGTTGAATATTGTTAGGTGGAAATATATATATACATATATCTGTTATTATTTTTATTTAGAGACTCAATATGGTTTAAGGTGATGTGTCTGGCTGCCAAGTTGACAAGGGGTGGACTGTGATGGTTAATCTAATGTGTCAACTCCGTCAGGTAATGGTACCCACTTGTTTGGGCAAGCAAGCACTGGACTAATTGTAATACAAGAGCATTTCATGAACTTTAATCATCAGTGAGGTGATTGCATAGATAGCTGGTTATATCTACAATCAACTGGGAAGATTGCCATCAGCAATGAGTGACGTCTCATCCAATCAGCTGAAGGCCTTAAAAAGGGAAGTGATTTTAGCATTCAGAGAGCGAATCCCCATCTCTACTTCAGATAGCTAGTGTCTCCTGGGAAAATCATCAAGGACCTTCATCAGAGGCCCTGGTTTGCAGCCTGCCCTACAGAATTTGGACTTGTGCATCCTCATGGTTGCATGAGACAATTTTGTAAAATTTCATGCTATTTATGAATATCTCCTGTCAGTTCTGTTTCCCTAGAAAAACCTGACTATACATCACATTTTCCATGATCCCTTTCCTGATCTCCCAAGTTAAAGTATCACAGTCCTCTAAAAGTATTTTGGAAGGGGGGGCGGATGTGGCTCAAATGGTTGGGCATCCTTCTGCAAACCAGGAGCTCCGATGAAGGTCCTTGATTAGTTCCCAGGAGATGTTGGCTGTCCAAAGTTGAGCTGGAAAATTCTCTCTGAATGCTGAAATCACTTCCCCTTTTAAGGCATTCAACTGATTGGATAAAATGTCACTCACTGCTGACAGCAATCTCCTTGGTTGATTGTAAATGTAATCAGCCATCTATGCAATCAACTCACTGATAACTAAAGTCCATAAATGTCCTTGTATTATAATTAGCACAGTGCTTGCTTAAACAACTGGGCACAATTACCTGACTGAGGTGACACATTAGCCTAACCATCACACATGGTAACTCTATGTTTAACCTTTTGAGGAGCTGCAAGAATTTTCCAAAATGGCTGCACAATTTTACATTCCCACTAGCAGCGTATGAGGGTTCT
>JAKSZT010054550.1:431742-566596 GCA_026826555.1 Tolypeutes matacus | reverse complement strand
TTTTTTTTTTTTTTTTTTTTTTTTTTAATGCAGAAGCAGTTTAATGTTTATTTGCAAAATCTGTTTAAAAGAGTACAAAAGATTTCTCTGTCTTTTACTCATGTTTGTAACCTGGATTAAGAAAGTAGGAATTAAAATCGAAAAGGACCCCAAAGCTTCCCCCAAACCTGATCTGAGAATTTAGATTAAAATTAGCTGCTTAGAGGCACAACTTTGCATCATCTAGAGTTCTTGCTAACCTGAAAGCATCAGCGGATTCCTTCCTTTTCTTTCTCATTCACATTGTTTTAATTATACTTGCAGGGAAACGGATGTGGCTCAGGAGGTTCGGTGTCCGTCTACCATATGGAGAGACCGGGGTTCGATCCCCGGTACCTCCCGGTAAAAAAAAAAAAAAAAAAAAAAAAAAATTATACTTGCAATAAGAGGTAAAACCAATCAGAACCCATGTCTTTTTAATATTGAGTTGTAAGAGTTCTTTATATATTCTAGTTACAAGTCTCTTGTCAGATATATGATTTGACAAAATTATCTCCCATCTTCTGGGCTGTCTTTTCAAACGGTCTTCATAATATTCTTTTTTTTTTTCTTTTTTTTAAAGAATTATTTTATTTATCTCTCCCCACCCCCGTTGTTTGCACTTGCTGTGTCTGTCTGTCTTCATTTCTTTTTTTAGGAGACACTAGGAACCAAACTCTCAGAATCTCCAATGTGGGAGGGAGGTGTTTAATTGCTTAAACCACCTCCGTTCCTTCTTTGTTGTGTCTCATGTTTTTCCTCGTGTCTTTTGTTGCGTAATCTTGTCACATCAGCTTGACGTGCCTGAACGTTGTGCCAGCTCACCATCTTGCTTGTCCTCTTTAGGAGGCACTGGGAACCTCTGCTCCCTGCTTTGTTGTGTCTCTCATTATGTTTTTTCCTTCTTGTGTCTCTTGTTGCGTCATCTTGTTGTGTCAGCTTGCCAAACCTGCCCGTCACGCCAACTTGCTGTTTTCTTCTTTGGGAGGCACCCAGAACCAAAGCATGGACCTCCCATGTGGTAGGCGAGAGCCCAATTGCTTGAGCCACATCCACTTCCTCATAGTATTCTTTGAAGAACAGAAATTTTCAATTTTGATGAAATGCAATTGATCTATTTTTTCTTTTGTTACCTGGGCTTTGGTGTTATATGAATTTGGTGAATCCCCCCAAAATGTTTTTGAACAAATCCATTCCTTTGGGTGTGAGACCCTTTGACTGTAATTGACTTGGTTAAGGGGCTGTGATTAGATCACTTGATTAGGTCAGTTTTGGTTGGACTATATCAGTGAGGCTGGTCTCTGCCCTCTTGCTGGGCCTTATATAAACAGAGACAGAGAGACACACACAAAGGAAGCTGCCATTTTGATCCTGTCATGTGAGAGAAAGGACTTCAGGAAGACAGAGAAGTCCTGAGAGGCCAAGATAGGGCCCAGAGTTTGAAATCAGCAGAGTACAGAGGAACAGAAAGAGGCCCCTGAGGGGCTGGGCCAATGGAGGAGCTCAAGGCTGAGTCAAGCCATATGCTTGATTGCCCACAGCTGGGCTCTGGGAGACAGTGAGCCCAGAGGGAAAGGCATGGACCTCAGCAGAGACTGGCAGACCTACCATCTTGCCTTGCCATATGGCAGGACGCCATGATCACCAGTAGCTGACTTTCATGAGAAAGCATCTCTTATAGTGCCTTGATTTGGACATTTTCACAGATTTGGAACTGTAAGCTTTTATCCCTAAATTTCCCATTATAAAAGCCAACCTATTTCTGGTATTTTGCATTGGCAGCCTTTGGCAAACAAGACACATGTCTAAGAAACCATTGCTTAATTCAAGATCATGAAGATATATGCCTTTGTTTTCCTCTAAAAGTTTCTAATTTTAGTTTTTACAATTTAGGTCTTTGATCCCATTTTTTTTTTTTTTTTTTTACCGGGAGGTCCCAGGGGTTGAACCCGGGTCCTCCATATGGGAGACGGACGCCCAACCATTTGAGCCACATCTGTCCCCCTTTGATCCATTTTTGAGTTAATTTTTTTTTTTTTTTTTTTTTTTTTTAAAGATTTTATTTATTTATTCATTTATCTCCCCCCTGCTGCTTGTGCTCGCCGGGTCAGCCAACCACGCCGTGCGGGCGGGCCTGCCCTCACCAGGAAGCCACGGGAACCGAACCCGGGGCCTCCCACATGGCAAACGGGAGCCCCACTGATTGAGCCACAGCCGCTTCCCTTGAGTTAATTTTTGTATGCAGTGTGAGGGAAGGGAACAGCATGTGGCTGCCCGGTTGTCCCAGGACCATTTATTGAAAGGACTATTCTTTCCCCTTGACACCCTTGTTGAAAAATCTCAGGCAACCACAGACACCTGGGTTTATTTCTGAATTCTCAATTTTATTCCAAAGACTGATACATCTACTCTCTTGAATACTGTTGACTTTTTTATGGAAAAATTTTGCTGATCCCTGCTCTAATCTGATAAACCTTTGTACTCCAGGGCCTTTACATATGCTGTTCCCTGTCTGGAACACTCTTTCCCCAAATCTTTTCATGGCTGGCTCCTACTGTCATTCTATTCTCAGCTCAAATACACCTTAAAGAGGCTTTTCCTGACCACCCTATTTAGATGCAACATCCTGTTCCACTATTTTCTATACCCTACCTTGCTTTACGTTTCTTCTTAGAATGTATCACTTCCTTAGAATGTAAGCTCTATGAAGGCAGACCCTAACACTAAGAATTGTCCTCTGCACATAACACCCACTCAGGGAATATTGGAATGAATAAGTCACAGAGAATTAGCACAATTTTCCAGAAAAAAATAACGCTATTTTTTACCCCATGAATGGTTTTGCTAAAAGAAAAATATTTGAATAAAAAAAAAGAGAACAATATATCTGATTCAATTCATGATTAAAAGTGATATTTATATAAAAAAAAAAGTGATATTTATGTGTCACTTTACCTCCATGACATTCCCCAACATATCAAGCTATAGGGCTAGAGAGTAAGAATATTTTGAAAGTTTTGAGATTTGTTTTTTAATTCTGTATGCCTTCTTGATCCCTTCTTGGACCTGAATTGAAATAAAATGGGTGGATAACAATGTGGGTTATCTTTTTATATAAAATAATCTATTTTTCCTGATTCTTCTTGAACTTTTTTTTTAGTGTGGTAACATATATAACATAAAAACCCCATTTTAACCTCTTTCAACTATACAATTCAGTGGTGCTAATTACATTCAATGTTGTACTACCATCACCACCACCCATTATCAAAACTTTTCTATCATCCTAAACAGAAACTGTGCACCCATTAAGCATTAACGCACCACTCCCCACCCCCACCCTTGGTACCCTGTAATCATATTTCTGTCTCTATGAATTTGCACATTTTAGTTATTTCATGTGAAATCAAACAATATTTTTGCGTCTGGCTTATTTCATTCAACATGATGTCTTCAAGGTTCATCCATGTTATCACATGTACAGAACTTCATTCCTTTTTATAGCTGAATGATATTCCATTGTATGTACATACCACATTTTGTTTATCCATTCATTTGTTGATGGACACTTGGGTTGCTTCCATCTTTTGGCTACCATGAATGATGCTGCTATGACCATCAGTTCACAAATATCTGTTCGAGTCCCTGCTTTCAATTCTTTTGGGTATATACCAAGAAGTGGGGTTGCCAAGTCATACGGTAATTCTCTACTTAACTTCCTGAGGCACCACCAAACTGTTTTCTACAGTGCCTGTACCATTTTACATTCCTACCAACAATGCACGAGGATTCCTATTCCTCTTGAATTCTTAACCCCTTGGCTTTCCTATTAGTAGAACACTGAAGTACAGAGGAAAGGAAAAAGGACTCTGGTATCAAGATGCTGGTCATGGGCCAGTTCTATCACTCCTTAAACCTTGACTTCAGATAATAATATCTGTCTCACAAATCAGTGTAGGTAAATAATAAATCCCCAATTATTTAGCATCTTCTATACGCCAAATACTTTGTTAAGTGCTTTGAATATATTATCCAATTTGTCACAATAATCAGCAAAAAAGATGTTATCTAAAAAGTATCTAGCTAATAGGAATGAAATAGGGCAATTTTTCAGTCATTTTTATCTGGTTATGTTAAATGGCCTTATCAAAAGTGAAACTACTGTTTTTCTTTTTCTTTTTTTTTTTGAAAGGTTTACTTTTTATTTATCCCCCCCCACCCACCCCCATTTTTACGCTCACTCTCTACTCTCTGTCCATTCACCATGCGTTCTCTGTGTCTGCTTGTCCTCTCTTCAGGAGGCTCCAGGAACCAATCCTGGGACCTCCAATGTGGGAGAGAGGCACTCAATCGCTTGAGCCACCTCAACTCCCTGGTTTGTTGTGTCTCTCATTGTCTTCCCTCTTTGTCTCTTTTTGTTGCACCAGCTCCCTGCGTGGGCCAGCTTGCCTCCAGCTAGCCTTCACCAGGAGGCCCACAGGAATCGAACCTGGGACCTCCCATATGGTAGACAGGAGCCCAATTGCTTGAGGCACATCCGCTTCCCAAACTACTGTTTTTAATTGCCAGTAATAACAGCAATAAACATATTTAACCTTTATTTATTCTTAATTCCCACCAAATTTCAGAGAACTTTGTCCTTTATTTTCTGTATTATTTGAATATTTCTCAAGTATGTACTTTTTTTTAATTGAAAAAAATAATGATATATAATATCTTAATACTGACAAAGTTAGCATATTTACAAAGTTTATATATAGCACAGGTAAAATCCCACGATTATTGAAATGTAACTCCCAGTCTTAAGGATCACTCTTTGACCAACTTAACTTCTCTCTGTATCTCATATTACTCTTACAGTGCTTCCTCTAGTGTTTTTCCAAAATGGTCTTAATAATTGTTGTGTAAACATAATCATCTTTACAAATGGATTGACTCTGGATTTTTCAAAAGATGTGTCTTTTGGAAAATATACTAAGGAAGAGCAATTGTTCCCTGCTTCCTTCCCCAGTTCTGTTTCCCTAAGTATGACCATTAAAATGTTCAGGAAAAAATTTGACAGTGAGATGAAAACCATTCAAGATACCAGTGAATTCCAAGAGAATATCTTCTGAGATGTGATCAGATATGGTAAACCCATGACTTTAAGCAACATGTTATTTAGCCACCAGATTTCCTAAGGCTCAGACATTACTTAGTACCTGTTATGGATTTTCAACACAATGCTTTGCAAGTAATATGACTCAGTTACACTCCAGAGTCTGCATTTTAAGAATAGTTCTAATTATTGAGCACATTCATATATTCATATATTACTCTTTACATGTGCATAGCCATGCTCTTTCCAAGGAGGTTCCCTCAGGACCAGTTACGTATAATTTTTACCAAGGCCTGTTTGCACTTACAATGGTAAACATGGTTATTTTATCATGCTTATTATTCTTGGTAATATTAAAGAACAAAACACCATAATGGCAAATGCTGACTAATTGTGAATAGAGAGAATGTAAGAACATACCAAATCTACTGGCTACAATAGCGTCTGCCACTATGCACTTATGTCACACATCATCAGGACAAGGAAGATTTAGGAAGATGATAAATATTGTGATTGGTAATGTAACCACAGCACGCCAATTTGATACCAGTCTGACATCAATTCTTAGTACTCACATCCTGTTTGTTGCTCTCCATCTCGCTGCTGTACTAAGAACTGATCCTCCCTCCAATTCCTCTTCAAGGTTCTGATTCCTGTAAATTATAATTGGCTAGTTATTTATTCACTCTATCTAGCTCTTTGAGGGCTAAGACTGTGACTTAGCCCAATGGACAATGGGCACTCCTATAAAGACTTGAAAAAATGGAAACCTTATTTATTTCTAATCATGTCTTTCATTAAATCAGTTCTGGTGTACTCAACAAAGTTCTCTCCATTTGTCCCATAGCCAGTGGGAAGAATTTTATCAGGCCAAGGATTGTATGGAGAGAAAAGAGAAAGACAGCCGAATATGATGAAAAGCACCTCTACATTTTGAGTCATGTCTGTTACCAACTAGCACAGTCTCCCCATCTGCAAAATGAGCAGGGATTGGAATAAATGATCTTACTGTTATAAAATTCTGTAATTTAATGTGGCTTCTTTTGCCATATAAAATTTAAAATATTTGAAACACGCTGCCTTCTCATTGCTTTACCCTAGCCTCAACTGCTTCAGTGAGCTGCAGAGGAGATGGAAATCATGGTTCTACTTCACCAGTTACCAAGCTTTAGTCTGTTTCCTCCTCTACCAGATCTCCTGACCTGGATAGGTAGTTTTCTGGATCAGCTGAAATGCTGGATCTTGAAGTAATAGCACTATTTCCTGAGTTTGTTAGGAGGTGGAGGAAGATTAGGACAGTGTCCCTTCAACTATTCTACAGCCTCCTTATTACCTTTTCCTTTTCATTTCTTTCTATCAAGTTCTACAATCCCTCTTTCTATTAGTTGTCTTCTAGATCATTCTCATTTGGTAGAAAACAAAAACAAAACAAAACCAACCCACCAACCAACCAACAAAACAAAACACCTCTTTTAATTGAAAACTTATTTTTCCTAAAAAGTGAAGTGCTATTTAGTAACCTGGAAAATTAACTCAGATTACCCTTCTAGAAAATAGATGGAAATTCTAAATTTGGTCTATTCGTTAAACTGGATAAAATTAGTAACAGTATTTTGCTAAGACTTGGTCTTACTTGTCTTCTCTCCCACTTGAGGAATAAAGCACTGAATAAATGAATAATCTGCAACTTTCTGTGAAAATTCCAATTTTCGTCTTGCAAAAACCCATCTGCATAGCGCTTAACCTCCTGACAAAGACATCTTTCAAGGCCAACACACTCGTTCTTCCTTGGACCAGTCTTCCATGGCTCCCTCACTTCCTTCAGGTCTCTGGCTCAGAAAGCTTCCTCATAAAGGCCTTTCCCGAGTGCTTCCTCCTCTCTCTCCCCTTCACCGACTTAAAACAGCAACCCCCTCCCCATTCCTTAGCACTACTTTATTTTCCTTCATGAGATTTATCACTGCTTGGCATTTTATTAAACAGCTATGCATTTTCTTATCTGTCTCGTCCCTAGAATAAAGCTCCAGGAGGGGAGGGTCTTTGCTCTCCTTTTTCCCTGTGGGATCCCCAGCACCTAGAGCGCTGCTCGGGACATAGAGGGTGCTCAGCAAAATATATATATATATGTATTTTTTTTTTTTTTTCTTCAATGTCATGTGGCTACTGGCCAGAGCCGCAGAACCCCTTCGTCCTTAGCCCAGGCCAACTCCAAGCAACTACCCCCCATCACCCCGACCCCGGTTCGGATGCTCGTTCCCCCACCTGCAGGCCACAGGGAGCGCGCTGCGCACCCACCGAGCGGACGGGGCAACCGTGGCTGGGATCTGCTCAACCGTCCATCGCCCGGGCCACCCGCGCCCTCGGCTGGTCCCAGGCCGCCGCGCCCGGGAGCGACCGTGCCGGCACCGCCGCGCTTCCGCCGCCCGCCGCGCAGCCGTTAGGACCCCGCGCCACCTCGAAGCCCCCAAGGGTTCTATTTTGAAGGGTCCGTTGATGTGGTTGTAAAACGTAACTTGGTTTACCCCGGCTCCCTCTGTAAGCAAGATACGCATCCACCCGCGGGGTGAGCCGCGGGGCCGCCAGCGGGTCCCGGCCACCCAGGTCCCCGCCCCACTCCTCACCTTCACACCAAACTGACCACCCACGCCGCCGCCCAAGGCCACCGCGCGCGCCCTCAGGCGGCTTCCTGCGTAGAAAGCGGGGAACCCATTAAGGGGAAACGGCCCTGGGCCCCACCATCCCCAAGGCCGCCTTTGGAAGGGTGATAACGTTTCTGCTTTAAGAGATACCGACACCCCCACACACACACCCCTCGCCGCCCCAGCGCCCCCAAGACAGCCTGAGGGGCGACCCTAGACCACGTTGGGAAGACTTGGGCAATTGCTGAAGGTCTTAGGGACTCAGCATCTCTTTTCTGATAAATAGCCCAACTGTCTTTCTTTCTACCTCCTAGAAAGGACTCTGGAGTTTTGGGGTTAGGAGTACTAAAAGTTGTCCCCTGCTGCCTCGATGGTGCAGTCCATGGGAGGGCCTTAACAGACCAAACGCAAAGGTGTTGTGGGGGGATTATTCTATCCCTGCCCCAAGCCTGTGTCAACCGAGAAATAGCAAACTAAGCTGTAAAGCAACAAAGGCATTTTGGGGGGGTCTTAGAATTGCAATTGGAGAAGCACAGATTCAGGTAACAACCCAAAACATGCTCCATGTTGGCATTTCCAGGCAAGGGTTCTTAAAGGGAAAAAAAATCAGGTAAATTGTTTGTGGTTGGTGGATAAATGTTCTTTGGGTTAATTGTGTACTGAGTTCTTTATTTTGTGGTTTATGGTGTCCGGATGTCTAAAGGAGTTTTTGAGGAACATTGTTGCTTTAGGCTTTGCATGCTTTGGCATTTGGTGATATCTGCCTGGGATGGGCATAAAGTAACCTCCAGAATGACCTCTCGACTCCATGTAAGAGCTAACCTGGGCTCAAAAGGAGATATCCCAATGAACAATAAAAACGAAAAGTTGTGCAACTGAATTAGGAACCAGGGAGCTTCAAATTAAAATCACAGAAGATATCACTAGATACCCACCAAAATGGTCAAAATATAGAAAAGAAAAAATAAAAATGAGAATTCCAAATGTGGATGTGGAGCATGCAGAACTCTCATATACTGTTAGTAGAGGTGTAAATTGATAAACTGGTACAACCACTTTGGAAAACTGTTTGGCAATACTTACTATAGCAGATATGACTACTCTATGACCCAACAATTATTCTCCTAGGTATATACTCGATAGAAATACATATATATAGTCACCAAAAAAATAGGTACTAGAATGTTCCTAGAGTACTATTCATAATAGTTCCAAACTGGAAATAATCGAAATGTTCATTAATAGAAGAATGGATAACACCATAGGAGTACATTCATATAAAGGAATATTATATACCAATAAGAGTAAATGTACTACTGCTACATGCACTATATTAGTTAGCCAAAGGGGTGCTGATGCAAAATACCAGAAATCTGTTGGCTTTTATAAAGGGTGTTTATTTGGGGTAGAAGTTTACAGTTACCAGGCCATAAAGCATAGGTTACTTCCCTCATCAAAATTTGTTGCCACATGTTGGAGCAAGAGGGCTGCCGACATCTGCCAACAGTTCAGGCTTCCTGGGTTCTTCTCTTTCCGGGGCTTGCTTCTCTCCAGGCTCAGGCTTGCGTCTCTCCACATGGCCAGCTGTAGACTATCAGGCAAATGGCTCGTCTCTTTTCCTGGGGCCTTCTCTCCTTCCTTACCCCGACTCTTCTGTGTGCTTACTTCCCCAGGCTCCAGCATTAAAACTCAGCGTCAGAACTCCAACTCTGTCCTTTGCCGTGTCTTTTATCTCTGAGTCCCCACCCACCAAGTGGCGGGAAGTCAATGCCCTACTGACTTGGCCCAATCAAAGTCTTCATTATTTAATCAAGTAATAGTAAAACATCTGAATCCAATACTCTCATACGCCCAGAGGATAATACCAGTTTACAAACATAATCCAATATTTCTTTTTGTAATTCATCAATAATATCAAACTGCTACATGCACATATATGAATCTCACAAAGTTGAGTGAAAGAAAGCAGGTGCAAAAGAGAACATATTGCATGATTCCATTATATAAAGGTTTAAAAAAAAACAGGCAAAATCAATCTATGGTGTCATAAATTTAGATTGTGGTTACTCTTTGAGGGATCATGACTGGGACAAAGGCTCCTGAGGTACGTTCTTTGACTTGATTTGGGTGCTATTCACTTTGTAAGAACAATCATCCAGCTGAAAATGCTTTTTTTTTTTTTAACTAAAAAAAGCCTTGACATCTTACTTTGTCCAACTTCCTCTCAGTTCAACTCAACATACATTCATTTTACAATCATTATGTACAAGGCACTGACAGGCACTGGTGGGCACCATGGAGTAGTAAGTTGTACCTGCCTTTCAGTGGTTCATAACCTAGTAGGGGATGTAAGCATAAAAGTCATTGTTTGGTAATAGTCTCCAATAGTATGCTGTTATGGAATTCCAAAATAATTGCCTTAGAATAGAGTTGGGGAAGAGTAGCTTTCTAATTTCTGAATTATAAAGGATCTTAAGATACTCATAAGACTCTTGTGGGCAGGGACTAGAAAGATGAACTATCTCTATTTGCCCAGGTGGTGGTGGTGTGGGGTTCCCAGGATGTGGGACTTTTAGTGTTATATGGAGGATAATCCTGGGCAACCAGGGATGATTGGTTACCCTAGCTAGCAGAAGCTGAGCTTGATTTCATCTTCAAACCTGCTGAAACACCTACCACTAAGTCTGGCACAAAAAAGGTCCTCAGTAAGCTCAATGAATATTTGTTAAAATGAAATGGGGGTAAATGATAACAGAAATGAATAAAGGTACCTATTAAAGAAATGTCAATTGGGTTTTTTGTTTGCTTGTTTTGTAGCAGGGAGCAGTGGGGAATATGTGTTAGAGCCTTGAATGTCAATTTTGATTATATTTTATTGACAATGGGTGGCCGTGGGGTGCTCTAGAACATAGGAGTGACAAGGGTAAAAAAAATCTATGCTTTTCCTTATTAAATCTGGGTCACTGAACGGAGTGAATTGGTCTAAGCAGAGTCTACAAACTGAAGGCCAAGTAGATGGCTATTATATTAGTCCCCCCAAAAAGTCAAGTAATAAAATTTTAGAACTGTAAGGAAACTAAGAGGTCCAGTAGTCTAATGCCCTTATTTTTTAATTAATATATTTTTTAAATTTATTTTAGAAACTTTCTTCCATACTTTCCCCCTTCTTAAATTTTATTTCTTATTTTTTGATACTAATTTTAACTAGTAATAAATGAAGGCCCAGTGGTAATGTGACTTGTTCAAGGTTGTTCAGTGAGTCCTAAGCAGGGCTGAGCAAGAAGGTAAATTTTTTCCCTGCTTGGGTGGTGGTCTTTCATTACCCAAGCGATTTCATAGCCCTGCCACACAAAGTTTTCACTGAGAGAGAAAGGGCAAAATAGTATTTTTCTTGAAGTTAAATTTATTCAGTTCTCAAATTCTGAGATGCTATCCTTCCTACCATTTTGGTGTTGAAAATATTAGTTCTTTTATGGAATGATGGTCTTTGAAGATGGCAGTTGGTAATGTTCCTACTTGAGAATATAAAAAGTTGGTAACTTTTGTTACTCCCTTATGTCCCCTAGTTTATAAAATGAAATAATCTGAAACAGACTTTTTCTTCATCTTTATGCTGCTTCTGTCTCAGAATCTTTTTTTCTTTCATCCTTTTCATTACCAAGGAAAAATTAAAAATGTAGATCCATACATACTTGCAATGGATATGGCATACCTATCTCCTTTTTATATACCTTCCTTTAATGCAGGGACTGGAAAGTAAAAAACTATTTCCTAGATGTTCTTGCAACTAGGATTCTGATTGTAAATTATTGATTTGCCAATTATTTGTTCATCCTGGAGCCTTGGCAAGTAAAAGTGAGGCAGGAACCGTCTCCTTGCTGCTTTGGCTCTTAGTGCTGGCAATATCAAGGGGTTGTTATTTTTTTCAGCCACAGTTTTCCACTATCCATTCACTCACTTCACGGCTATTGAAGGCTTCTGGGGCAGTGGTAGGAATAGCAGCTTCCTGATTCCTAGATCACAACTAGGGAGGTATGTTCTTGAACTCAACAGTTTCAGAGGTACAGTCTTTATTCCTCAGCTTCCCTGGTCAGTGAGTTTAGTAGTGTTATTCTTAGAGCCACTTCTTGGATACAGCAGAGACCTGCTCCTCTAGGCCTTCCAATGATTTTGTAAGCCCCTAAGTCCATGTATTAAATCTTTTTCTGCTTAAAATAAACAGGTTTCTGTTTACTGCATCTAATCCTGATAGATATATAATACCTGGCAGGAATAGTAGGTAAATTCTACCTTCCACAAGCCCCTTCCATATCCATCCCTTCCCTTTTTCTCTTCCTCCCATAAATGCCAAATGCAGTGTAACCTGGTGCCTTCAATTCTCAGCCTTTTGAGGCTTTGTAGCTGTTCCTTAGGCCTCCAGAGATGAAAAAAACTGACCTGACCATTATTTTCTAAGGGGAGGGCAGCTAGTCTCTGGGAGGCTGAGGATACACCTAAGGCCCAAGGCTTTATCTGACTCAATATGTCTTGTCCTCACCAATCCAGATGCTGCCCCCTTTATCTTTACATGCTGGATGTCTTGGATCTTTCATTAGGAACTGTTGCAGTTGGGCAGTTTGATGTAATTATGAATTCCAAAAATATAATTGGATCATGCTTGTAAACTGATCTGTTAATCTGGGCATAATTAAGTTATGATTAGGGCGTTGACTGGGCCACGTCAGTAGGGCATTGAGCCCCACCCCTTGGTGGGTGGGGAATCGAATATAAAAGGCAAGGCAAAGAACAGAGTTGAAGCAGTTTTTGAGAAGCAGTTTTTTTTTGTTTTTTTTTTTGAGAAGCAGTTTTGATGGTGGAGTTTTGATGCTGTAAAGAAGGCCCCAGGAGAAGAGAAGTGAGCCGTTCACCTGATAGTCTACAGCTGGCCTTGAGGAGGAAACAGAGGAGCTAAGCCCAGAGAGAAACAGCAGCCCCAGGAAGAGAGGAACCCAAGAAGCCTGAACCCTGGCAAACGTCGGCAGCTGTCTTGCTCCAACCTGTGGCAATGGACTTTGGTGAGGGAAGAAACTTAATGCTTTATGGCCTGGTATCCGTGGACTTCTACCCCAAATAAATACCCTTTATAAAGACCAACCCATTTTTGGTATTTCACATTAGCACCCCTTTGGCTAATACAGGAACCATGACAGTTTTTTGTTTTTATTCTTTTCTTAGACTTGGTGCTGGGCTATGGGTTCCCTTAGAGACAATTTCTCTTTTGGCTTTTTGGGTATCACTGCAGGGAAAGTGACAGTGCATAAGTATAGGAATTACTAGCCTAGAATTAATTTTTGTATGTTTTCACATGATTCATTAACATTGCTAGAAACAAAATGTTTTCTCTCATAAACATACTTCTTGAAATTTTTGTTAACCTCCTCCCCCTTCACACATGCCCTTTTGCCTAAGCAACACATACCTTTACTATGCTAGAATTGTTTATAGCCCAGTAATAATTTTCCCGTGGCACTCTTGTTATTGCAAATATAGTTGCTGCCTCCTGTTGGTCTCCTTGTTTCTAAACTATTGCTATATTGATACTGAAGACCCAGTATTGTAAACTCTTTAAGCAATCTGGCCTAGAAGACCTAGGAAATCATAAAAAGATGGGGTCCCTTTGGATATGCAGAAAATACTCATGGCAGAATTGCAACAAATAGCCTTTGATGCATTGGGGATAGTCCTTGCACTGTTCCCTCAATTTCAGAGTACAGTTTTCAGACAATGTTAAGGTATTGCTGAAATCTGGCTATAAGAAAAAGTGTGGGCTAGAAAAAAGTGTACATCTGTGCTAGGAAGCAAGTGATTCCATAACCTACAGTAGCATAGATAGTATCGCTCAAACTCTCTAGAAGTAAGTTCTTCTCAGCCTCTGACCTCAGATTGTAAATTAAACACTTTCTTATTTTGCATTCACTGTATGCAGAGTACAGCTTTTCACTAATCCCATTTCTCTTTTTTCTAGGAAGATAAATTGAGGGGAAATTTATGGAGTTATGGTTAGATTAACCTAGGTGGTAAGTGGGTGTGAAACATTGTTTCAGGGTCATGAAATTGGCAGAAATACCTTGAAAAACATATTCTAAAGGTCTGGCATCTTTAGAATTCGTCCAGAGTACTTCATAAGGTCTTCTCACCCTGCTTTGGCTCAGTTCAGCAATTATTGACCATCTACTATGTATCTGACACTAGCAGGAACAGGAGAAACAAAGATGAATAAAATATACTCCCTGTTCAGGAAAGCTTTGTGATTAATGCCCGTTCTTCAGACAAGTCTTTACCGTTCTCTTTACCTCCACGCAATCTCTGCAGATACTGCCTGAAGGATTTCTTTAGGATCCCACCTGTTTGCATACCGTGAGTCAGAGTCAATCTTCAGCTTTCCCTACTGAGCTTCAGTTTCCCTATCCTTCCCTAAAGGCAGGGTTAAACCTCGTACTTTCCCTTTCCTCCATCTCATTCATTCTCTTAAGTAATATAAGTAAATGAGAAGTCTGGGACCAACGGATCATATGACTTTAATCATCATTTACATTCCAGAAAGCCAGGGTACACGCAGACTTCGGGGAAGTAAACAGGAAACTATCGATCCCACGCAGGAAATGACCTGTTTGAGGGAAACGAAGGCGCCGCGGATTTCCCCCGTTTTCCCTCAGTTCCCTTCTAGACTCATTTCCGGGTTTCAATTACTTTGGTCCTTCCCTACGTTAGCAGAGTCCTGCTGGGTCTTTCCAGTGCCATCCTAGACCTCGTCCGCGACAGTGACCAATGGGACCTTCCCTAGACTGGACATTTTTATGCCTCGCTTGACATCATCGCTAATCTTCACCAATTAGTAGTTGTGGTAGGTGGTACCAAAATAGTCTTCACTTCCTCCCCAAATAGCCATCCCTCGCCTACGTCATCCTGTGATAGATTACTTATGTAGCCAATCCACAAGCAGCCTGGGGCCCAGCCTACCCTCAACCCAACCAATTAACGAGGAGACGGGGGCACTAGGGCGGAGACTGGAAAACTCGCCCCCTCTTTTGGAGATGATTTGAAGAGCTGCGTCCCGGCCCGGAGGACGTACAACTTTCAACCCAAGATCTCCGCCTACAATATACCTCTTGGGCCCGAGTTCTGTCCCCCTTCGACCCCACCCCAAGATGGGCCGCCCCTCACCTCCCACCCCCGGCGTTTCAGAGGCAGCAGCCCCATCCCTGAAGTCCTCCAGGGAGCGCCGAGCCTCTGCGCCCCTGCTTCACAAGCTCCTCCCCGTGCCGGCGCAGCGAGGGAAGGAGAAACCCTGCAACTTCGGGCGCCAATCTTTCCATTCAGCGCGTCTCTCCTCCCTGCCCCACGTTCCCCGGCCGCAGCTGACACGGGGGTGGGAGGAGCCGAGTGCCTGCTCGGCTTGGGGAGAGGCTGCAGCTTCTTAAGGTGGAACTGAACGACTGGGCGTCTGGGCCTCAGAACAACGAGGAGGTCGCGCCTTCCTGGCTCCCAAACTCGCGCCCCACAGTTTCTCAGCTCTAGTTCCCTAACCTTCGTTTACTTCCCAGCCTTGCTTTTTGGAGGAATAAAAGATTAGAGGAAATAAAAATTATTTGGAAAACTTAAAATAATAAAGTTATGTGAAGGAAAAGCAAAGTATGCAGAGAACTTTTCCTTGATGATTTGAACTCTTCTACGACTTATTAATTTTTTTTTTTTTTGAGTTACCGGGGCGGGGATTGAACCCGGGATTTCGTATGTAGGAAGCCGGCGCTCAACCGCTTGAGCTATATCCGCTCCCCTCTATGATCTTTTTTTTTTTTTTTTTTTAAAGATTTTATTTATTTATTCATTTATCCCTCCCTTGCTGCTTGTGCTTGCTGGGTCAGCTAACCACGCCGTGCGGGCGGGCTTGCCTTCACCAGGAGGCCCCGGGTTCGGTTCCCGGGGCCTCCCACATGGTAAACGGGAGCCCTACTGATTGAGCCACAGCCGCTTCCCCCTCTATGATCTTTTAACATAGCAGCTAGAATTTTTTTGATGTGCAAATATCCCCTCAGTTCTTGTTTGATAAATATTCCTAAACGAATCGTTTGTATGTTGGTCTTGTCTCTCCCCACTGGACCTGGCTACAGCCATTAAAGGAAGCAAGGACCCTGTGCTGTGGGACACCTCCTACTCTTTACCACCAGTCCCGGGAAGCTGGAAAAGTGGAGGTGACACATTGCACGGCCTTGCATCCTGGCTTTGGTTCAGTTTCCTCTTTTGTAAAATAAGGCTAATAATACCTACTGCATAGGTTTAGTGTGAGTACGAAAAGATCTAGTGCGAGGGCAAACACGTTGTAATTTGAAAGGTGTAAACAAAAGATAATACTTGTAAACATTTACATAGTCCTTACTATGTTCCAGGCAGTTTTTAAAAACAGTATTTTTAAAAACTTTATTTTGTAAAATTCCAAACATAAAAAAGTAGACTAGTATTTTAAAAAGCCCATTTTGTGATAATTAACACTTGGGCAATCTTTTCTCATTTCTGCACTCCCTCCCCCATCTATTATTTTGAGGCAAATTTCAGGCATTTCATCCCCAAATACTTCAGAATGCCTCTCTAAAAGTTAAAAATGTGTAAAAAATAATAACATGATACTATTAACATATCTAAAATATAACAATAATTCCTTAATATTACCCAAGTCATTATTAAAATTTCACCAATTGTCTTGTAATATTTTTCCAGATGTTTTGTTCAAATCAGGATCCCCAAAACGGTCTGCATATTGTATTTGATGGATGTCTTTTGGGCCATATATATTGCATTTGGTTGCCATGTGTTGTAAACCCCTTTTGAAGACTAGGTTCCCCCTCCCTCAGGCACTTATCTAAGTGCTTTAGTTGTATAAAGTCACACAATCCTTCCATAATACCATGATTATACCATTATTATCTCCTTTTTCTGATGATGCAACTGAGGCATAGAGCAGTTAAACGACTTATCCAAGGTCTCACAGTTATTGAATGCCAAAGCTGGTATTTGAATCCCCGTAGGGTGTTCTCTTATCCACTATATTATGTGTCAGATAATATACAGGTCTTCAATAAACACTCCAAAGATGTGTATTGTAACATATTAGTCACCAATATTATGAAGAAGAGTTTTATTGAAGAAGAATTATATGTCCTATTATAGGAAGGGTGGACCATTATATTTTGATTCCTTGCATGTTTCAGTGACTATATTTTAAATATGCTGCTGCTGCATATCACCTTCCTAAAAGAAAATAAGGGGAGAATGAATGCAAGTGCTCCCCCCTGTCTTAGGCAAAATTAAACCAAACCAAATCATCCTTATCAATTTTTCATTTAAAAAATTACATAAGCGGGGAGAGGTGTAGCTCAAGTGGTTGAGCACCTGCTTCCATGTACGAGGTCCTGGGTTCAATCCCTGGTATCTCCTAAAAAAACAAACAAACATATAAACATACATAAAGTAGAAAATGAAGTAAACAGAAATCATCTTTAATTTCACCTCTTTTTTCACATGATATGTACACCCACATACATATATATTTTTTAAAAGCAACTTATGCTCCTATTACATAAATAACTTTTAAAAGGAGGTACCAGAGATTGAACCCAGGACTTCATATATGGGAAGCAGACACTCAACCACTTGAGCTACAACCTCTTCCCACAAATAATTTTTAACATGATTTTCTCACTGGAATATATTTAGATATATGAAAAAAGTTGGCTCTAAAATAATTCATGTCTATTGCAAAATATCTAAATGGTAAAGAAGATATAAAAAGAAAAACAAGTCTCCATTAATTTTACCTTCTGAAGTTAAGTACTACTCTTTTAAAAACTAAATCATAGTGTATTGTATAGATACATCATAATTTATTTAAGTTACTCTATTTTGGATTTTTAGGTTGTTTCCAATTGTCTGCAGTTACAAATAACGTTGAAGCAAATATCTTGTATATATCAAATAAGTTCTTAAGCCTTTTATTTTTCCAAATGTCCAGGAAAGGAGATTCTAATCCTTCTCTAGCTTTCCCATTTTTAGTACTTTATCTCTCTAACCCTGCCCCCAAATTCCATATACATAGAAAATGTCCAAAAACGGTTGAAAAAAAGAAATATAAAACATCCAACACATAGCAAGAAATATTTGCTGCCAAATTATTTTTTCTGTAGCAGCCCTGGGAAAATGAATTAATGCCTCACAGAGGGGAAAAGTATAGCTTTATACCTGGATATTGGGAAGACTGACAGGAAGAAAAGGCTCAGTTGGTCTTTATGGGCTTCTAGTTTGGGATGACTTTTGCTTCTGACAGCTCTGGACAATGGTACAGAGGTTAATAACTGGGGCTTTGGAGTCATTTATCAATTATGCAAATTTGGACATAGTCAATAGCTCGATATAGTCAATAACTCAATAAGTCAATTTTCTCATCCATAAAATAGATATAAAATAGTCCCTTACAGGGGAGCTGCTGTGGCTCAATCAGTAGGGCTCCCGTTTACCATATGGGAGGCCGGGGGTTCGGTTCCCGAGGCCTCCAGGTGGGGGCAGGCCACGCCCGCACGGCGGGGTTGGCTGACCCAGCCAGCACAAGCAGCAAGGGGGGGATGGATGAATAAATAAATAAAATCTTTAAAAAAAAAAAAAATAGTCCCTTACAGGATTGCTACAAGAATGAAATATGATAATACATGCAAAGTGCTTAGCACAATGCATGGCACATTGTAAATATAATTATAACATACATATAATTTAAATAAAATATGGTATTGTATATTTAGTCAGAAGGCAGACGATTTTACCGTCTATGGGTGAAACATCATCAAGCTTTAATTTTTTTAAGATTTATTTTTATTTATTTCTCTCCTCCCCTTTGTTGTTTGTACTCACTGTCTGCTCTCTGTTCCTTGTGTGCTCTCTGTGTCTGCTTCTTTTCTTTTTTTTCTTTTTAGGAGGCACCAGAAAGAACTGGAACCTTCCATGTGGGAGCGAGGTGCTCAATTGCTTGAGCCACATTCTGTTCCCATCAAGCTGCAATTTTGACTATGTAATCTTTGAGTAATTAAAATATTTCATGGACATTTCTGCCCTCATATTATTTTGTGTGATAGAAAGTAGAGTGGTTGGAGAAAAATTTAATAGGCCAGAGGGTGAATATATAAGAATTTGCAAAGAAACAGTATGACCTCAGAAGAAAAAGTAGAGATGGGTTCCTAGGGGCCTTTTCTGTCTCTGAGGGAAGATTATTCTGTAAGGGCCTGCCTGGAACAGAGGAATGTGCTGTGAGAACATTTTATTCTCTGATTAAGAGAACTGAGTAATATATTGTGCAGTTTGTGTATTGTACATTGTACAATTTAAAAAGCATTTTGTATATTGTACAGTTTGTGTATTGCAGTGTACAGTTTTTTAAACAAATCGATTTTATTGATACCTATTAATAAAGCATAAACCCACCCGAAATGTACAGTGGTATTCGGAATAATCACATAGTTGTGCATTTTTTACTTCAATCATTTTCAGAGCATTTTCATTATTCCAGTAATAATACTAATACTAAAAAACTAGTTTTAAAAGCATTTTCACATAGATCATTTCATTTTCTCCTTGCAACAGCTTATTGAGTAGGCTGGACTCAAGATGCCCTCTTCGCTGACCAAGATTCCAGAGAACAAGGGACTGCAAAAGTTTTCTCCGTTATGAGCTGTTACCTTATGCGTTCACGCATTCATCAAGCACTTAATAACTCCAGGATGATATCAGGGTAACTTATTAACTGCGCTCCAGCTCCCATAACCCTGTAGGAACTGTCTGGGAGGTGGGTTTGGGATGGGGGTGGGCGGGCAGAATATGTCAGACATTCCTGAGAAAATTTCTAGGGATGTTCATCCGTACATAGAATATAGCAGAAAGAAAAAAACGATCAGCGTGCCAGAGGTACAGAGCCTGTGACCTGGAATCAGTGACAGCTGTATGGTGTGCGGGAGGGACTGTCCCGATGGAGAGCCACTGCTACGCCGAGCGGAGCGGCGGGAGGCGAGCCGGGGGCGGGGCGCGGCCCCCGGGACTGCGGGCTGCGCGGCGGCGGGTGCCCCCGGGGGCGGCGGGGCAGCGCGCGGCGACCCGGCGGAGCGCGCACCCGGGCGGAGTGCGGCCCGCGCCTCCGCAGCCCCGCTCCTCCTTAACCCGCGCGGGGAGGCGGAGGGGGAGGGGCGCGGAGTGCGGCGCGGAGGCCGGGGAGGAGCCGGGGCCTGCAGCGGAGCCGAGCCGAGCCCGGGCCCGAGCCGAGCCCTGACACGGTCCGTCCGCCTTCTGGCTCCCTGGGAGCCGGGACTGGCCGGAGCCCCAGAGGTGGCAGCGCGGGGAGCCCCACGCGCCGAAGGGAGCGGCCCGGACGGGACGGGACTAGAGGAGGCGCTGCCGCCACAGTAGTCAGTGCCGGGAGTCGCGAGCTGCGGCCTCCCGGACCCTGCTGCCCAGGCCAGCTCAGGGAGAGGGGAGTAGGAAAGCCCCACCCTCCGGGGCACCCCAGGACTGGAAGCGGGAGCGGGGACGGGAACAGCCTCTCCCTCTGTTGGAGGGGAGACCCTTACCGCTCGGGTGAGGGAAAGAAGGGACCCGTAGAGGGGACGCGTCTCTCCTTCCTAGAGGCTAGGGAAACCCCCCTTACCGGCCCGGGAGGAGACCCCCAGAAGTAGAAAGGGGCGATCTTTCCTAAAGGAAGCAGAGTGAGACCACCCCAGCGTGCCACCCCCTCCAAACACACAGTCTCAGCAGTTCAGGACTTTTGAGGCAAAGGGAGAAGGGGTCATGCCTGTGGAGTAGGCACCCTCCATCCTACCCAGTACGTACAGGGGAGAGGAGTCCTTACGTTCAGAAGCAGAGGACGCTCCAAGGAAAGAGGAGGGATCGGCTTGCAGCCCTCAGGAGAGGGGAAGACCTCCCCCCTCAACTTCCTTGTACCTAGACAGTGGAACAGGGCAGAGCCCCTCCGCTCAGATCTCCAGCAGTCAGAAAGAGCCCTCCACCCCCTAAAGATCCAGTTTGGGGGGGAGGGGGACTCCCCCAAGGGGGAGGAGACAACTCCTGGTTGGGAGAGGCTCCTCCCCTCCTCCCCAGGGTAACAGGCAGGGTGTGGGGGGTGTGCCACCTTCCCCAGGTAGGACCTCCTTCTCCTCCTCCCCCACCTCCGCATCCTGCTCCGCATCTTCAGGGGACCCAGTTCCCCTCCCCAGCTTGGAAGGCTCAGCCAAGTGCTGGAAGAGCCACCGAGAATGAGACCCGCCACGTGCCTGTGAAGAGGGGAATCCCGCCAACCCCAAACTCCAGTACCAGGTGCTTCCCTCCCTTTGCTGGGGGAGCCTTGGAGACAGGTTAGTGCTTTCTTTCATCTTCTCTGTCATCTTTTGGCACTAGTGGGGGTTGTGCCTCTGGGGTAGACTTCTCTGGGACAAGTCTTCTGAGGAAGCATCTGGATTAGAACCCACATCTTGCTGCAAAGGCTGTAAGAAATGGTTTTCATAGTGTTTGGGGACTATGGGGATGGAATTCATCTAAGGTCCCTAGGGAAGTGGATGTTTCCATGCGGAGGGCAAAGGGATATCAGAAAACAGTTGCATTTCCAGACCTCGATGCATATTGTGTATAATGATTGACACATTCCAGCCAGACTTCCACACCACTGTTCATCCTTGGACATTCTGACCCGGAAGTTGGGTCCTCATGATGTTATCTGATGCCCTGGCCTTGTCTAGGTCTCCACTGGGATTGCTTTTTCTTATCTGTAACACTAGGTAAGCTTAATAGCCACCAGAGCTGTTCTTTCCGACCCACACTCTGTTATGACTGCTCCCCATTCACCTCATCTCAGAAACCTGTCGTCTCTTCTCATGACATTCCCATTCCTGGCTGGATGTATGCCCTTACCCATAAAATCCAAAGGGAGGTGGAAGCCCTGCATGACCCCTGGCAAGAAGAATGAAAGGGTGCAGGGACTGCCAGCCCGTGGGTTGAAGTTCTTCCCTAAGCTGGCCCTGTACCACTGCCCAGTGCCCCAATACGGCTCCTGTCCTCACTGACAGCTCCTCAGGAAAAATCAGCTCTTGCATAGGAAGGGAGGAATGTTGCTGCAGCAGCTTCCTTCCAGTCTTGCATCTAAATAAGTTGACCATCAGGGAGATTTGACCTCTACAGAGCCTGTTATATTAGTTTCTTTCTTAGTAGTCTCATCTTTTCCCGTCCTGTTTCTTATAAAAAGTTCTGGGTCCCTGGAACTTTATATTTAAGTTTTCCTTTGTAAGATAGGAGCAGGAATCATCCACAGTTCAGAACCTTCTGAAAAAGCAGGAAAAAGATGCCAGGAAATCCCCCTTTCTCAGCCCAGAGCCCTGACCTTGGGTCGCTAGCTGGGTACCTGCCTTCCTGTTAGAAACTACCTTTTCTTCTGCAACGGGCTTTATAGCTCACAGCAAGGCCAAGTGGGGGGCTTTACCTTACTTAGGCTTTTGTGTTTCCTTCTTCTTTTTCTATCTGGGCCCTGGGTGGGCTGCCTGAGCCCATAAGTACATCCACTTGGTCCTAGAAGCTCTCTGTTAGTAGTGGTGGTATATGAGGTAGGGTTATAATCCACAGGTTGTGTGGCTGTGATAGAGAACGTCGTGCATATGTCCCTTAATTCAGGTGAGTGTGGTTCTATCTCTCTCTGGGTCTGGAGTGGGTGTGTGTGCAGAGACAGGTATACGAGTGCTTTTCAGACTAAGCCTCCAATGACCTAGAATCGGATACTTCTGGTGGCCTCCAGAAGCAGGTGCCGCTATGCAAGGACCTGTAGAGGGTGCCGATAAGGATGGCCAGCTTGGGAGAAAGGCTTGGCCTCCTCCGCCAGTGGGAGCCCTCCTGACTGGAGGCATGACAGTCATCCCCAGCAACAGTGCAGCCCTGTCTCAGGCTAGGACCACTTCTTCTAGAACTGTTAATCCTGGAGAGCTTCATTTCTAATACCTCTGATCTTAAAACGATGGAGATACTTGGTGCTTCACTCCAGAAGCCCCTCCCTGCCGTTTTTGAAAGAGACATCCCTGACGTAACAGCAGCCTGTTTCTTACAAAGTACTTTACCAGATGCTGGAATGCAGCTTCTTGAATGGCTCAGGGTGAACCGTGTCACAACACCTCCAGGGACACCACTGCCACACAGTTTAACTGGTCCTGCTTGCACTGTGTTTCCCCAACTCTCCTTGCCTCTGTGGAATCAGTTAGAAGCAGGTGGCTGTTGGATCGATTAACTATGATTTAGAAAGTGCTATTTTCCAAACCATGTTTATGGCTACACATAGCTCCCCTGGAGAGATAAGAGATGATATTCCTGTATTCCTTCATCTTTGGAGTTTTCCCATTCCTGGCATTAGTCAGTACTGGGATGATACTGTCTCCAAAGGAAAAATTTGAAGTTCTGAGGTCCTGAAAACTGTGGTGCAGACTTAGTGCAGGCTTTCAATGCAAACCATTGCAGGCTTGCTGCTTCTGGTCTATCAGTTTTCTAATTTTTACTTTCTAATATTCTTATCTTTTTCCCCATTCAAAAATAATAGCTATACTTATATAATATTTATAATGTGCTTAACAAATATTAACTCAAGGTAATCTTCACAACAGCCCTATGATGTAGGTACGGTTTCCAACTCTGCTTTACAGTTGGAGAGGTTAAGTAACTTGCAGGATACACAGTCAGTATGTAGTAGAGCTAGAATTGTAATCCAGGCAGCCTGACTTCTCCTGTGGTACACTTAGTCTCTGCCCTGCTCGTTTTGGCATTTTGTACGGGCAGAAAGTTATCACTCCTTAATACCTGATCTTGACACCTTACAGAGCACAGTTACTGGTCTTACAGATAAAATGAGAAGAAAAGTATGCCTGTTATTTTGTATCTTACATGTGTCATCCAGGATCAGTCTTCCATTCCTACAGAATACCTTTCCATCTATTTCTCTGTTTCCATCAGTACTGTAGTCTTCGGTAGATGTCCTGCCGGTGTGGTGGAGCCTGCCCTATGGCTACCTTTCCTGGTTTCTTATGGGTATTTCCTTTCAGTCTTGCAGCACTCAGAGAAGAATGTGGCCTGACTCAGGGTCTGCCTGAACCCGGTGGCACAAGGCCCACCTGGAGAGAGGTCCGGGTAACCAGGTTGGTTGGGCTGAGAAATGGAAGTACCTCTTGTTTGTCCTTCTAATAATAGCCTTGTGCCATTATTTCAGGGAGCATGGAATGTGTGGCAGCTCATTAAGCTTCATCCACTTCCCTCTGGGGAAGAGGCTTTGGCAGGGTTTATGACTTCATCCATTTATTGAAGGGGGAAACTGAAGCATCATGACTTCAGGGAGCAAGGGGTGGTTAGGGATCCCGAGTGAGTCAGTGTCAGGGCTGGGAACACAACCAAGGAACCTTAGTAGCCGGTTCTTCACTGGGCTGCCCTTCAAGAATGGGGAAGTGAAGGGAGTGAGGAAGTAGGATGGGTTAGAGGAAAATGGTGCTATAAGATCAGAAGGATCAGACTGCTGCGAGCTTCTTGTAGCTGGTAAGATTGGAATCTGAGTGCTGGGGCAGAATCTGGAGGACTGCCTGGGAGGGTGCTGGAGAAAGTTTCAGTTTAACCTCAGGATCCTAACCTGGTGCTGAGATAAGGGTTGGGCATAGAACACCAAGAAAAGGCCAAGAGAGCTTCCCTTTCAGGAATTCATGGTGATTGGCATGTGCCAAATGGGTTCTGTAAGCCCTCTAAACACTTTGGATCCATTTTGATGCCCCTGTCCAGTGTTGAGAGGGTTTCAAATGAAATATCCACTGAAGAGTTTCAAATGAAATATCCACTGAAAGTTGAGCTTTCCTAGGGATCTTTAGCAGGAGGTAACAGGGACTAGGAGAAAACTTCTTTACAGGCCTTCCCTTCTGGGAAAGACCCCGGGAGAACCTGCTCATTGGCATTTTACTGTTCAGCTGAGATACCCCGGCTACAGGAGTATCCCACAAGTGCAGAGGTTGAGGTGCTTTGGCTTAATAGAGTGCAAGATGATCTGAGGTTACCTGGAATGATTAAATGCCCATTATTTTCCAAGTTCTTATAGGCCAGATGGTGGAGGGGTGAAAATGAGGGTGGTGGGGAGAAGAGCTATGGATAAAGGGAAAACTCCTTCATGATTTTATTTATAAACATGCCTATTTTTTTTCTTTCTTTCTCCTGTCAAGCAATTCGTGGTTTGCAACTAGGTCTCTTGCCCAAGCCCCTGGGGCGCTTAGGTGTTTCCTTGAGCATTGTGGAGTGGGTGTGTTGCTGGCAGGAGACCTGTGTGTACATGCAAAGATTGCTGGGGCAGGGACCTTGGAGGAGAGGGGATTAGTGAGAATGCTGGCCCTTAGGAGAAAGCGTCAATGGGAGAAGAACCAGTAGCCAGAGTGAGCTGTGTTGAGATTAGGAAAGAGGGGGATGCAGGCATTTTGGTATTGAGCCTTTAACTGCAAAGTGTATAGATTTGTGTGTACATGTATATATATAGGCTTGTACATATACCTGGGTGTGGATTTAGAAATTACCCACATAAGTATGTTTCTGCCCAGGATTCTGAGCTCTGAGGCATTCTAGCCTTGGCTCTGTGGGACTGTCAGCAGGGGCACTGAAGAAGAAATGCTAGCTGGAATCCGGGGGTTGTACAGGCACAAACCTGTTAGGCAGCAAGTGCTTAAAGGGTTGCTGGCATCAGCACTAGGGGTGTGCCAAATGGCTACCAAGTGGTTCCTGCCAGTCTTTCTAGACCCTGCAATACAGATCTCATCCGTAGCTCTTCATCTTCCCCCACCAAGACGTCACTGGAGCTGCACCTCTCTGCCAGCAAGAGCGCCCAGGCTGTGTGGGTGGCAGCAGGGTGTGCAAACATCAGGCGTGGGCGGTCTGGCAGCGCCAGGAGTTTGCATGGAGGTGCTGCGAGCCTGCCTGCCTGGCTGGGAAGGGAGGAGGGCGGGAGAAGGGGAGCCAGCTCTTAGCCCCAGAGTGGCTATTTTTAGCCAGGCTATCTGATTGTTTCGTGCTCACACAGCTGGGTGTCTCCCCGGCTCAGTGAAGCCCAGCGGGCGGGCGGGTGGGAGGTCCCTGCTGCTGATGCTTCCTGGTGTTGGTGTCTGTGGGCAGGAGTGTGCCGGGGTGGCTTTAAAGGTGTGAGGGCAGCTGTGAGCTCAGGATCTGTTACCTGTGTGGGACTTAGTGCTCTCCTGGTAATGTATGCTGCACATCTAATTGTGATCTCTGTGTGTGGTCCGCTGTTTCCGTGTAGGTCTCATATCTGCCCTTTGCTAGTTGTCATGTATAATTTATGCTTGGGTTAAATCTGATATGCCTCACATGCACATGTGTGTGGGATAAAAAGGTCCAGTGCTCATAATATAATACTCCTAATAGAAGATATCTTTAAAAGTGTTGGGGTGGGCTGCATTTGCAGACATTTGTGTTTACTCAGACTGTTTCTCTTTACATATTCACTCGTGCCATCTATCTAGGGATATTGTGTGTAAATATGGTGTCACATAATTGGAGAATAGACCTTGGCTAATTTTACCTGGTATCTGAGTGTTCTTATATTATTTCTACACAGTTTAAAAATACTATGTTGTAGTAAGTAAGTAAGTAAGTAAGTACGTAAGGAGAATCGAGGGAAGAGCGCAAGTTGGTGGGCGTTTTGCTCTCTCCTTTAGTCCTGCGTGAAGGGGGAGGCCCTTTGTCTGTGTTCCGCATTGAGATGCAGGGTGGAACCTGCATTATCTGGTAGATGATTGGGGATGTAGCAGATTGGAGGTTCTAGGGACAGCTGGTAGGGGTTGTCTCATGAGAAGAGTCTCAAACTGGAATTATAGTGGAAGGAAAGCCTACTTCTCTTCAAGGACTAGGATTTGAGTATTACTTGCCCCAGAAACCAGAGATAATATTCATCTCTTCTATTTCCCTCTCCTCTTTGTCCTCTTTTCCACAGAACCCAGAAGTACCATGGCTTCTGACCTAGAGAGCAGCCTCACCTCCATAGACTGGCTCCCCCAGCTGACCCTCCGGGCTACCATTGAGAAGCTTGGGAGTGCCTCTCAGGCTGGGCCTCCAGGGGGCAGCCGCAAATGCCCACCAGGCTCCCCCACAGATCCGAATGCCACCCTGAGCAAAGATGAAGCAGCAGTCCACCAGGACGGCAAGCCACGGTACAGCTATGCCACCCTCATCACCTATGCCATCAACTCCTCTCCAGCCAAGAAGATGACCCTCAGTGAGATTTACCGCTGGATCTGCGATAACTTCCCCTATTACAAGAATGCTGGCATTGGTTGGAAGGTGGGACTGCCTCCATAGCCATGTTTAGCCTTTGACAAGCTTTTTCTTTACTTTTGTTTCTCCTGTAACCTGGGTCCACTTCACTCTGACCTGTCTCAAAGATGTGTGAACTTAAAATCTCCTGTCTCCCCTACTTTTTTTCAGAACTGAACAACTTTCATAAGCTATGTCAGGGAAACGCCAGTGATGCCAAGCCACTAAGTATAGTTATGGGGATGGCAGGATATGTTGATCATCATACCCTCTTAATTTTTCATTCCTCAAAAAGGATGCATTCATTTCACAAATATTTATTGTTGTCACTCTGTTGTGTTCAAGTCACTGCGCAAGGCATGATGTGGCTCCTTCCTACCTAGAAATAGGAATCTCATCCGATTTCCATAACCTCCATTGCACATAGTCGTTATCTTTTGAAAAATAGTATACCAAGAATAGTGTAATTAGGTCTTTCACCAAAAGATCCACCAAACAAGTAATAAGAGGGTACATTGTTGGGCTAGAGGTGAAGGAAGAAGGAGGCCCCTCTTCCAGCAAAGAAGGAAGACTGATGTTCTCAGTCTTTTAAAATAGCGTCTCATTTGCCAATTGTTGCATAGGAATGAGTATTAAATGTAGTTCTCTCAACTCTATTAATCTCCAGTTGACATACGAATCAGATCATGAGCCTGAGCCTGTTGAGACCATTCAGCTTTTCCTTTGTAAATATGTCCCTGCCAGCTACCACAGCCACCTCTACCCAACACACATACACAACAATATTTCTTTCCTCCAGATATAACCATTTTATGGGCTGTTGAGAAAACAAAGGTGATCTCATAATTTATAAACAGTTTTAAAACATTGGTCTATTGCTACAGATAGAGGGGCTCAAGGAACGGGGCAAATATGATTTTGAGGCATTTATATATCTGTTGTCAGTTGGGTGGAAAGGCTGAAAAACTAAATAGTCAGATTTCCAGCAGTACCTGGTAATCAAATCTATAGCCATTACCTCCCATCAGTTTAAGACCTGCATTTTTCTTATCTCATTATCTTGCCCTCGCATAGGTAATTTCCTCTGTCAGTATTCTTAAGAGGTGCTAAGTTTACCCTGATCCTTGAACTTTGTTGTGTATTATATTTTTTTGATCCTCTGTGTCTTGTTGGAAATTTTTCTGCTTTGCACAATGCTCAGACCTAACTTGCTTCTCTGCTTCCCCAGAACTCAATTCGGCATAACCTTTCTCTCAACAAGTGTTTCCGGAAGGTGCCCAGACCTCGTGATGACCCTGGGAAGGTGAGATGCTGCTGTAAGCATATAAGGGAGAAGCAGGAAGGAGAGACAAGTAGTAGACAGTCCAGAGTCCTGTGGCTGTTTTAATTACCCAGAAGAGGAAATCATATTAATTAGAGAAGCAGCTTTATTTTTTTTCTCAAAGGAAGAGCCAAGTTTGTGGGCCTCCCCACTAGAATGGGTGACTAAGGAGACTGTGAAATAGACTTTTAAAACAGAAATATTTATGATAAGGTTGACTTTGATGCCTTCTTTTTTTGTGTGGCACTCTTTCTAGAAGGAGAGAGAGGGATTTAACCTTTGTAGGAACCTTTTTCTCCCCAAATCCCATGAGTTTTACCTCAAAACCTAAAACCTTCAGAAGGGAAGTGGGATGACTCATTCTCTCCATCTGCTGGATGTGGATGTCAAGGTCAGGAAGGTCATGCCTCAGGTCACACGGGGAAAGAAGGGATCGTATCTGGACATTTCCAACTCTTTGAATTAGATACCATTTTTTTGTCCCTCCAGAACAATCAAGGCCTATATTTGCACCCCAGGGTATCTCTGTCAAATTCAGTGAGCTTTTAGGACAAACTAATATTTCAACAATAGCCATACCCTCAGGTGTCCATGCAAACATCCAGTCACTCTTCTTAACATGACTATTATTTTATATGCAAATCTCTCCAAATATCTACTTTTACAAAGGAAAAGTATATACTTTTGTATGTAACAATTTTGTTCTCTTTGGGGATGGGCTTTCCTTCCAGGGCTCTTATTGGACAATCGACACCTGCCCTGACATCTCCCGAAAGAGAAGACACCCTCCAGATGATGATGTGAGTGTCCACCTCATGGGCAGATGCCATTTCTGAGCCAGCTGCTCCTTCTACCTTCTTGCCTGTATTTTCAGCCCTTTCCTATATTTTGGGTAAAGAAGGAAATGCCAGCAGATGTGAAACCCTGGGTTCCAGGAGGCTATTTAGCCTCTGAATGTAGATTTCCTTTTCGTTCACAACCCTCAGCTATCCCAAGACTCACCAGAACAGGAGGTGAGCAAGAGCCCACGGGGAGGTGTTCCAGGGAGTGGAGAAGCCTCGCTGCCTCCTGAGGGGAATCCTCAGATGTCACTTCAGAACCCCACACCCATCGCCAACTACAGCCAGGTGGGAAGCAGAGGTGGCAGTGGGTGGTCTTTGGATGGTAGAATAGAACCAGGTATTCCCCTGTTCAAGATTATGTACTGAATGTCTGTGGTATGTTAGGCCGACAAGTTGGGGAAGAAGGGGAAACCCAGAGAGAGAACAGGCTTAACAGAAATCTGAGAAAGATCAGGAAAAAAAAAAAAAAAAAGGAGTAGTGAGAAGAGAAGAAGGGGAGCTGAAACGGTTTTGAGAAAATAAGAAACACACAAAAAAAGGAAAAAAGGGAAAAAAAAAAAAGAAAAAAGGTTAGAAGAAGGGAAAGAAGGATATTAATGTCGCATAGGGACAGGATGCCTAAAGAAGTGGGGAGGCAGGGGCAAAAGAGGCCAGGGCAAGGTAAGAACTGTTGAGAAAAGGAGAAAATGATGCTGGATCTTTGAAGAGTTAGCCGGAGAGGGTGAAGCGGACAGGCAGGGGGTCTTGGGGACCACTGAAGGGCTGTATTTATCCCTCATTTAGGGCCTGGATCAGGTCTTTCGTGCTTCTTTCTGCAGGGCACAGGATCTGTGGACAGCGGAGCAGTGGCAGCAGGGGCTCCGGGCCGAGAAAGTGCTGAGGGTCCCCCTCCCCTCTATAACACCAACCACGACTTCAAATTCTCCTACTCAGAGATCAACTTCCAGGATCTAAGCTGGTCCTTCCGCAACCTCTACAAATCCATGCTGGAGAAATCGTCCTCCTCCTCTCAGCACGGTGAGCATGGAGGCGTAGATGTCCTTGTGTTTTTGGACAAGTGGCGACATTCCCCTCTATCCTTTCTTTCTTATTTTTTGACCCGAGGACAGGTTGATCACTGGTCAGACGAACATGTCTTGATCTAAAATTGTTTGGAGTCGAGCTCTTGTGACTCAGTTCTGGAGACAGTTATTTCAGGGGATTGGCTCGGTTATGAGTTTCGGAAAATGGGTTGGAGGAACCTGCTTTTAGACTGTGAGCAGTGAATGGTTTTATGGTTGCGAGCTAGTCATTTGAAGATGGCCACTAGGGGACAGCAAAGTACCCTTTACCCTCTCTTTCAGTGTGAGAACAATTTATTATGATTTTTGTTTAGCATATTTATGTTTGTTATTTTTTTATTATAAAAATATTCAAACAGATGCAAAAGCAGATAGAGTAGTATACTAAGTTCTCATGTACCATCACCCAACTTTAGTTTATTTTTCATTTAATTTATTTTTTATTATTTATTTTTATTATTTTTAATTATTATTTATTATTTTTAATTTTTAATGTATTTTTTATTTCTTCTAAAAGATACTTAGATTACATGAAATGTTACATAAAAATATATAAGGGATTCCCATATGCCCCACTCCCCACAACTTCCACTTTTCCCCCACATTAACAACTTCTTTCATTAGTGTGGTACATTCATTGCAAATGATGAACACATTTTGGAGCATTGCCATAAGCATGGACTATAGTTTACATTGTAGTTTACACTCTCTTCCACTCAATTCTGTAGGTAATGACAGGATATATAACGGTCTGTATCTGTCGTTGCAATGTCATTCAGGACAATTCCAAGTCCCGAAAGTGCCCCCATATTATATCTCTTTTTCCCTCTCCCTACCTTCAACACCTCCAGTGGCCACTGTCTCCATATCAATGATATAATTTCTTCCATTGCTAGAATCACAAAAAGCCTGTAGTAGAATACCAGTAAGTCCACTCTAGTCCATATTTCATTCCCCAATCCTGAGGATTCTGGGATGGTGCTGCCCACTCCACCGCTAATTGAGAGGGGGTTTCCATCTCATATGGCTGATGGGTGGGACTTTCTTGCTTGCAGTTGTAGACTCTCTTGGTTTCTTGGTATGGTGGTTGTCTATCCTCACCTCCTTGTTAGTTGTCTTGGGTGAGTCCAGTGGACTGGAGATTAGGTGTTGCAACTCTGCTGAGGCTCAGGGCCCAGCTGGCACATGAACAGCCCAAAGACTCAAGTCTCTCGGGCAAGTTACCAATATTTTGTTAAATTTGTTTCATATACCACCACCACCACCACCACCACCATTGCTGCCCTGGTTTTTTTTTTTTTTTTTTTAAAGCAATTCCCATACATTAATGTCATTCCATCCTTAAATGGTGTTTCGGTATGCATCCATAAATGATAATGACTTTTCTTTTAGCTATCCCTTATGCCGTCATCACTCTTAACACAATACTTCTTTAATATCAGCTATTATCTTGTCCATATTTATATTTCCCTAATTATTCTGTGAGAACGACTTAACATCCTTATAGAGAAGTCCCTTGAGAGATCATATGGTTTTTCCCTATGCAATTCCTGTATTCTTTTTTCTTTTAAGAAATTAAACATCAGATCTTCTTGCTTTGTGCAGTGGTAGTGTAGGCAGCAGGAGCCAAATGGAATTATAAGAAGTGGTTAGGAGTCACTTTTTGGGAAACACTGATTGTCATGAATTTCTTCTCTTATATACCAGGGAATCATCATCTAGAGTTGTGTTCCAAGATTGTAGCATTTTCTTAAGAAGTGCCTCCAATTCAGGAGGTTGGTTGATCAGAGGTAGAATAAAGAGGGACCTACAGAAACAAAATAAGAGGTTATATTGAGTGAGAACAGCAAAGTGTTCACTCAGGTTTAATTACAACTGAAAGAAGAAAATCCCTGCCCAATCTGCTTTTGAGAAATGAATCCATCCCTGCGCCAGCCTTCATCGGAACGCCATCTGATGATAGGGACTAGAAGGAAGAGATAAGGGGAGGGGAGCGCAGGGACAATAAGGAAGAGGAGTGAACAGATACCCAATGGACGCGTTCTATTTATCATTTACTCTTTAAACTTCACCTGCTGTCTGATTTCTTTTGAAACTATGATTCCAGGCCTATGCTAAAATCCCTAAAAGTAGCATAAAAAAGGTATGCACTGAGCTGCCACACTGCCAAGGCTCTCACTGAACCCTACTGCTTTCCTGTCTGTTATACCTGCCTGGACAGCCGAGGGTGTCCTTTCTGTCCCTTTCTGCCTGACGCTGCCCTTCTCAACCCAGTGAAAGTCCTGTTTAGTGAAAACTGTGTTGCCCAAGTCACTTGCCTGCTTCCTCCCCACCCTGCAGGCTTCTCGACTCTCCTGGGGGACATGCCGCCCTCTAACAACTACTACATGTACCAGCAGCCGCCACCTCCACAACAACAGCAGCCGCCACCACAGCCACCTCCTCAGCAGTCACAGCCGCAGCCGCCGCCAGCCCAGGGCCCCTTGACTGTAGGGGCTGCTCCACCACTGCACACCCCGAGCCCGGATGGCTGTGCCCCAGCGGGGGGAAAGCAAGCTGGCGCTGAAGGCTATGGGCCTGCCCCTGTGATGACCATGCATCCACCCCCAATGCAGCACGGAGGCTACCACCCTCACCAGCACCATGCCCACTCCCACCCGGCCCAGCCACCGCCACCGCCACAGGCACAGGGCCAGGCCCCTATCAGCAGTGCTGGCTTTGGTGAGTGAGGAGGGGGGATGGGACAGAATGACCTGGCATGGAGGTGCCGTTGGTTAGGAGGTGAATAATGGGCTTCCCCATGAGGGTCATCTGAGCTGATGGAAGTTACTGCTTAGAGCTCTGTATTATAGAATTCTTGGTCAAATTGGGATTGTTTTACATATTTCTCCTGCCTATGGGCTGGATTGTATCTAAAGCTTAGAAAGCTTTAGATTGCCTTTTTTTTTTTGAGGTACTGGGCTCGGGGATTGAACCCAGGACCTCGTATGTGGAAAGCCAGCACTCAACCACTGAGCCACATCAGCTTCCCTTAGATTGGTTTTTTTTTTTTTTTTTTTTACCGGGAGGTCCCAGGTATCGAACCTGGGTCCCTCCATATGGGAGCCACATCTGACCCCCCCTTAGATTGGTTTTGACTGCAAAATTATCTTGGTAATGCAACCAATAACTTGTGTGGATGCAAGAATTTTCTTTTTAAGCAATTTTTTTTATACATCATGCAATCCATCCAAAATGTACAACCAATGGCTCTCAGTATAATCACAGAGTTATATATTCATCACCACAATCAATTTTAGGGCATTTTCATTACTCCAAAAAGAAAAACCCCATACCCCTTTTACCCCCCTATTATTGACCCTTAAGCATTAGTATAGTACCTTTGTTACAATTGTTGAAAAAATATTACAATAGTACAGTTAACTATAGTCCATAGTTTGCATTAGTTGTATTTTTCCCCATATACCGCCCTATATTAACACCTTGTCCTGGTTTATGGAAGAATATTCTTATATTTGTACTATTAACCACAGTCATCATCCACAACTGGGCTCACTAAGTTATACAGTCCCACGTTTATCCTCTGGCTTTCCTTCTATTGGTATATACAACCCTAAACTTCTCCTTTCAACCACAATCACATCCATAAATCGGTGCTAATAATTACACTTTCAATAATGTGCTACCATCACATCTATCCATTTCCAAATGTTTACAATCAACCTTTTTAAAAATTCTGCACACATTAAGCATCAGCTTCCCATTCTCCACTCTCATTCTATCTCCTGGTAACCTATACTCTGGATTTTAACTCTGTGAGTTTACTCATTGTAATTAGTTCATAGCAGTGATACCATACAATATTTGTCCTTTTTGCCTGGCTTATTTCACTCATATAATGTCCTCAAGGTTCATTCATGTTGTCTCATGCATCCGGACTTCATTCCTTCTTCCAGCTGAATAATATTCCATTGTCTGTACATACCACATTTTTATCCATTCATTGGTTGATGGACATTTGGGTTGTTTCCATCTTTTAGCAATTATGAATAATGCCGCTGTGCACATTGGTGTGCAAGATGCAAGGATTTTGCTTGCGGTCAGACCACTACCGGTTGACTACTCTCTTACACTTTACTCTGTTACTCACTTTTCCCTCCTCTTTACAGTGTTTCCACCTGACTGGTGCTCCAATATTGACTCCTTAAAGGAAAGCTTCAAGATGGTCAATCGCCTCAATTGGTCCAGCATAGAGCAGTCACAGTTTTCAGGTTAGTGATCAAATGATGATGTCTGGAGAAAAGAGGGATATGACACATGTATGTGGAAAAATTCAGTAGAAATTAGAACCAGAGGAGGATGGTTAAGTGAAGTTTGGGGACTGAGGATTTCACTATTTCCCCTCCATATTGTAGAAGGTAGGTAATACTAATATTGTTTTCAATTTAATTTTGCCATAACTTACAATATGGCAGTGGTTTTTCCTTGTCAATCTTATCTTTGGGAGCAGGAAAGTTCTTGGGAATTCAGAATCCCCAGGTTCTATGTTAAAACCATGATTTTCTATTTTGTCACCACTTACTGACCGTGTGACCATGGCTAATTCCTTGCATATCTTTGAAAAAATTTTTTGTCAGATATTGATTTTATTTTATTTTTCACTCTTCCCTAGGTATACTTTATGTTTTTTAAATACTTAAAAAAAATTTTTTTTATTTTTTTTAAGGTTCTTGGATTACATAAACGTTATATAAAAAATGTTGGGGTAAAAAAAATGTTGGGGATCCTCATATACCCTACTCCCTACGCCTCCCCCACTTTCCCATATTAGCAACATCCTTCATTAGTGTGGTACATTTATTACGATTGATGAACACATATTGAACAATTGCCACTAAGTATGGATTATAGTTTACATTATAGTTTAACCTCTCTCCTGTACAGTTTTGTAAGTTATGACAAGATATATAATGGCCTGTATCTGTCATTGCTACGTCATTCAGGACAATTCCAATGTCCCCAAAATGCCCCTATATTACACCTATTTTTCCCTCTCCCTCTCCTCAGAACCTCTGGTGGCCACTGCCTCCACATCAATGATAAAAGTTCTTCCATTGTTAGAATAACTATAAGTCTATAGTAGAATAACAGTAAGTCTACTCTAATTCATCATTCATTCCCCAATCCTGAGGATTCTGTGATGGATGGATGGGACTATCTTGCTTGCAGTTGTAGACTCTCTCTGTTCCTTGGGATGATTGTTGTCCATCATCATTTCCTTGTTAGTTGTGCTGGGTGAGTCCAATGAACTGGCGAGTAGGTGTTGCAACTCTGTTGAGATTCAGGGCCTGACCAGCACATGGACAGCCCAAAGATTTAAGTCTTTTAGACATAAACCTATTAACTCTAGTACTAACTATAGGTTTGAAATTTTGTTTTATTCATCAGTAAGATGTAAGTAATAATAAAAATTCAGTAAGGAGGAAATAGAATGAGTGTTTGAAAATGTGGAACTCTAAGAAATGTAAACTCTTGTTGCTAATGCATATTGTCATTGGGGCTGATGGGCACTGTGGTTGAGACAGTGAAATCAGGGTGGGTTGAGTAGGGGTTTTGGTGCCTGTGCAGGGTTAGCATCGACTTTCTTCCCTGTTTGTAGAACTGATGGAGAGCCTGCGACAGGCAGAGCAGAAGAACTGGAGCCTCGACCAGCATCACATTGCCAATCTGTGTGACTCCCTCAACCACTTCCTTACTCAGACTGGTCACGTGCCCTCCCAAGGGGGCTCCCATCGGCCGCCAGCCCCTGCCCGAATGGCTGACTCCTGTGCTCTCACCAGTGGCAAACAGGAGCCAGCCTTAAATCAAGGTACTGCACAAAGCAGGTTGCCAAGGAGGAGACAACTGCAGTGAAAGGGAGGGTTAGGAGAAGGGCAAAAGGGAATGGAGAGAAATCACGTCAGGGGCACTGATCCAAACTGAGCAGTGGGACTAGTTTGTCAGGTGCGTTGACAGAATATCTAATGAATTAGCAAAGTTCTATACTGAAAAATACAAAAGAAATAGGCCATTGGATTCCTTTTTAGAACTCTTGATTTGGGAGATCAGAATTATTAAAAATAAGTGAGGAAATTTGTTAGGGAAAGCCCCCATCCCAAATTTGCGGCTCAGTAACTCCTACCTCAAATCAAATGGAGTAATGATTCTCTGCAAACCAATGGAATGAGAGGGATTTTGGTAGTCACATTTCTATATCTGTCATCCTTCTAATATCTTGGATATTTCACAGTTCTAGCATCCAGTCCCTTTTTACCCTAAGTGGTGAAGACTCCCAGCCTCTGCAGAAAGCCTTTGTGCATGCAGGAACTACGGAACAGGCAGGGAAGGGAGAAAGAGAAGAAGGAGAGGAAGGGTATAGTGTTCCCCCCTCTATTGGGACCCTGCTTCATCATGTACAATGCTCCCACTCAAGTAAATCTTGTCTGTCTTTGGCAGTGAACTCTTATGGGCACCCACAGGCCTCCCACCTCTACCCTGGCCCATCACCGATGTACCCAATCCCCACCCAGGACTCAGCAGGATACAATCGACCAGGTAAAAGCCAAGAAGCTGCTTCTCCCTCTTCTCTGATGAGTTGTTTCACTTTCCTGTGGCTCTGTGTCTGTACCCTCTGCCTTGCTGCCTGCACTGGCCAGTGCGGGGCAGGCCTTCATGATTCCCTAGGTGGGCAGGTGAGCCACCTGCCAGGGAGGTGTGTGTCAGATTAACTTGAAAATTAGCTCGGACCTGAAAATGAAAGAAAGTAAAGTAAAAGCATAAATATAAGCAAAAGATAAGTAATGAAGTACATTTATGTCTAGCTTTGGATCTAGATGGAGAATGTACTCAAGCAAATAAAATGAATTTGTTACATAAACCTACCTGCTTTGGGCCAGTGTCTGCTCTCCTGTCACCTGACCTTTAGTATCTGGAGTCTAGGATCCAGCTGTCTCTGATAGGGGGAAGGGGGAGACCCTAAATTGCCATAAATAGTGTAAAACGAACAGATCCTTCACATTTGAATATATTTTGGAAAAATCATTATTATCCTACTAAACCACAAGTGTTTTCAATTTTTGGGGTGATATCTGTCTTCCTGTCCATGTAATGTAAATGCAAATTTCTGTATTTCTATTCCATATAATAGGACATCCTGTGTGTTTTCCCATAATTGCTACATAGTCTTCATAAATATAATTTTAATGGCTCCATAATATTTTATTGCCATGTGACCACTGATGCTAGTTTACTTCCTGAGACCTCACTGAAATGGTGGCCTGCAACAAAAATAACTCTGGGCCGATAAGAAAAATAATTTTATATGGTATTCTTCGGGGCTGCGCACTGTCCCATCCACTTTCCTTTTTAATCTCTTCCTTTTTCCTGACAGCACACCATATGGTCCCTCGGCCACCAGTCCCGCCTCCTGGTGCCAGCGAGGAGATCCCCGATGACTTCGACTGGGACTTGATCACTTAGTGTGTCATAGAGTGTGGACATCAGCCCAGGGCCAGGCAGTGAAGTCTGGCAGTGGGAAAGGGCAGCCCAGCCCAGCCCTACCCCCTTGCCTGTGTATAGAGATATATCCTCTTTTTTTTTTTTCTTTCTCTGTTAGAGAAGCCACTGCAAGATGCTGCCGAAGATAACCCCTTCTTTCCTGCGTCACTTTTCTTCTCTTCCTTCCTGTTTTTTCCTAATTCTTTTATTCTACTTATTATTATTATTATATTATTATTATTGGTTATGTGCTTTCCCCAGTCTCCTGACCCTACACCATGGACCATGTCCACCCCTTGCTTATTTAAAACCATCAGGCAAGAAGGTGAGGCCATGTTAGCGAAAGAGAGGTTTCAAACCCTGACTTACCTTTCTCTTTGAGAAATGCAATGCTCATCCCACCTTTTGGCCCTAAATTATTTTCTGTTCCTGTCAATTTCAGTCTAGGACTGGAGAGGCCATGTTATCAGGTAGAAAGGTCTAAAACACTGCCTGGCAGCCATAATTTGCAGGTTTTACTCAATGGTGCTAATTCTGTCCTCTGAGCTCTTCCCTGTCCCTTCATACCTTCAATCCTTACTTCTGGCAATTCTCATTCCCCATCAAGGGTAAGGGTGATGATGGTGGTGGAGGAGGGTGACAATAAAATCCTAGTGAAATAAGAGGCCTGGGTTGGGTGGAGTAAAATACCATAGAGAGGTGCTGGTTTATAAATCACTCTGAGTTGGGTGTATACTGCCATGTGAAATAAGCTTCCAATGACTTATTTCTAGCCATTTACTCTAAGACGTAGGGTTAGTCTTAGAATTCTGCTTCTATGGTAGGGCATGAGGACAATAATCAGCATAGGTTCAGCTTCTTGGAGATGTTTTCGACCTACCCATTTTGGCTTTTAAAAACTAGTTTCCTCTTCAAATTAACTGTGGCTTTCATTTGTATTTATAAATTGTCATCCATCCCCCTTTCCCATTCAGCAAATATTACTTTGTTCTTTAGTTGTTTGGCCAAATCTTCTACCTATCTTATTCCCCCCCACCACCATTTTCTGGGATTCTCAAGAAACAAAAAGGAGCCATTGTTATTCTTTTACCATGTCCTAGGACATGATGAGAATCTCCTTCCCACTTCTCATGACAGAATCAAATCTATAGTATTGGTGGTCAGTGGGTGGGGAGAGGAAAAGGGAGCTGGCATAGGCACGGCTAGGAGATATTTAAGTTATTTAACTATATAGACAAATGCTTGTCTTGGAATCCAGATCTTTGAGGCTGAAGTTTTTGCAATGAGGCTTTTGAGTGGTGAAGGAAATGGGTAGAAGGGAGTAAATTCTAGAGGGAAGAATCCAATGAGGGCCAAAGATGACTCCCAGAAAAAGAAATAATATAACTTAGCTCTTCTAAAAGAGGCAGCTATATTTTATTGCTGCAAAGTACTCAGTGTATATTTAATGTTAATTGTTGAATTTTAGTTATGAAGGAGAAAAATAATTTTACTTCTGTTTCAGTTCACTACATTTTCTCTTCCTGGAAGCTGCAGGACAAAATGGATAGAATGGACAAGGCTATTCCGTCTCTGACTTCTACTTGGGACTTTTTGCTCAGATTCTTTTGTTTACCCATAGTTTCCAAGAGATTTATTTGGCTTGCCACCCTCCTTTTTTCCCCTTCATCCACCACTCTCCTTTCTTTGGAAGGGAGTTTTTTGTGAGAGTTTGTTGAAGAAGTCCAGTGAGGCTAAGTAAAGGTGCAAGAAATGGCAGTTAACTAAAGGGCACTTTATTTATTTGAAGCTTTTGTAAGAAAGAAATGGGGATTTGAATGGCTTGAATCCCCCATTGTGTTGCAGGGCAGTTGGTGGGGTTGAAGTATAACATAATATTTCCCACTGGGGAAAGGAGAGTTTCTTTTAGAGGATGGCAAAATGCCTTTGTCTACTGTCCCTATTTTTGGCATCTCTTCCTTTTTCCTTCCAATCAAGGTGCCTCTTACACAAAACTTCTCATCAGCTCTCTCCAAGGTTCTCCTCTTTGCAAATTATCACCCTTGTTTTCTAAACTCTTTTCCTGCTCAGATCCAAACAGCATTTGCAAGCGTAGACTGAGTCATACATGAAAATGTCCTTTGTTTTTAATTCACCTGTATCTTCTCAAAACTAATTTCATTGAGAACCTAGGTGAGCAGCCAGAGTAAGTGAAGTTTAGAGCCAGGCCTGGAAATTGCCCATCAGGCCTCCTAGGATTCCAGCTCCTCTCTGCCAAGCTCAGCCTGCTATATGGCACAGGAAAAACACGACTTTCTTTGGGCCTCCATTTCCCCTCCCCTCTGTGAAAAGGAAAGAATATTACTTTTTCTTGTTTGTCCAGCGCTTGCTGGACGTGAAGTATAGTCGTTGTTGTATTGGGTGATGTGTGCAAAATTGCAGGAGCTTACTGCCTACAAAAGGAAATAAGGGAGAAAGTGGAGGAGAGGGACAGAAAAACTATTATTTGGTGTAGATTCACCCCTCTCTTCCTTCCTCTCCTCAACCCCCATGTTTCTGATTTGTTGAGTCCTTCATACCACCCATAATGCTTTGCATTGGTGCAGGCTGGGAAGGGGGTATTTGGTCTCACAAGTTGTTGTTGTTTTTTGCATGCTTTCTTAATAAAAAACAAAAAGAACATTTATAGTTTTATCTTACTGGTGCTGGTGTTAAGTTTCTCTTTGCTGGGGTAGGAAGGGAGAAATAAGAAAGCATTTGGTTTCAGTTGTCCTTTAGTTCCCTCTCCAGTGCCCCCTCCCCCCAGCACTGGGACTAATTCGTTGACCCTGAATTTTTTTGTCATTCTGATGAGAAAGAAGAATTAAAGCCACCCCTTCAACATTCCTCTTTTCAAATGCAATTAAATATAGTGAAATATTGTTGGGAAAGTCAGTTACCAATTGCAGGTTGGTATGTAGACCAGAGCCACCTTACCTGCATTCTGGGATATTTTAAAGATTTAAGATAGTACCCCTTGGGGTGGAGTTGGGTGCCCATTTGGTACTTTCTAAAGAAGAGACAGGGAAGCGGCTGTGGCTCAATCAGTAGGGCTCCCGTTTACCATATGGGAGGCCCCGGGTTCGGTTCCCGGGGCCTCCTGGTGAAGGCAAGCCCGCCCGCACGGCATGGTTAGCTGACCCAGAGAGCACAAGCAGCAAGGGGGGGATAAATGAATAAATAAATAAAATCTTAAGAAAAATAAAAAATAAAAAAAATAAAGAAGAGACAGTACAAAATAATTACAAGTACTCACCAGTTTTTTTTATCAGAAATGAAGGAATTCCAATTGTAGGAATTTCTTCAGAATACATTTCCAAGATAAATGGAGTTCTCAAAAGAGTCCAGAAATGCCACCTATTCATTGTGCATTGAATCTTTTTTTTTTTAAGGAAGTACCGAGGATTGAACCCAGGGCCTCGTACATGGGAAGCAGACGCTCAACCACTGATCTATACCCGCTCCGGAATCTTTATGCCAAGAGTATTTATCCTATATATTAACCCCAGGAGTTTGGGATTTATACCCAAGGTCTTGTAGGATATGTGGAGTTTTCAAAAGCCTGGCTGATGGCCATTATAGCAAGTTTATAGTTAGTCACAACGAGATTTATTTGCTGCCTACTTGGAAGTTATGATATATTCTGCGTTGAACAAAAGAATCCACTAATCTCAGCCTTGTAAGAAACCAGGAGAAAAAAGACATTTATTCACATCAAATATCTAAGGTAATTTAAGTGGAAAGGTAGTACTACAAAACTTACATCATGCCAGACATATGACCTTACAACTAAGAGAATTCCTAGTGAATTGACAATTTTCTGCATGATATTCTTATAACAAATTTGTAGTCCAGATGCTAACTTCATTTATTGAACAAATAATAGTGACTTGCAAATCTAAAACGCTTCTCATTTTCTGTTTTTTTTTCGATTTTCATTGTATTAATCAGCTCTGATGAGGCTATGTTGCTATATGGAGAAGTCTGAAATCTCAGGTTTAACACAGAAGAAAAATGAGAAAGTGATGGAGAATTAGATAATGTTTTTTATGAAAATGAGAGGAGAGAAGGAAAGTTATATAAATGGTTGGAATATATAGGCAAAGTAGAAGAAAAATGTGTGTTCCAAGGGGGAGATAGGAGCCTGGGCATGAAAAAATTAAAATATGGTTACTAATAAATATTGGATATGCTAGATAAATAATTAAAATTTGGAGGTGTTTGGATGGAAATCTTTACCTTTCAGAACAAGAAGTCATTTTATAATGTCTAAAAAAAATTGCAGCATCAAACATGATTTAGAAACATCATGGAAAATACTGGAAGAAACATCCAAAATTGCTGCAAGCGTTGTCTCTGGGCAATGGGAGTGAGAGGAGAGGGTATGCTTAGGCAGAGTGGGACAGAAGACTTCTTTTATTTCATTATAAGCCTTTGAGTTCAATCTGAATTCTTTTAAAACTATTCATGTACTACTTTGGTAAAAATAAAGATTAATTTTTAAAGAAACCCAAAAGATATATCTTGTAATTTTGGCATGAAAGATGCATACCTATAGTCATGTTTATAAAGTTTGATTGTATTCCTGGTAGGGTACCCAATCATTTTGCAGTGGATTAAAGAATTACTGCTCCATCCTCCAATTTCTTTCTCCTTTCACTTGAGATGAGTTTCCTGAGAATTATTAATTAGGAGGAAGAGGAGAATAATTCACATCTTATGAAATTAGAGGTTATTTGAGGTAAAAAGTCTGATGCAGAAGAAAATAATAGTTAGAAGCAGGAGAGGAATAAAGAAATTAAGGGGCTTAAGAAAAGGAAGGGAAGATAGATGACTATGAGTAAGCAAATAGAGTAGACAAATAGAGAACACCCCAAAATGCAGCTTTCATGACATTTCATGAGTAAGTTTTTACATGCCTTATTAATCTGTCTTCACACTAATAGATGCTTACGTATTTTTTTTGTTCTTTTTATTTAAAATTTTTTTTTACTTAATTTAGTACATTTAATTATTTGAAAATATAAACAGTTAAAAACTAAAAAGTAAACACAGATGAATAAATATATATATTTCTCAATTAAATGTACTGGATACATATAAAATTTTTTTTTGAATCAATATGTTACACAATATATTTTTTATTTTTATTTACTTATTTATTTAGTTATAATGATGGAAGCTTGGAATTCCTCTGTCCTGTACCAGAGGCATTCCAGGCAGCGGGCATCTGGCATTGTACTCAGTCGCATAATAATTTCTTATTTTCATAGACTTTTTACATTTTGCAACTTCTTTTTATTTATAAAACACCACCACCTCAAAGCCCCAGAATAGATCATTACCTTTCACTCCCGTAGAACTAGAAAAATTGGTTTAAATGGAATCTGGAAGGGGCTTTAGATAATACTAATGAAAAAAAGTAAATGATGGAAACATTTAAAAACAGGCCAGATTCTCAGTTATCTCACATGGCTTAGTTGGGGACAGAAAGAAACTAATTTTTACAAAGATTCTTAAATTTAGTGTGCATCAGAAATGAGGGCTTATTAAAACACTTGCAGGGGTCCCATCCCCAGAGATTTTGATTCCGCAAGTCTGGGTTGGGGCTCCAAAACTTGCATTTCTCACAAGTTTCCAGGTAATGCTGATGCCACTAGCATGGGGCCCCACTTTGAGAGCCACTGGACTGAAATATTCCTTATGATTCTTTGGTGGTTTCTGAAGTCCGTTGCTCACCATATCTCTCATCCTTTTTAGAAACATGCTGCACTGGGTGAATATCTAAGAACCTCTGCTTAGATTGGCAGCTCCATATTTTCACACAGCTGTACTGATACTATTTTCATTCAAAACGACTTTGTTTGGAGGACAGCTGGTAGAGTGTGTGAGCTCTTCACTGAAGGCAGCCTCCAGAATCCCCTGCATGGACTGTCTTGCTTTCTTCCTAAAATCTTTCCCCAGGAGGGCATAGAGGAAGGGATTGAAGCAGCTATTGGCAGATGCTAGCGCAAGGGACACGTGATCCCAGGATGACACAGTTCTCCCAAAGGGAGTTTCTGGGACAGTAAATAATGATAGAACTCCAAAAAAGTGGTATGGGGTCCAGCAGACAAGAAAGACCACCACCACCACCATGGCCACTCGTAAGGTTTTGCCCCCAGACTTGGTAAAGCGGCTCCGTCGCATTCGGAGAGTGATGAGGGTATAACAGGCCACTATGATGATAAAGGGCAGCAGGAAACCCACAACTAGCCTGGTAACAGTTATTGCCATCAAGGCTGTTGACACTTGATTGTCATGTGCAAATTGGTCTAAATTCTGGAAATCTTGTGGTAGCTCAGAATTGTATAAGGAATAGCTAGAAGCACTGGGGAAAGGTTCTAAACCAGTAGAGAGAAGAGCATCAGAATTATCCAGTGGGTCAGTCCTGTCATCTTTTCTGGGAAACCCAGGCAAACTGGGGGCTCCCGGTGAGACCACATCAGCAGGGTGAGCATTTGTTTGGAAAGAAGAATCTATGCTATCATTCATTTCCCCAGACAGCCGATCAATGGAGTCGCCAAGAGATTCATTTTCTGGTGAGTCATAGGTGAAGTATTGGTAATCTGTTGAGCTGTAGAGATGAAAATTGTACCAACACATAGTATGGTTGTGTACAGCGGTTGTTTCCCGGAACAAGAAGACAGGTATACACATTAAAAAAGCCACTGCCCAGATACACCCACAGATAGTGAAGGCTGTCCTCACGCTGCGATGATTCTGACACCAGATGGGCCTCAGTACCACAAGACAGCGGTCCATGCTAATGGCAGTGAGCAGAAAGACGCTGGCAAACATGTTGAGGATGATGACGCAAGGGATGAGCTTGCAGAGGAACCAGCCATAGGGCCAGTGTCCCTGGAGAGCTAAGTGAACCAGGGAGAAGGGCAGGGAGAGGCAGCAGAGAAAGTCCGCCACGGTGAGGTGGAGAAACCAAACTGTGTTCACAGTCCGCTGCATCTTGAGGCCAGCTACCCACAGCACCAGCCCATTGGCTGGCAATCCCAATAGGAAAGTGAGGCTGAGAATGACCATGGAGAGAATTATGTGGGGTTCATTCAAGGGCCGTGAGGATTGTAGATCAGTTGAATTGGTCTCAGTAGAGAGAGACTCCATTGCTAAGCTTCTACAAAAAGATGAAAGAAAATGTTAAAACTAATGGTACTTTAAAAAAGCATATTTTTAGAAGTCTAACCTTCCCCCCACACACACCTAATGATGTAGAACTACAAAGCCAGAGGGACCTCACACTGTTTTAGTTTGTATTCCTTGACTCCACACTGGATCACAAATATTCTCTGATAGACAATTTAAAATCTAATGCATTGATTTAAATGTGCATCAAAATAATAACGTCATTTCAGTGTAAAGTTCCCCTTTCCCTTGCACTTTCAGTCTCTCATTGTTCACTGGTTCCTTTCCTTACCCAATGTCCTCTATTAAAAACAAACAACAAGGAAGCAGATGTGGCTCAACCAGTTGGGCACCTGCCTACCACACGAGAGGTCCCTGGCTCAGTTCCGGTGCCTACTAAAGAAGACGAGCAGACACTGTGCCCTCCACGAGCTAGACACCACAGCCACCGCAATAAGTTAGATGCCTAAATGAGCAGATGCCACAAGCCAGCAGTCCATGGGGAGTGGATGAGGCTCAGGCCATGTGGGAGGTCCTGGGTTCGATTCCTGGTGCCTCCTGGAGAAAGTGAGCAAACAATGAGCAGACATATGAGAGAACCATCTGGGGAAGGGGGGTGTATGTTAAATAAAATAAAATAAAGAAATAGATCTTAAAAAACAAACAAAAAAAGGAACAACAATGTTGAGGATTAAATAAAATAAGATCTCCAAGCTCTAAAACAAACAAACAAACAAAACACAAATAAGCTAAATGACCAAACAAATAAAATTTCTAGACTGAAGGTTCCCCCAATGTCCATGAAAGGACTTTAAGAAGGTCCATAACCACCTAAAACAATAAGTAAAAAAAAATTTTTTCAAAAGGTTGTCCGTTTGATACCGAAAATAAGGTTGAGAGGTAGAGCTCTATTTTCTGCTCCTGCATAAAATATAACAAAATCTATATCCTAGATTGTATTACAAATTGTATATATACATATATATTACAAATAGCACAAACTCCTTTCCTTAGAAAGCATGGGTCTGGAAAAATCATGCTCTCTATTGAAATATAGAGGGAAAATGGTTTTGTGGTGGGAGCATTTTCATTTTTTGTAGCTTATAGACCTAAATATTTATTCCACTGACATGGAGGCTGTGGTTCATCTGTGGCTTTGCTCCAGTCTGTGAGTCTACTTCACCTTTACCTTTTGAGTTTTCCTATTCTGGGATCCAGGCTGAAGGAGTATCTCTCACGTGGGTCATGTACACTCTCATGCCAGAGGACAGAAGAGAAGAGGGCAGGCAGGAATTTGGCATGCATCTGGGAGTATCTGATTAGGTGTGGAATACTGTTTACTCACAAACCACTAGCCGAAACATGCTGTGACCAAACTCCCAAGAAAATGGGTTGGGGGTGTAAACTCCTCCCACAGAAGACACCTGCAGGTACCACCAGCCATAAATGAGCAAGTATAATCCTCTTATAGAGAAGGAAGAGAAGTGAATAATTGTGAAAAAGATTGCAATCTATCAAAGACTGCTGTCTAGATCACAAATATTTACTTCTTTCTGTAGGCAAAATATTCTATTTCCCCACATTTCATCCAGTCATGCTGTCAGTCTTGAGGTCTATGATCTAGTGATAGTCTCTACATCAGATCTTGGAATAGCTCCTCTTGATTCAGAGACACGTGAACTAAAAAGATGAGTTTTCTGTCCCTATACACACTGACCTACAATGAGGTACAGCATCTCATTTGGAAAGGTGGAGAATAGAAAGCATCCAGAAGTCACTGGGCAATAGAAATTCTTTTTTTTTTTTTTTTTTTTTTAAAGATTTTATTTATTTATTCATTTATCCCCCCCTTGCTACTTGTGCTCGCTGGGTCAGCCAACCACGCCGTGCGGGCGGGCCTGCCTTCACCAGGAGGCCCCGGGAACCGAACCCGGGGCCTCCCATATGGTAAACGGGAGCCCTACTGATTGAGCCACAGCCGCTTCCCTAGAAATTCTTATACTCCGCTGGGAAAATATTATGAAGTTCCCTACTCTGTAGGTTGGTAATCTTCACTGAGCTAAACTTGCTCCCTGGTGATGTTTTTTGATTGGGCTCAGGTTATACTTCTTAGAAGTGGTTCACCAGTTCATTATTCTCCACGAATCTTTACTCTGTCCTCAGAGAGTTCCCTTCTGTTCATTACCCTCCTTGTCCAAATCTAAAGAGAGCAATGGAGAACATGACGTCCTTGGGAATTGAGCAGTTTTCTCAGCTGCCTTTATGTCCAAGGGCCCTGGAGTTGCAAGCTGAGCAAACAGCCTTTGAAGTGGAATCAAAACTTGGAGCATGTGACCAAAAAGGAGTGAATTCTTTCTTTACCTGCTCTATACAGAGGCAATCACAGTCTCAGTAGTGAGCATTTGGGTGGCTATAATTCTTGTTAGTGTCGGACAGTAGTGGGGTCAGCTGTTGCTCCAATTCCCGCCAGCTCTCTAGTTTTTATCTCAGATTTCTGTTTAGCACACCAATGAAGAGCTCCAGCATCTACTGGATTGGGGGTGAGTGGGCAGTTCTCGTCAGTCACCAGCCCAGCGCTCTGCAGGCAGAGATCAACTGGAGCACTACTCCCCAAGCAACCTAATAAATAAAAATTAAAAAAAAAAAACACCTATTTTATTTATTTCTTCCCCTCACCTTGTTGTGTGAGCTCCCTGTCTGCTCTCTGTGTCTGTTCATTATGTGCTCGTCTTCTTTTCAGGAGGCACCAGTAACTGAACCTGGGACCTCCCATGTGGTAGGCAGGCACCCAACCACTTGAGACACATCCGCTTCCCGTAAATAAAATTTTAACTGTACATATTTTCATTTTTCTGAGGGCAGAAGTTCTATCCATATCCTCCATCAGATTTTCAGAGGGACTCATCACCACAGATAGATGCTCCAGACTCTTTTAGATCCAACCCATCTGCTCCTTTTATTACCAAATTTTTCAAGAGTTGTTTATCCTCTTTGCATTGATTACCTCACTACCCTTCATTTCTTTCTAATTTTTTATTTTTTCATTTTTATGAATTTAACCTGGGAAAAATAACTGTATTAGTACAGAAGCAGAATATACCTGTGAAGAAAGCTGGAAAATATAGACAAGCAAAAATAAGAAAATAAAAACATCTACCCACCAGCCAGTGATTCTGGATCTTTTCTGATGTATAAACGCGTGTGTATATAAGCATACATATGTTCTTATTTTTTTGTTACTGCCAAATTTAACAAAATTAGATCATACTATGCATATTGTTTGATAAATTTCTACCCCCCCACCCTCTCCCTTGCCCCAGTTAGCAGTCTCCACACTACACAGTAGATTGTACCTTCATGGATATCTACTTCTCATTCAATTATTTTCTGTCTCCAAAACAGCCTTTACAGCTGTATTGTCCACAATGATATCCTATCTAAAACCACACTACGTCAGGGTCTTATGTCTCTTAAGTCTTTAGTATAGTTCCTCTTTCTCAAAGATAATGGCTTAAGAGTTTCTTATTCTGACCACTCCTTAACCTTTTGCAATTTATCTTCTTTCCCCATCACTCTGCTAAAATTACTCCTGGAGAGCGGATGTGGCTCAAGAAGAGTGCTTGCTTCCCCCATGGGAAGTCCTAGGTTCAGTGTCAGGTGACTTCTAAAAATAAAAACAAACAACAAACAAATGAAAAAACCAACTCAGGGGAGGAGATGTAACTCAGTGGTTGAGCACCGGCTTCCCACATATGAGGTCTGGTGTTCAATCCCCAGCCTGGTACCTCAAAAAAAAAATTACTCCTAAATAACAAATCTGAATATCTTTTTCTCTGCCCTTATCCTCCTCAATCTAATATGCATCATCTGATACTCTGACTCCTACAACCTTTCTTTTTTTTTTTTTTTTTTTTTTTATACCGGGAGGTCCCGGGGATCGAACCCGGGTCCCTCCATATGGGAGACAGACGCCCAACCAGTTGAGCCACATCCGACCCCCTACAACCTTTCTTCTCTTGACATCTGACTCTACCCATCCCCAATTCTGAACACTCCCATAAACGAACATTTCTTTATAGCTAGCCAGAACAACTCATTATTCCAAGTTAACACCATTATCTATGCCTTAGCTAAGGCTGTTTATTTCTATCTGGAAAACTCCTCTTTCCTCCATTCCTCATCTCCATCTGTTGAAATCCTACCCGTTCTTCAAGATCCAGCTCAAAAACTTTATTTTCCTTGAAACCTTTTCTATGATCCCACTTAGAAATTAGCTCTTCAGTTTCTTAATTTTTTTGTATGTGTGGTTGAACCTCTTTTCATATCCTCCATGACATGCCCCATTTTATCTACTATTATAATTATTATTTTGGCTGTCTTATCTATCATTCTGGCTTTAAATTAAAAAATGACTCTTGTTCATAAATACTCGATCCACAGAATTTAGCATAGTGCCTTATAGGACATATGGGTTAAAGATTACTTGAATGGATGAACGATCATTTGAGGAGGATAATTTTTCCCCCTTTCTAACTAAACTTAAAATTCATATTCTTTTCAATTTAATCCTTACCTATGTTCTTCATTAATTCTTATGCTGACCCATCTAACTTCCTTTTCATTTTTCCATTCCTAATTCTTATTGGATACAATAGCACTTTCTATTTTTTCTTTTTTAAGAGGTGCGGGGGATTGAACCCAGGGCCTTGTGTTTGGGAAGCTGGTGCTCAACCACGGAGCCATATGGGCTTCCCTGAGTTGTTTTTATTTATTCATTTATCCCCCCCTTGCTGCTCGCGCTCGCTGGGTCAGCTAACCACGCTGCGCGGGCGGGCTTGCCTTCACCAGGAGGCCCCCAGGAACCGAACCCCGGGCCTCCCATATGGTAAACGGGAGCCCTACTGATTGAGCCACAGCCGCTTCCCCCCTGAGTTGTTTTTTTTCCCCTTTTTTTCAGGAGGCACCGGGAACTGAACCAGACCTCCCATGTGGGAGGCGAGCACTCAACCGCTTGAGTCACAGCCGCTCCCCTGTTTCTTTTATAAGAGGTCCAAAATAGTTCTGTGACTTGGAAGTAGTTCTGCTGAGTTGACCAAATGTTGCCACAGGGTCTTATGCGATTAGCAGAAGTTAAAACAACTGAGTCAACAAAATAATAAAACAGAAGAAAGGACTCTATTCCCTTTTTTGTGGCCTTAGCGTTCCAAATATTCATATCCTACCTTGGTGTTGTGCACGCAGCTACCCACTGTCCCACTCCAACACTCATGCACAGATCCACAGAGTACTGAGAAAAGAAGAGTCCTTTAGAAGGTTAGAACTGAAAGGGAACTTAGTGGCCATCTCTCCTTCCTGTTTTTGTTTTTCAGTTTTTGACACCGATACGCAGTAAATTAATTTTCACAGAAATCACAATTAGATACAACTAGATAGGGATGTCAGATCCAGGTCCAGTGACTCTCAGGCCAATACTCTTTTCAGCATAAAGAATTGCATAAATTTACTGAAAAGCCTATGGTATTGCTAATAAAGGGGAAGAGACTGAGAGTTGCACAAATTCATATAGTAAGGCTGAAAAAGCAAAATCCCAGTTTGAAGCAATCAAGTCAGCTGGTTTTAGGTTTACAGAAAAATTGCACAGAACGTAGAGTTCCCAAATAATGCCCTCAGTCTCCCCTTTTATTAACCTCTTTGCATTAGTGTGGTATATTTTTTATAATCAACAAACCAGTTTGATACATTATTAGTAACTAAAGCCCACAGCTTATATTAGGGTTCACTCTTTGTGTGTACAGTTCCATGGGTTTTGAAAAATGTGTAACGTCGTGTGTGCACCATTACGGTGTTGCACAGAATCGTTTCACTGCCCTAAAAATGCCCTGTGCTCCACCTAGTCATCCTTCCCCTCCACCGCTGCTGAACAGGTGGCACCCACTGATCTTTTTACTGTCTCTATAGTTTTTCATCTTCTGCAATGTCATATAATTGGAAGTTAGCTATATTTTAAATAGCATTATCTGTCTCAAAATGAAAGCATATATGAGTCAGGGTCTTAAATGCTTCCAGAACTAGATCACTTTTTACATTTCGCCAAGTTGTTTTTGGCTCAATACCTCTATGTTTAATATTAGTAGAGAAATATTTTTCAGTTTTCAACATTGAATGGCCCCACAGTAATTAAAAAGAAAAATAAAATCCTAAAACTATTCAGCTATGATAGGGAATGAAAAGTAAATCCCAGAATCAAATGCTAACAACAGGATGACAAAGTCAGTTGCAATGAGAAATGAGCAAAAGAGTTGAAGAAAAGAAGAGGGGAAATAGAATGAGAAAAAATATGAACAAAGAAAAACTAAGCAATGATTTGAAAAGTAAAAGTAATGGGGGAAGCTGGAATCAAAGCTCAGAAGGAGGAATATCACCAATTTAAGTCAAGGAAAAAAATTAAATAAAAATTAAATTTCACTATTCATTTCAGAATGAAAAGCTTCAGAGCAGAGAAAAATAAAATATGGAATATGGAGAAAAATATAGGCATATATGGGAATGAGACAAAAGAAATAAAAGTTGGAGGAGCAACAGAAGGAAATGGAAGATAATTACCTCGGAACCTCTATCTATAATGAGCAAATTAGGGAAGGCACAAGAAATCAGGTGGATCTAGGTTTTCTTACCACAAAAACCGAGAGAGTAGCTCAAGCCTCAGCACAGATCTAGAAGTTTCCTCCAGTGTCTGGTCTGGGCTCCACACTGACCAACAATCAAAAAGTGAAGTAGGTTTCAGAAATTTGCTGAGTTGTTCCCCTCTCTGACCCTCTCCCCTAAACTAATCTCCAGGCTCTTTATCGTTTTCTGACTTCACCGGAAAAGTTGCAAAGTGAGTCATTAATTTGACAACCATACTTAGATAAGAAAAGTAGAAAAATAGAAATAGGAAGGTCTACTTCTGGGAGGTTTTCTGCAGAACACAGACAATAGGGAGAGAGTGCATCTGTATGTAAACTTCTCACTCTTTAAGTTTGTTTTTGTTTTGTTTTGTTTCACAAGAAAAAGACCTTACAGTATGTGAGGATGGGTTTGGGGACTAGTTGGAAGAGGAGTCTGTGAAAATCCATTTAATTAATCTCAGATAACATGTCTTAAGTGCTTGATATGTGTAAAGAATTGTACCATGCCAATATGAGGATAAATTAAACTATATTCTCATCTCTGGGGATTTGTAATCTAGTGGAATTATGCACGCATACACAAGAAACTGTAATACAACCTAGACTATAATTATAGAAGTAATCGAATAGAAAATAATAGTAACAGAATAGTAGAACATACTTCTACATAATGGTGGAAATAAAATAGTAGAATAGTGGGAATAGTAGAATAGATATTTTAGCTGAGGGGAATCTAGGAAAGGTTAGGTAGAAAGAATATTGAGCAGGTTTTTAAAGAACAATAGACTTTCTATAGTCAGAAAAGTTGAAAAGTTGTGTGAGTGGAGCATAGTCAAAAGTAGGTAGGTGAAAAAAAAAAGTAGGTAGGTGAGGCAAACGACAATTTTAAAAAAGGTTATACTAATGAAAAAAAAAAACAGAAAAAAGGAAAAATAAAAGTAGGTAGGTGGGAGCATGTAGGATGCATTGGAGAATGGGCAGGAGTCTAGTTAGACTGTGTATCTTATCAGGAAGAAGGACAGAAGGTTGAAGAGGGACTTGAGCAAGGGTTCCTGTTTGAAGTATACATTATAAGGAATTTCCGCTCACAGGTTTCTTTTACATATATACATATGATGTAAAGCTTATTTGGGTTAGATGTAGTTAATACTGCTGTCTCTGGTAGATGCTTCAGAGCATATTAACCAACTTGTCCAAACAATAATATCTGCTTCCCTGTGCATAGTTAAATCACTGTGAAATAGTTATTGGGGAGAAAGACCCAAGGAAAACCACCAAAAAGTTGAGTTTTCCTATTTATTTATTTAGCACTCTTTAGTTACAAAAATTAATATGTATTCACTGTTTTTTCAAAAAAATAAATTGAAACAATATAGAATTATGAAGGGTAAAAAATGTAAATTTCCTTTTTCAATTTCACAATTCAATTTTCTTTTTCAACAGAAGTAATATTTTAAAAATGAGTTAGTGTGCATTCTTCCTGTACTTTTCCTTAACACATAGAACACACACTTAAAAAATAGTTTTGAACAAGACTGGGCTTATAATAAACATGTGATTTTATAATTCTTTTTACTTAATAATATTTCAGAACATTTTCCATATTAGTGCATATACTTCTATTATATTACCTACTTATTATCTTAACAAATATTATTAAGTTAGTGCATATAATTCTGTTTCTGTTTCTATTTTAGTCTGCTAGGCTGTAGAAGGCAACTTACCAGAAATGGGTTGGCTTTTACAATGGGGATTTATTAGTTTACAAGCTTACAGTTTCAAGACTGAGAAAAGTGTCCAAACCAAGGCATCATCAGGTGATGCTTTTACTCCAAAGACAGGCTGCTGGTGATTCTGGACTCCTCTTTCACATGGCAAGACGTATGGCGGCATCTGCTGGTTTCTCCCTTCTCTTCCGGGTTTCATTTTTTCCAACTTCTTGTTTCCATGGGTTTTCTCTCTTTTGTCTGAATTTCATTCTCTTATACAGGACTCCAGTGAGACAATTAAGACTGCCTTGCCCTGGGCCATGCCTTAACTGAAGTAACCTAATCAAAAGTTCCCACCTACAACAGGTCCACACCCTCAGGAATGGATTAACTCTAAGAACATACTATTCTGGGGCCCATACAGCTTCAAACCATTATACTCCACCCTATGGGCCCCCCAAAGACATGTTCTTTCCATATGCAAATACATTCATTCCATAACAATATCCCAAAGCATTAAATCATTTCTGTAACAATATTAATTGCAAAGTCTCATCAAAATTGGTTATAGGTGTGGTCAGTCCTGGGGCACAATTCCCCTCCGACTGTGGACCTGTGAAACTTAGAAAACAAGTTATCTGCTTCCAATATAAAATGGAGGGAGGGGAGCAGATGTAGCTCAGGGGTTGAGCGCCTGCCTCCCATAAATGAGGTCCCGGGTTCCTTCTAAAAAAAAACTAAAATAAAAAATAAAAATAAAATGGAGGGACAGTCATAGGATAAATGTTCCCATTTCCATAGGGAAAAACTGGAAGGAAAACAGGGGTCACGGGTCCCAAACAATTCTAAAACCCTGCAGGGTATACTCCCTTAGATTCTGAGCTCTGAGAGTAATCTATAGAATGATGCTTTGCCCTCAGGGCCTGATGGAGAGCAGCCTCACCCTATCCAATGGCTTGCACGGAGGCCCTGCTCTCCCCAAATATTGATTGGGGTGAAGGTTCTAACATCTTCAGGCATTGGGAAGACAGCCAGGCTCTTGGCTACAGCCTTGTCAAATATTGGGGTGGCATCCAGCCTCTCCTCAATCCCTCAGGCATCTGAGAAACCTGCGGTGGTGAGCACTGCATCCATTTCAGGAGCTCACGAGGGAGGGAGGCAGAAAAAAGACTCTAGGCGGAGAAGGAAGTTTATTCATACCGGCACAGGGGAAGTTTCTTTTTAGACACACAGGCACACTCTGCTGTTCTTTGTTTGCAGGGTTATTCATACACTACTGTTATCATTTAAATGTTACACAGAAGGAACACAAAATGCAACTCCTCAGAATCATTTCTCCTGTGCCCAGAGACCATGTATGCTGGGCCAAGGACTTTATGAACTAATAGCTGATTCAACAGTTGGGCTGCTGCCTGAGTCTGATTTAAAAAATTAATTAATTAATTATTATTATTTTTTGTTGTTTTTTGTTTTGGATTATATCATCCTTATTTTTTTAAAAAAGATATTTAGATTACATAAATTTTACACAAAAGTATAGGGATTCCCATATGCCCCACTCCCCACACCTCCCACACCCTCCCACATAAATATCCTTCATTAGTGTGGCACATTCACTACAGTTGATAAACACATCCTGGGGCTTTGCCATTCAGCATGAACCATAGTTCACATTGTAGTCTACACTCTCTCCCCCACAGTTCTGCACGTTAAGAGATGATATAAAATGGCCTATATCTGTCATTGTAACATCACTCAGGGTGATTCCCAAGTTCCAAAAAAGCCCCTGTGTTACAAATGTTTTTCCTCTCCCTGCCCCCAGAGGCTCCAGTGGTTCCTAGCTCCACATCAATGTTGTAATTTCTTCCATTGCAAGAATCACAATATGCCTATAGTAGAATACCAGTAAGTCCACTCTAGTCCACAGCTCCTCCCCCAATCCCGAGGATTCTGGGACGGTGATGTCCACTCCACCTCCAATTGAGAGGGGGCTTATATCCCATGGGGAAGATGGATAGGACTATCCTGCCTGCAGCTGCAGATTCTCTCCGTTCCCTGAGACGGCCGTTGTCCATCATCATCTCCCCGCCAGTTGTCCTGGGTGAGTCCAGTGAGCTGTAGAGTAGGTGTTGCAACTCCACTGAGGTTCCGGGCCCAGCTGACACATGGACAGCCCAAAGACTCAAGTCGCTGGACGTACACTTACAAACTCCAGCACAAATATAGGTTTAAATAGAACGGACAGATGAGCCATGGGTAGGGAAGACATAACTGAGTCCAACTCTGTCACTCTTAGGAGCACAAACTCCAAAGTAGGGCCCACTGGCAAGGCACCAAACTCCGGAGCTATCTGCCCTGACCATAGGATCTGGGTGTCTCCAGAGCCCTCAGGAGCCCCACTATTTGGGGTAGTTTCCACTTTGGCAGTCTATGAGATCCTGCTGAGTTGTGCGTTAAGTGTTACCTCTGGGATGGCTGCCTGAGTCTTAACCCTTATACTCCACCCCCGAGGGCAAGGCTTTAGCAGCTGTGGGGGTACTTATTATGGGCCAGAGAGTTAATATAAAAGTCCTTTTCAAAATTGTTGCCGCTGTTGATGGCGTTGTCACGTCTACCTGCAAAGGTCAAACATTGGTTAATTTCCTTTGTAAGCCTGTTCTCTAGGAGGCAATAAGAGCGAGCCACCCCACATGGGGTGCCTTCAAGGCTTTTGCTTTTCTACCATGGGGCACTGTTACAGCAGGTAACAGGATACATTCCTGCGGCCCTATTTGGGGCCTCACCAAGGGGTCATTTGTTGCAACTTGCAACTGAACTGGAGCTGCCTCTCCATGCAACAGAGCCTCTACGGATGTTACTCCACCTCGTCGGGGGCACTCATTCAGTTGTTGGATCATGGTTCACAGCCTCTTGTGCCACTTGTGCAAGAATGGCTCAACTATCAGACAAAGAGTTAACAAGCTTTTTTTCCTGTTTTACGACGAACCATACAGCTTGCAGTTTGGCCCACTGGCCACTCTGACTAAAGCCCACTTCACACCACAGGGTGCTAGCCCTAGGCTGGACGGGCACCGCCGTCCACCGAGCAGACTGGCCTCGGCTGGCCTCGGCCTCAACTGGCTTCGTCTGCACACTGCGCAGACTCTGGGACTGTTCCTCCTCCACCAGCTTTAAGGGGGACTGTGCTTTCTGGGTGGGGGTCACCCCTGCCTCCGGGCTCAATGCTTCTGCATCTATCAGCAGACCTGTGGCTGTGTCAATGGCCAACGGCATATTGGCACTGCTGACTCAAAGGTAATGGCCCAATAAAATCTATCTGCCATCTCGTGAGCGGGACACAGCCTCGTTCAATTTGACCCATAGTCCTGGGCAGTGGTTTTTGATGTAGCATCAAACACTGGGGGCACGTACAGCACATTGCCCAAGCGGCCTCCGCATTTACAGCCAACTCCCAGAGGCGTGCAGCTTTCATCAACGTGGGGACTCCAGCATGTAGGAATTTTTGGTGCAGCCGCACGGCTGTATCCTGAGCACTGTTTACCCACAGGGTAAGCTTAGTCAAATGATCTGCTTCATCCTTACCTGGATGCAAAAGGGGGCAGTGGGCAGCTACATGCTACACTGTGACTTCTTTAGATATCCCCATAGCTCTTCCCACATGGAACGTCCCCACAGGGGCCAATGGGCTACTGATTAATTCATTCTGGCAGCTCAGGGTAGGACCTTTAAATACTGCCCAACTGTCGGTACATATTACTAAGGGGCTGGCTTCACGGCCCACTTCGGGCCACAGAGCTCTCAATTCAGACTTTGATCAAACCCCTAATTTATATCAAATGGTATTGGTTAGAGGGCACACCGCTAAGGCAGTCCATTGAGCCACCTGTCCTTGGCTGGCTCCATCAGTATACCATGCCTGCTCTGGCACGGTACCTACCCCAGCTTTGTATGGGGAAACTTCCCTTGTGGGGACTTGCAAGGGGGTCTCTGGGTCCAGTGTCCCAGCATTTGTTAAGGGACCTAAAACTTGTTGCAACTCTTTACTCAGTGAACTGGAAGCAAACGAGCTTATCTGTTCCAAATAGGCTCCCCACTTGGCCAGTGTCGCCGTCTGGGCCACGCCACTTTGTGGCCGGGCGATCCAATACTGCACCCATCTCCTTATAGGGTAGGTGGTGAATGTATTTACTGGGGCTTCCCCGGTTATGGTTTCAGTACTCTGTGCAGCAGCGCACACAGCTGCCAATTATTTCTTTTTTTTATTATTACTTTATTTTGTACATTTAATAATTGAAAATATAAACAATTAAAAACTAAAAAGTAAACACAGATGAATAAATATATACATTTCTCAATTAAATGTAATGAATACATATAAAAATTTTTTTGAATCAAACAATATGTTACACACTATATTTGGTTCATAGTAGTGCATTCATACAGTATTTGTCCTTTGAAGTCTGGCTTGCTTACTCAACATAATGTCCTCCAGGTTCATCCATGTTGTCATATGCTTTATGACTTCATTTCTTCTTACAGCTGCATAATATTCCATCGTGTGAATAGACCACAGTTTGTTTATCCATTCATCTGTTGATGGACATCTGGGCTGTTTTCAACTTTTGGCAATCATGAATAATGCTGCTATGAACATCAGTATGCAGATGTCTGTTCGTGTCACTGCTTTCGGGTCTTCTGGGTATATACAGTAGTGGTATTGCAGAGTCACGTGGCAAGTCTATATTCAACTTCTTTTTTTTTTTTTAAAAGATTTTATTTATTTATTCATTTATCTCCCCCCTGCTGCTTGTGCTCGCTGGGTCCGCCAACCACGCCGTGCAGGCAGGCCTGCCCTCACCAGAAGGCCCCGGGAACCGAACCCGGGGCCTCCCATATGGTAAACGGGAGCCCTACTGATTGAGCCACAGCCGCTTCCCAATTCAACTTCTTTAGGAACTGCCCAACAGTCCTCCACAGTGGCTGTACCATTCTGCATTCCCACCAATAGTGAATAAGTGTTCCTATCTCTCCACATCCTCTCCAACACTTGTAGTTCTCTGTCTTTTTAATAGTGGCCATTCTGAGAGGTGTGAAATGATATCTCATTGTAGTTTTGGTTTGCATTTCCTAATCATGAGTGATGTTGAGCATTTCTTCATGTATTTTTTTTGCCATTTGTATTTCTTCTTTGGAGAAGTGTCTATTCAAGTCTTTTGACCATTTTATAATTGGGTTGTTTGTCTTTTTATCATTGAGTTGTAACATCTCTTTATATATCCTGGATATTAAACCCTTATCATATGTGTGATTTCCAAATATTTTTTCCCATTGAATTGGCTGCCTTTTCACCCTTCTGACAAAGTCCTGTGAGGTGCAAAAGTGTTTAATTTTGAGGAGGTCCCATTTATCTATTTTTTTCTTTTGTTGCACGTGCTTTGGGTATAAGGTCCAAGAAACCACCACCTACTACAAGGTCTTGAAGATGTTTCCCTACATTTTCTTCTAGGAGTTTTATGGTCCTGGCTTTTATATTTAGATCTTTGATCCATTTTGAGTTGATTCTTGTATAGGGGGTGAGATAGGGGTCCTCTTTCATTCTTTTGGTTATAGATATTCAGTTCTCCCAACACCATTTGTTGAAGAGACTGTTTTTTCCCATTGTCGTGGGCTTGGTAGGTTTGTCAAAAACCAGTTGACTGTATAGGTGAGGGTTTAGTTCTGGATTCTCAATTCTATTCCACTGATCGTTGTGTCTATTTTTATGCCAGTACCATGCTGTTTTGACCACTGTAGCTTTGTAATATGTTTCAAGGACAGGCAGTGAAATTTCTCCCACATCGTTCTTCTTTTTTAGAATCCTTTTGGCTATTCGGGTGCAGTTTCCCTTCCAGATGAATTTGATAATTGCCTTCTCTAATTCTGTAAAGTAAGATGTTGGGATTTTGACTGATATTGCATTGAATCTATAAATTAGTTTGGGCAAGATTGACATCTTCACGATATTTATTCTTCCAATCCATGAACATGGAATGTCTTTCCATTTGTTTAGGTCTTTTCAAATTTCTTTTAGCATTGTTTTGTAGTTTTCTGCGTATAGGTCCTGTACTTCTTTGGTTAAATTAACTCCTAAGTATTTGAGTCTTTTTGTTGCTATTGAAAATGGAATTTTCCCCCTGATTTCCTCCTCAGGTTGTTCAGTACTAGTGTACAAAAACATTACTGATTTTTGTGTGTTGATCTTGTATCCTGCCACTTTGCTAAACTCATTTATTAGTTCAAGTAGCCTTGTCATGGAAACTTCAGGATTTTCTAAGTACAGGATCATGTCATCTGCAAACAGAGAGAGTTTTGGTTCCTCTTTTCCTATTTGGATGCCTTTAATTTTTTTTTCTTGTCTAATTGCCCTAGCTAGAACTTCTAGTACAATGTTGAATAACAATGGTGACAGTGGGCATCCTTGTCTTGTTCCCAATCTTAGAGGGAAAGCTTTCAACCTTTTCCCATTGAGTATGATGTTGGCTGTGGGTTTTTCATATATGCCTTTTATCGTATTGAGGAATTTCCCTTCTATTCCTATCTTTTGAAGTGTTTTTTATCAAAAAAGGATGCTGAATTTTGTCAAATTACTTTACTGCATCGATTGAGATGATCATGTGTTTTTTTTCCTTCGATTTGTTAATGTGGTGTATTATATTGATTGATTTTCTTATGTTGAACTAGCCCTGTATACCACGAATAAATCCCACTTGATTGTGATGTATAAGTCTTTTGATATGCTGTTGGATTCTATTTGCAAGTATTTTGTTGAGAATTTTTGCATCTATGTTCATGAGAGAGATTGGTCTGTAATTTTCTTTTCTTGTAGAATCTTTATCTGGCTTTGGTATTAGGGTGATGTTGGCTTCATAAAATGTGTTAGGTAATTTTCCCTCCTCTTCAATTTTTTGGAAGAGTTTAAACAGGATTGGTGTTAATTCTTTTGAAATCCTTGGTAGAATTCACCTGTGAAGCCCTCTGGTCCTGGACTTTTCTTTGCTGGGAGATTTTTGATGATGGATTCAAACTCCTTAAATGTGATTGGTTTGTTAAGCTTGTATTTCTTGTAGCGTCAGTGTAGGTTGGTTGTGCATTTCTAGAAATTTGTCCATTTCATCTAGGTTGTCTATTTTGTTGGCATATAGTTTCTCATAATATCCTCTTATGATTCTTTTTATTTCTGTGAGGTCATTTGTAACTTCCCCCTTTCATTTCTGATTGTATTTATTTGCCTCTTCTTTATAGCTCCCGTGCCTGCTGCTGTGCCAGTTAGGACACATTTGGGGCATTAATAAATGAGGGCATGAATGTTTGACTGAAAGGGTGTTGATTTCTGAATATAATTCAAAGAGTTAATTGGAGTCCTTAAAGTTGTTTCTGGTGCAGATTCACTTTCACTAATTCATCCGTCTCTAAAGACTATCAAGCAATTCAAATCAGTTTGAGAATTTCCAGCTGTATTTCCATGTCAGGAAGGAACTTATTGAAAATATCATCTTGTGAAGAGTGTTCCTGTTTCTGGATCATTTCCTTCCTTCTTAAAAAGTACTAGCTTTTTTGTGTTTTAACTGGGAAAATTCTGGGGAATTTATGTAGTTCATGTCTATTTTGCTCCATTTTGAATATCTAAATATAAATTTCTAAGCAGAAACCAAATGCTCTGTAAAAAGGCATTTTTTTTTTTCAGGCCGGAGATTGAACCCAGGACCTCGTATGTGCTCCCCTGAGTTGGTTGTTTCATTTGTTTGCTTTGCTTTTTGTTCTTAGGAGGCACTGGGGATCGAACCCAGGACCTCTCATGTGGGAAGCAAGTGCTCAATGGCTTAAGCTGCATCTGCTCCCCAAAATGCAATTTCAAATATATATTTCACAGACAGCCTTATTAAAACCTTTTCTGATTTTTAAATTTTTTAAAAAGATACTTATACAAATGTTACATAACAGCCTACTTTACAGAATTAGAAAAGGCAATTACCAAATTCATTTGGAAGGGAAAGTGAACCCAAATAGCCAAAAGCATTCTAAAAAAGAAGAGCGACATGGGAGAAATTTCAGTGCCTGACCATGAAACCTATTACAAAGCTACAGTGGTCAAAACAGCATGGTCACTGGCATAAAGATAGACATTTCAATCAGTGGTATAGAATTGAGAGTCCAGAAATAAACCCTCACCTATATGGTCAACTGGTTTTTGACAAACCTACCAAGTCCATGTTAACAGTACAAAACAGTCTCTTCAACAAACGGTGCTGGAAAAACTGAATATCCATAATCAAAAGAATGAAAGAGGACCCCTATCTCGCTCCCTATACAAGAATCAACTCAAAATGGATCAGAGTCTTAAATATAGAAGCAAGGACTGTAAAACTACTAGAAGAAAATGTAGGGGAACATTTTAAAGACCTTGTGGTAGGTGGTGGTTTCTTGGACCTCACACCCAAGCACGTGCAACAAAAGAAAACAGATAAATGAGACCTCCTCAAAAAGAAACACTTTTGCACATCACAGGACTTTGTCAAAAGGGTGAAAAGGCAGCCAACTCAATGGAAGACAATATTTGGAAATCACATGTCTGATAAAGGTTTAATATCCAGGATCTATAAAGAGATATTACAACTCAACAATAAAAAGACAAACGACCCAGTTAAAAAATGGACAAAAGACTTGAATAGACATTTGTCCAAAGAAGAAATACAAATGGGAAGAAAACATATGAAAAATGCTCAACATCACTCATGATTAGGAAATGCAAACCAAAACTACAATGAGATATCATTTCACACCTTTTATTTATTTATTTATTATTTTTATTTTTTATTTTTATTTTTTTTAAAGATTTTATTTATTTATTCATTTATCCCCCTCTCGCTGCCCGTGCCCGCTGGGCCAGCCAACCACACCGTGCCGGCGGGCCCGCCCCCACCAGGAGGCCCCGGGAACCGAACCCGGGGCCTCCCATATGGTAAACGGGAGCCCTACTGATTGAGCCACAGCCGCTTCCCCATTTCACACCTTTTAGAATGGCCACTATTAAAAAGACAGAGATCTACAAGTGTTGGTGAGCATGTGGAGAGATAGGGACACTTATTCACTATTGGTGGGAATGCAGAGTGGTACAACCACTGTGGAGGACTGTTGGGCAGTTCCTAAAGAAGTGGAATATATATTTGCCATGTGACCCTGCAATACCACTACTGAACTGAGAGCAGTGACACGAGCAGACATTTGCACACCCATGTTCATAGTGGCATTATTCATGATTGCCAAAAGTTGGAAACAACCCAGGTGTCCATCAACAGATGAATGGATAAACAAACTGTGGTCTATTCACACGATGGAATATTATGCAGCTGTAAGAATAAATGAAGTCGTGAAGCATATGACAACATGGATGAACCTGGAGGACATTATGTTGAGTGAAGCAAGCCAGACACAAAAGGACAATACTGTATGATTGGGTTACTATGAACCATACATATTGTGTAACATAGTGTATGATTCCATTTATGTAAAATGTAAATATAAATCAGTTTATAAAGTTGAACTTTGATTAGTGGTTATGCAGGGTTAGGGAAAGCATGCTAAGGGATGTGGAGTTTTTCTTTTTGGAGTAATAAAATAATTCTAAAATTTTTTGTGATGATGAATGCACAACATTATGATTATACTAAAAACCATTGATTATATGCTTTAGATAGATCATATGGTTTGTGAATATATCTCAATAAAACTGCTTAATAAATAATTGTGGGAAGCAGATGTGGCTCAAGTGATTGAGTTCCTGCCTACCACACAGGAGGTCCTGGTTCTGTTCCCAGTGCCTCCTGGAGAAGACAAGCAAGACAGTGAGCTCAGACAATGAGGGGAGGGCAAATAAATAAGTAAAATAAATCTTTAAAAAAGTTGTGCAAGAATAGCCAGAAATAGCAGCTGTGTACAGCAGGGGAAGGAGAGAGATTGAGGAGTGAAGAAGTTTCTTGTCTGCTTTTTGTTTATTATTATTATTAGTATTGAAATAATGAAAATGCACTACTAATGATTGAAGTGATGAATACACAACTATGTGATTATATCAAATACCATTGATTATACTCTTTGGATGAATTGTATGATTTATAAATATGTATCAATAAAATTGATTTGGGGAAAAAAAAAACCTTTTCTGAGTCACTACTAATTGATTATACATTTTCAATAATGGAGATTTGTATTAGATTTCATTTGGCCAATATCAATATCAATTTTTTTTTTTTTTTTGGCACTACCAGGGATTGAACCCCAGACCTTGTACATGGGAAGTAGGCTCTCAAAACACCAAGCTTCACCCATTCCTCTTCAATATAAAAATTTTAACACCACAGAATCTCTAATCTGTTTTGTCTGAGAGGATTGAAAATAAATTTATGGGTAAGCAGGCATAGTTCAGTGGTTTGAGCTCCTGCTTCTCATATACAGTGTCCAGAGTTCAATTCCCTTTACTTCCTAAAAATAAATAAATAAAAAAAGATATGACTGCTGTGGCTCAATCAGTAGGGCTCCCGTTTACCATATGGGAGGCCCCGGGTTCGGTTCCCTGGGCCTCCTGGTGGAGGCAAGCCCGCCCGCACGGCGTGGTTGGCTGACCCAGCGAGCACAAGCAGCAAGGGGGGGATAAATGAATAAATAAATAAAATCTTTAAAAAAAAAAAAAAAAAAAAAAAGATATGACAAAGTTATTATCACTAAGTAACTTCAATGAAAAATGATTAGAGCCATTATTAGACCAGATATAATCAACTATACTCTAAATTAAAAATAACTAAGTGCTAGAAACTGTTAATGACACATGAAAATGCTTTGATTGGTCAGCAAAGGACAAGATTGATGGTGGTTAGAATTAGTTGGATAAAATTTCATGGAAGAAAAGTTTCTTGATGTGAATAGACTGGGAATTAGGAAACATGGATTTGAGTTCCATTTTTGGTAATCACTTCTTGAACTTAGGCTAGGCACTTGACCTAAAAATGACTTTTTTTTTCATTTGTACCATTAAAAGTTTGACCCACTAGGAGGAATATTATTTTAAAATAGAAAATATAAAGGGTTGGCAAGGATGTGGAAGAATTGAAATCTCTCATGCATTGCTGGGAGGAATGTAAAATGGTACAGCCACTGAGGAAAAAGTTTGGCTAGTCCTCAAAAAGATAAACATAGAATTACCACATTAGCAAATGACATTAGTGAAGTGGTTTGGCTGGAGTAAAAAGGATATGATAAAGAGTAACGGAGGCAAATAAAATGAAATAAAATGAGAAATGGAAGATTAAGTAGAAAGCTGGGTTTGAATCTCAGCTCTGCCACTTACTGACCATACAGAAGTTTTTCAAACCCTGTTTCCATTTCCTCACCTGCAAAAGGGGGGTGTGTCAGGCAATATTTATTGATATTCAAGCCCATTCCCACCCTTCCTTATTGTCTCTCGGCCATGGCAGCTTGGAAGTATGGATACCACACTTCTTGGACCGCCTTGCTGGCTGGGCTCTGATTAGGCTCTGCCAGAAGGAGATGCTCGTGTGAGATTGGAAAGTGGAGAGGTAGGGGAAGCATTTAGCTTCTGGCTCTGGCAGCAGCGGACAAGCCTGGCAGGTTCCTTCAGTGCGGATGGCCGGTTTGCAGTGGCAGCTACTGGCACCTGCATTCTCCAGTGGATTATTGTTCCCAGCAGCGGCAGCAAGCCTGTGGGTAGCTAGATTCCTGCTAATGCAGCAGCAAGAGCCCCCACCCTCAGAAACAAATGCACTCTTGTCAATTCTGGGTAACCTTCTTTTCTACTTTTCTCTTTCAACTCTAAGGAAGCAGCCTCCTGCAGTTATTATTATCATTTTTAAATTAGAGCAGTTGTAGGTTTACAGAAAAATCATGCAGAATAAAATAGAGTTCCCATATCCCCCTCTCACACAGTTTCCTCCATTATTAACATTTTGTATTAGTGTGGTACCATTGTTACAATCGATGAAATGATGTTATTATAATTATGCTATTATGTATAGACCATAGTTTACATTAAGGATGTAACTCTTTGTGTTGTATATTTTTATGGCATTTTTTTTATTATGATAAGTTATATACAACCTAAAATTTCCCATTTTATCCACTTTCATATATACAATTCAGGAGTATCAATTGAATATATCAGTGTCAATTACATCCACAAATTTGTACCTCCATCACCACCATCCATTGCCCAAACAGAAACTCCATACCAATTAAGCATTAACTCCTCTTACCCCAACCCTTGGTTACCAGTTTCTGCCTTTACGAATTTACATATTTTAATTTTTTCATATATGTGAGATCATACAATATTTTTCCTTTTGTATCTGGCTTATTTCACTCAACATGATGTCTTCAAGATTCATCCATGTTGTAGTATGTAGCAGAACTTCACTCTTTTTTTTTTTTTTTTTTTTTACCGGGGATCGAACCCCGGTCTCTCCATATGGTAGACGGACGCCGAACCTCTTGAGCCACATCCGTTTCCCTTCACTCTTTTTTAATGCCAAATAAAACTCCAATATTCCACTGATGGACGCTTGGGTTGTTTTTGGCACTTGTGAATAATGTCATTCTGAACATCTGTGTGCAAATATCTTTTCTAGTCCCTGCTTTCAATTTTTTGGGGTATAAACTAGAAATGGGATTGCTGGGTCATATGGTAATTCTATACTTAACTTTCTCAGGAACCTCCAAACTGTTTTCAACAGTGGCTGTACTATTTTACATTCCTATCAACAATGTACTAGAATCTCTATTTCTCCACATCCTCTTCAGCACTTGTTATTTTCTGTTTTTAAAATAGTAACCATTCTAGTGGGTGTGGAATGGTATCTCGTTGTGGTTTTGCTTTGCATTTCTCTGATGGCTATTGACTTTGAGTGTCTTTCCATGTGTTTATTGGTCCTGCAGTTTTTTATTTTTTTTTTTAAGATTTTATTTATTTACTTTATCCATTTTAAACCCCCCCTTCCCCATTTGCTGTTTTTGTGTCCATTTGCTGGGCAATTCTCTGTGTGTGTTTCCTGCCATCTCTTCTCATCCTCCTCCTCCAGTCTTCACCAGGATTCGATCCTGGAGTCCTCCGATGTAGGAGAGAGGTATTCTGCTGCCTGCACCACCTCAGCTCCTGGCTTCTGGAGCTTTCGGAGCATCTCGTCTTGTCTCTCCCCTGTTACGTCATCATCCTGCTGCATGGCTCCCGGGGGCCGACAGCTCAGCGGCACACAGAGCCTGGCAGCCCATGCGCCTTCTATATATTTATTTTTTATTTTACCGGGAGGTCCCGGGGATCGAACCCAGGTCCCTCCATATGGGAGACAGACGCCCAACCATTTGAGCCACATCCGCCCCCAAGTCCTGCAGTTTTTTGATAACACCTTCTTCTTTCTCTTTTATTCCTTTAGTCTTTCCAACACTTTTTCTTTTCTTTTCTTTTCTTTTTCTTTTCTTTTTTTTTTTTGTGGTACTGGGGGCTGGGGATTGAACCTGGGACCTTGTATGTGGGAAGCTGATGTGCAACCACTGAGCCACACTGGCTTCCCTGAGTTTTTCAGGATGCACCAGGATCCGAACCTGGGACTGCCCATGTGGAAGGTGGGCACTCAACTGCTTGAGCCACATCAACTCCCCCAACATTTTTTCAAAAAGATTTATTTTATTTATTTACTCCCCTCCCCCTCATTGTGCTTGCTGTCTGCTCATCTTCTCTTGAGGAGGCACCGGGAACTGAACTTGGGATCTCCCATGTGGGAAAGAGGCGCTCAATTGCTTGAGCCACCTCAGCTCTCTGGTTTGTTGTGTCTCTCATTGTCTTTCTTTGTGTCTCTTTGTTGCATCATCTTATTGCATCAGTTGGCTGCGCCTGCCTGTCATACCAGCTTGCTTTCTCCAGGAGGCCCCAGGAACCAAACCTGGGACCTGTCATGTGGTTGGCAGGAGCTCAATCGCTTGATCCACATCTGCTTCCCCACCAACATTTTTATAATTAAACCACAGTGTTACTAAAACCTGTGCCTACACTCAGGTTTATATACAAATACCATGTTACAACACAAATGCAACATGATATTTGTATATAAATACCATGTTAGCCATTATTATTATGTCAAAAACTAAGGTGGCTTCTAGTTGCCTATTAGAGCATAACTATTCTCCCATCTTAGACATGTAGCAAATAATTTATAGACTTGTTCCCTTCCCAAAGATAAGCCATATCCTTTTTGTCGATCAAATCCCTATTCATGGCCATCAAAGATGCAGATTCTATAGGGATATCACTCCTCTCTATATAATTATAATTATGCACACAGTTATAGTTAAAAAACAAGTAGGAACACAAGTAGAAAAACAGTAACCCAGGAATTAAAACAATTCAGTTGAAAAGTAAAAAATAAGGGGGAATGGGTGGGAAGCAGCAGTTAATCCCATCATAATAACAAATATCTGATGGACCTATATACATACACCTGGGCCTTGAAATAAATCTACCAAATCTGTGGGTTTTAAAGAAAATTTAATAAGCTTTGATTTTTCTATTGATTTTTTTTTTTTTTTAAGATTATTTATTTATTTATTCATTTATCCCCCCCCTGCTGCCCGTGCTCGCCGGGTCAGCCAACCACGCCGCGCGGGCGGGCCTGCCCCCACCAGGAGGCCCCGGGAACCAAACCCGGGGCTCCCCACATGGCAAACGGGAGCCCTACTGATTGAGCCACAGCCGCCTCCCTCTATTGATTTTTGATTATTGATTTCTATTATAGTATGTATCTAGGAAGGCCAAGGTTGACAGGGAAGAGAACTGAGTGTAGGCACAGGTTTTAGTAACACCCCTTGTGACTTTAGTTCACTGAATCCTAAAGTAGACAAGGCTTCAGCTTGTATTCAACTAATCTAACCGGCCCATAGGAAGGGCTTTTGAGGGAAAAAACACAGGACTATCAAAGAGTAGATGGCTCTCATAAATGTGGATCTAGGTAAGTTTTTGAATAGCTTTTGATAAATTTGTAGGTTGACTATCCTATTTGTGCATTATTTAGGAATTGTCTTCTGTTTCCTTTCTCCTTTGCCTTTTTTTCCCATTTCATTTGCACTAGAACATGGGCCAAAAAAAGGTGATGACACATAAACACACCCATTTCAGATGAAATGCTTTTTCTTATTCTTGACAGATCATACCACATTTGCCAGCCATTTAGGGAGAAAAGGTGTTTGAATTGTATCTACATTAAGTTATTATGATCTCTCTTGGTTAGCTTCTGAAATACTACAAATCAGGAAGTGCTAATGTTTACATTTACCTAAAGAAACATGGCAACTATTATTTCGATATAAATTAGTATTTTTTTGGATAGTTTCTCCTTGTTCATTAAAAATGTCCTTGTGGGGCCGATGTGGCTCAAATGGTTAGGCACCCATCTCCCATATGGAGGGACCTAGGTTCAATCCCCAGGACCTCCCGGTAAAAAAACAAAACAAAAAAAGTCCTTGTTTTTAAGATCCTGTAAATAGCCCACTAATGTGGGATAGAAGTCACCCCTCTCAGCATGGTATTTGTTTTTTTCCCAAGCAGTATATCTTATAGGAATCTAATCGATCACACAGTACTTTACAAGAGTGTCAGATATAAAGAAATAATAGTCTAAACAAGACAGGCTGATTGAGAATTTATATAATGTGGTAAAATATGCATATTCAAATTCAGCAACGTGGGCAGAGACATGTAGCCGGAGGGGTGGAGGAGGCTGCGGATCAGATCCCTTCCAGGCCAGGCACGAGCGCCCCTGGGAGCAGGACTGCTTGCCCAAGGGCAGCAGGCCACCCCCACTAGAGACACAGGCAGTTCGCACACCCCCACACACGTAGAGGACCTGCTGACCTGCTACACTGACAGCCTAAACTTACACAACTGTGATGGTTCTGTGATACCCCCACGAAAACAGTAAACAGTAAACCCCACGCAAGTAGCAGAAAGTATCAAGTCACTTATTCTAGGTGGAATTTGGAAGAGGTTGAATTCTTGACATTATTATTTATAAAAAGCTATGTCTCCTTTTCTGCATTTCTTCACAATTGAAGAATGGGGGAATTTTGATGGTTGTTTCACTGACAGTGATAAGTACTCTTTTAAAAATGTGAGAAATAACTTAACATTTTAGCTGCGCACTTAGCAGATAACATGAATCATCTATAGCCTTAAGCCAGAAGGTAGAAGAGGGACCATATGAATTTTAATGCTTGAGTTTCAGTTTCTACCACTGTCCTAAGGAAAGTAATGCAACTGCTTGTTCATTGAACAAATCAGGTATTCATTGGAGTTCTCAGAGAAAATCCAAAATAAGAAATGCCGCTCCTTTTTTCTTTCCAGCCTTCTTGGAAGATAGACCAAAATTCTAAGTTACTCAAGCTTCCTACAAAGCTGTGGTATTTTTCTGCAAACCAAGGCAGCAGAAACTTCCTTGTAAATCAGTATTAATAGTAGTAATAACTTATACATTGAGGACTTAGCTAGCAGGCCCTGTGCTAAGCACTTTATTGGCCCTGTTTTATTTAACTTGCACTGTATCCCAATGTTGACATAGGCACTAATATTAGTACCCCATTATCAAAAAGAACACTGAGATGCAAAGAGGCTAATGAGTTGTCCAAGTTTACATCTCTTTGTAAATAGCAGAATTAGGACTAGGTAGTTGGCCTTCAGAGCCACGCCCTTAGCCACTCTGGAATGCTTAAAATTACTTTAACTCTTGTATATTCTGTCTGTTTTCTAGGTGGAAAGGTTGGCAGGAGAAGAAACAAATTATTGAGGCAGAATTGCATATTGGCTAAGGACTGGGCTTGGAGATAATTAGACCTATGCTTGCCACTTGTGACAGTGGACAATTCTACTAAATTGCATTGTAAAGCATGTTTCTTCACTTGAAAAATGGGTATGAAAATGACAGCACCTACCTCTTGTGAGAATTAATGCTATGTTGTATTTACGCATGCAGAACAGTACTCAATGGTCAGTACTTAATAAATGTTAGTAATGACTATAATTCAACCATATAGGCCCAGGAATGCTAATAATAATGTTTATGTATGAACATTTCAATATAAAAAGTAAACTGCAATGAAAATTCTTGTGCATTTTTCCTAGTGTATAGAGTTTCTCTACTGTATATACCTAGGTGGGGAACTCCTGGGTGATGGGATATAGACATGTTCAACTTTATGAGGTATTGTCAAACTCTTACCACTTCTCATTGTCCCTTATGTTTACCAGCACGGATTACTGAGAGATTAAAAAGAATTTTTTTTTTTTGACAATCTGAGCTGTGAGAAATGTCCTGTAAGGCTCTTCAATGAATAAAGAGATTACTCTGGAAACCAAGTATTTCCTCAGTAAATTATGTGCAGACTCTGATAACTACAGCAAGGACTAGAAATTCCTCCTGGTAGATTTGTGTTTGGTGGCGTGGCAGGGATGGTGAAGTTGGGGAAAAAAAGAGTCTGATCCTTCTAACTACACCCGGCATCTGCCACATGCCTCATGTCCTGGGCATGGAATGGAGATTTGCAAATGAGTCATTGCTGCATTCCTCCCTAGGGCCAGATCATTACCTCTAGCTGTTGGGACTGGAACATCTAGGAGGATAAGGATATTTTCCTTAAGTCAGCAGGAAACAGAATCTTAACTCAGAGTTCTCATCTGGAACTTTGAGTATTTCCAAGTGAGACATTTCTGTTGCTTTTTAGGAATCTAAGCCCTGATAGAGTCTTTTCCATAGGTGCTACAATGACTCTGTAGTTCTAGAACTCTCTCAGCCTTTTTTGTATCTACATCTGTAGGTCATTATTAATTCAAACAACAAACATTGACTGAACACCTACCATATACCAGGCACTATTATAGGTGTTGGGGATACAGCAGTAAATAAAGCAGATAAAGAATTTATTATCTTTGATAATAAATTAGAATTTATTATCCCTCAGGTTTAGAGATTGTCAAATTTAGGAGCTGGGTCAGTTTAACCTGACATATCAGCTACAGGCAAAACATTGGAGAGCAAGGAGCAGGGATGGCAAGATTTAGGCGGATGTCTGCCTTATTTACTATTTAATTAAAAAGTTATGAGATGGGAAGATTGTGGGAAGATGGCAACGGACAAACAGGCAGAGCTGAATGCTCTCACAAAAACTACGGAGAAAGAGCCAAAAGCTGTCTGAGGGATCTGCTTTGGGGATCAGCAGACCAGCACAGTGCTACACAACTCCCAGGAGGGCGAGGGACAGAGAGATGAAGAAGCCAAAAAGGCAAATGTGAGTTACCAAGCCTCAGTGGCAGCCAGGAAGGGCTCCCTTTCCTGATCCCCAGATATTAAGCTGGGTTAAAACCCCTGGCTCACTGCAGCCGATTGAGAGGGAACAGACATCTTCTTCCCTTTCAGCTTTCCAAGAGAAAAGAGAAGGGGGGTTGGGGTGCCTTTCTTCAGTGAATTTGGCCAGCAGTGTGTGCTTTTAATCTCTGTCTGGAGATTCAACACAGGAACACAGGAAGGCTGAGACAAACATCTCCGTGGAAAGGTGCGCTGACTTCCGCCATCTGCTGGCCTGTGTGGAAACTGCATGGACAAAAACTTCACGCTCCCTTTGTCTAACCCCTGGGAGAAAAGCTGCACCCCACTAGGGAGTCCCTGGCCTGATTTTGAAAACTTAGGCTGGGCAATTTTAAAGACTGAGAATAAATTGAACCAAATATTAAAGGAAGAGCTGTGGGGAAAAAAAAAACAATAGGTAAGAGAGAGAAATTAGCCATCAGAGTAAATACACCAACATATTCAGATGCCTAGACATCAGCAAAAAATTACAAGCCATACTAGGAAACAGGAAGAGATGGCCCAGCCAAAAGAACAAACCAAATATCCTGAAGAGATACAGGATTTAATACAGTTAATCAGTGATAATCACACAATTCTCAATTCAATCAATCAATTCAAAGAATTCAATCAATTCAAAATCAATTCAAAGAATTTAAAGAAAATATGGCTAAGGAAATAAAGGATATTAAGAAGACACTGGGAGAGCATAAAGAACAATTTGAAAGCCTGCAAAGAAAAGTAACAGACCTTATGGGAATGAAAGACACAATTGATGGGATTAAAAATACATTAGAAGCACATAAGAGCAGATTAGAATTGCTTGAAGACAGAATTAGTGATTTCAAAGGTAGAACATCTGAATTGGAAAAGACAGGTGAACAGAAAGGGAAGAGAATGGAAAAAATGGAACAGAGTCTCAGGGAATTGAATGACAACATAAAATGCACAAATATTCGCATTATTGGTGTCCCAGAAGGAGAAGAGAATGGAAAAGGGTCAGAAAGAATATCTGAGGAAATAATGACCAACAACTTCCCAACCCTTATGAAGGACACAAATATCAATATCCAAGAAGGGCAACACACCCCAAACAGAATAAATCCAAATAGACCTACTCTGAGACACCTACTATTCAGAATGACAAATATCAGAGATAAGGAGTTCTGAAAGCAGCAAGAGAAAAGCAAAGCATTACATACAAGGGAAACTTGATAAGATGAAGTGCTGACCTCTCATCAGAAACCATGGAGGAGAGAAGAAAATGGCATGATGTAATTAAGGTACTGAAAGAGAAAAACTGCCAGCCAAGAATTTTGTATCCAGCAAAGCTGTCCTTCAAAAATGAGGGGGAGTTCAAAGCTTTCACAGACAAAAACTGATAAAATATATTACCAAAAGACCGGATTTGCAAGAGCTACTAAAGGAGATGCTGCAGCCTGAAAGGATAAAACAAAGGTGAGAGATTTGAAGAAGAGTTTAAAAATGAAGATTATTAGGAAGGGTAAACTAAAGGATAAGAAGACAGACAATAGAACAATATGACAACAGAGAGCTGAGGGACAAAATGGATGAAGCAATTCGAAGTTTTCAAGTAGCCCTTCACACCTATCCAAGGAACCCTGAAATATGGGAGGAAGACCTTTCTCGGGCAAGAACACTCCAGGAGCAGCAGAAAGTGGCATAGAGGGTTAAAAAGAGTGAATCATCAGCACAAGTAACAGATTTCTCACCAAAGTCAGTTCCTGACTGTGCCTTTGAAGGTGATGAGATTGTTGCTGTTTGTGCAGCTCTTGCTGAGAAACAGAAGAAGCTTCAACAAATAAAACAATGGTTATTGTGTCTGCTTCTGGGTCTGTGGAGACTGTAACTGAGAAGGAAGATGGTGCTCCAACACCAGATGGGTCTGTTTTTGTCAAAGCCGGATGAAGGAAAATGCATAGCCTGAATTACTTGAATCTGTCTTTTTTGATTATCATTTAAAGTTTTAGACATAGGAACATTTATTCTGGAGAAACAGGGCAAAACTCCTGAATGTAAGATAAGTTTTTCAGATGACGCATATAAATCTAAATGGTAGCATTATTATATAGTGTTTGGACTATGCTTTGATAAGTTATGGTTTATACTTAAGATTAGAATTCTGAGCAAAATATTTTTTATGTATAAATTTAATTTAATCCAAATATATGGAGGGATACATTTTACAGACACAACTTGAAAAGCAAATTCTTGAATAGTAAATAACTTGGTCAGTGTTTGTGGCACCTTGATATTCTTTATGAATTCCAAAAATAGATATTAGATTGTATTTGTAAATTGGTCTGTCCCTCCCAGCAGATTAGATTATATTAGAATCAGAGGTTTCACTTTTACTTGATTAAATAATGATTAAGGCTTTGATTGGGCCATGTCAGTAGGATGTTGCATCCCTGCCCCCTTGGTGGGCAGGGACTCACAGAGAAACCGCACCGCAGAGAAGGGAGTTTGGAGTTTTAATGCTGGAGCCCGGAAAGTAAGCACAAAGAGGAGCAGAGAGAAGGCTCAATTAGACATGGCAGAGGCCCCGAGAAAAGAGATGAGCCATTCACCTGATAGTCTACAGCTGGCCTTGTGGAGATAGCAGAGCAGTTGAGCCCAGAGATGGGCAGGTCTTGGGAAGAGAGGAACCCAGGAAGCCTGAACCCTTGCATAGACTGGCAGCCATCTTGCTCCAACATTTGACAAGAGGGTTTGGTGATGGAAGTAACTTACGCTTTATGGCCTGATAACTGTAAGCTTCTACCCCGAATAAATACCCTTTATAAAAGCCAACAGATTTCTGGTATTTGGCATCAGCACCCCTTTGGCTGACTAATACAGTGTTATTTTAAAAAATGAAAAAGTGTTAAATGAAGTATATATAGCGAGATATTGGTGATTATTGATTCTGGGAGATGATTCGATGGGGGGTTGTTATACTTTTCTTTTTAAAAGAAGGCATGTAAAAAGAATGCCATCTGGAGGGATTTGTGTGCCGGTGGTCTCAGGGCTGTCCAGCTGTTGCCACCAGGAACTCAGGTTCCTCCTGTTTGTGTTTTCATCATATTCCCTCAGGCACCCTCCTGCTAATTCTGTATTCTCAGATCAAAGTCATTTTCTGGGTTTTGTCCATAGGTAGAAGAACAAGTTACTTGCACACAAAGGAGAGAAATGGACAGAATATTTTTGTTTTCCTTTTAGATCATGTTGCTTTATGGCACCCCCACAAGGGTTCTGTGATGACTGAAGCAATGACTGAGGTCTTCAAACAGTGTGGCAAAAAGTGACACATTGCCAACTTTTTCACCAAAGTAAGTAAATTCCAAGTGAGCATGTGCTCCCATCGTTTCTAAAGCTAATGCATTTCATGAGAAGATCTACTTTATCCATGAAACCCTGAGAGTTACTAAAAAGCCTTATGAAAACATGAGCTGATGTTGCGTCGTTTAAAGAACCATGGAAGGATAGTTCAGAAAACATGGTTTAGCTAGTTGCCAAGGAAAACTGACGGTGACTGTGAGAAAGTTCTGGTAATGGACAGTGGTGAGGGTAGCACAACATTGTGAATGAGATGAATCCATTGGGTGGGAGTGGCTGAAGTGGTTGAGATGGGAAAGCTTAAGTTGTATGTATGTTTTCACAGTTAAAAAAAAAAAAGTGCCTAAAGAGCTAAAGAGGCAATGACAATTAAATGCAATATTTGATCCTGGACTGGCTCTAATGGAGGAGAAAAAAGCTTGATAGGTCATTATTGGGACATATGAAAAAACTGAAAAATAGACTATAAACTTTATATTAATGTTTAATTTCTTGAACTTGATAACTGCACTTAAGATGGTTATATAAGAGAACATCCTTATATTTAGGAAATGTACATGGATATATTATATGTGTTCAAGGAACATGATGCATACAACCTATTTTCAAATGTTTATAAAATAGAAAGATATATAAATAGAAAGAAAGAAAGAGAGAGAGAAAGAAAGGGAGGGAGGGAAGAAGGAAGGAAGGAAGGAAGGAAGGAAGGAAGGAAGGGAGGGAGGGAGGGAGGGAGAGGGGGAGAGAGAGAGAGAAAGGGAGGGAGGGAGGGAGGGAGGAAGGAAGGAAGGAAGGAAGGAAGGAAGGAAGGAAGGAAGGAAGGAAGGAAGGAAGGAAGGAAGGAAGGAAGGAAGGAAGGAAGGAAGGAAGGAAGGAAAGGAACACCAGGTGTAGCAAAAGTTAAAATTGGTGGATCTGGGTATCTGATGCGGGGGCGGGAGTTGGAGTTCTCTTATGGGTTTTGTATTATTTTTGCAACTTTCCTGTAAGTTTGAAATTATTTCAAAATAAAAAGTTTAAGAAGAAAAAGGAAGGAAACAAAAGTTATAAAATCATGGCAAGACTACCATAGTATTTTTTTTTAAATAGAATTATGATGGTAACCACATATATTTTTAAATTTAAAAAATTTATTGAAGTATATCACTCATACATAAACATACATAAACAATAAGTGTATAGTAATAGTTGTGAACTTACAAAACAAACATACATAACATCATACAGGGCTTTCATACCTCACCCTATCATGAATACTTTGTATTGTTGGAAAGCATTTTTAATTAATGATCAAAGAGCATCCTCAAATTATTACTATTAACCAAAGTATCTTTCATTTGGTGTATTTTCCCCCCAATCCACCCTATTATTAATATTATTTTTATATAATTTATATATGAACATACATAAACAATAAATGTATAGTAAAAATTGTGAACTTACAAAAGCAAACATGCATCACATCATACAGGGGTCCCCTACATCAACCCACCACCAACACCTTGCATTGTTGTGAGATGTTACAAATTATGAAAGAATAATATCAAAATCTTACCACTAACTATAGGTCATATCTTATATTTGGTATATTTTTTCCCCAACCCATCCTATTATTATTTTTTAAATATACTTTTATTACAGAAGTTGTGAACTTATAAAACAATCATGCACATGTGCAGAATTCCCACACAACACCCTCTATCAACACACCACACCATGCTGGAGTACTTGTTACAGATTATGAGGTAATATCATCAGACTATTACCACTAACCATGGTCCATAATGTACATTTGGCACATTTTTCCATACTCCCCCATTATCAACACAGTACATCTTTGGCATAGATGCATGACTATTACAGTATTGCTGTTAAGCACAGTCCGTAGGTCACTCCAGTCATGATTCTCCACATTCCCACCACCCTGCAAGAGTGACGTACATTTGCTCTAGCTTACAAAGAACACTCTTGCATCTGTACCATCAACCACAATTCTCATCCACCTCTGGGTTTACTGTGTTATGCAGTCCCCAGATTATTCTCTAACTTTCTGTCAATTGACATTTACATCCCTAGCCTACCCTTTCCAGGCACATCCCCATTTATAAACCAGCTATTACTCACTATAATGTGTTATCATTAACTCTATACATTTCCACCCTTTTACAGTCAAGTTAATTAAAACTTCCACATACATTAAGCATCAGTAGTCCATCCCAGTCCTTCTCTTATCTCCTTTAAGAATCCACCCCCTACCACCAGGTCTTGAAGATGTTTTACTACATTTTCTTCTAGAAACTTTATGGTTCTTGCTTTCATATTTAGGTTTTTGATCCATTTTGAGTTAATTTTTGTATAAGGTGTAAGATAGGGGTCCTCTTTCTTTCTTTTGGCTATGGATACCCAGTTCTCCCAGCACCATTTGTTGAATGGACTGTTCTGCCCAAGCTGGGTGGGTTTAACAGGATTGTCAATAATCACTTGGCCATAGATGTGAGAGTCTGTTTCTGAAGCATCAGTTCAGTTCCATTGGTCTCTGTGTCTGTCTTTATGCCAGTACCATGCTGTTTTAACACTATAGCTAGATAATATGATTTAAAGTCTGGAAGTGAGAGTCCTCCAACTTCGCTTTTCCTTTTTAAGATGTTTCTGGCTATTTGGGATACATAGAACATAGAATGTTCTTCCAGTTATTTAGGTCTTTTAAAATTTCTCTTAACAATGCATTGTAGTTTTATGAATACAAGTGCCTTACATCCTTGGTTAAGTTTATTCCTAAATATTTGATTATTTTAGTCGCTATTGTAAATGGATTTTTCCCCTGACTTCCTCCTCAGATTGTGCATCATTAGTGTCTTTTAAAGTCTATTTCATATGATAAAGTATAGCTACTCCAGCTTTTTTCCTTGGTTCCTGCATGCGTGGAATATCTTTTTCCAGCCTTTCACTTTCAATCTATTGGAATCCTTGGGTCTAAGGTAAGTCTCTTGCAGACAGCATATAGATGGCTACTGTTTTCATATCCATTCCACCAGTCTGTGTCCTTTGATTGGGGAGCTTAATCCATTAACATTCAATGTTATTACTGTAAAGCCATTCTTATTTCTCCCATTTTGACCTTTGGGTTTTATTTGTCATATTTTATTTTCACCACTCTTTTGACACTTTTAGTTACCTTTACTGATATAATCTTCATTTCTAGACTCTCTTCCAAGCCTCTCTCTCCTGTCTTTTCTTTTCAGACCGTAGCACACCCTTTAATATTTCCTGCAAGGTTGGTTTCTTTGTTATAAAATCTCTCAGTTTCTGTGTATCTGTGAATATTCTAAATTTGCCCTCATTTTTGAAAGACAGTCTTGACAGATTTTTGGCTGGCATTTTTCTCTTGCAGTATCTTAACTATATCATATCACTCCCTTCTTGCCTCCATGGTTTCTGATGAGAAATAAGTACTTAATCTTATTGGGTATCCCTTCTATGTTATGCATGGCTTTTCTCTTGCTGCTCTCAGATTTTTCTCTTTGTCTTTGGCATTTGACATTCTGATTAGTATGTGTCCTGGTGTTGGTCTATTTGATTTATTCGGATGGGAGTATGTTGTGCTTCTTGGATACAGATATCTATGTCCTACAGTAGGGTTGGGAAATTTTCTACTGTTATTTTTTTCAGATATTCCTTCTGCCCCTTTTCCCTTCTCTTCCTCTCCTGGGACACCCATGACATGTATGTTTGCACATCTCTTTTAGAAATGTCTGTTTTTCCTTTCAGTTTTGCCAGAGTTTGTCTCATATATTTTGGGGCACCCTGGTTAGGTGTGTAGATATTTATGACTGTTATATCTTCCTGGTGGACTGCCCTTTTTATAAATATATAAAGGCCTTCTATATCTCATAACTTTTTTGCATTTAAAGTCTGTTTTGTCTGATATTAGTATAGTTACCCCTGCTCTTTTCTGGTTACTATTCACGTGGAGTATCTTTTTCCAACCTTTCACTTTCAGCCAGTTTGTATCCCTGGGTCTAAGGTGAGTTTCTTGTAAGCAGTATATGGATGGCTCATGTTTTTTCATCCATTCTATCAGCCTGTATCTTTTGATTGGGAAGTTTAATCTATTCACATTCAATGATATTACTATAAATGCACTATTTACTTCTTCCATTTTATTCTTTGGTTTTCATATGTCATCTTGTTTTTGTCTCTCTTTTTACTCTTTTGGTTATCCTTTCTGCTATACTCTCCTCCAAGCGTCTCTCTCCTGTCTTTTTCTTTCAGGTTCTAAGACTTCCTTTAATATTTCCTGCAAAGGTGGATTCTTTTTTGCAAACTTTCTTAGTTTCTGTTTGTGAATATTTTATACTCACCTTCATATTGGAAGGACAGTTTTTCTGGATAAAGAATTCTCAGCTGGCAGTTTTTCTCTTTCAGTTTCCTGATTGCATCATACCACTGTCTTGTCGCCTCCGTGGTTTCTGAAAAGAAATCTGCACTTATTCTTACTGGATGTCCCTTGTATGTGATCGTTTGCTTTTCTCTTGCTGCTCTGAGAATTTTCTCTTTATCTTTGACATTTGACATTCTGAGTAGTATGTGTCTTGGCATAGGTCTATTTGGATTTATTCTGGTTGGGGTACGATGTGCTTCTTGGACATGTAAGTTCATTTCTTTAGTGAGAGTTGGGAAATTTTCAGCTATTATTTCCTCAAATACTCTTTGTGCCCCCTTTCCCTTCTCTTCCCCTTCTGGAACTCCCATGACACGTATGTTGCTGTGTTTTGTGTTGTCATTCAACTCTCTGAGCCCCTGCTTAATTTTTTCCATTCTTTTCTCTCTCTGTTCTTTTCTCTCTTCAATTTTAGCTCCTCTATCTTTGGTATCACTTATTCTTTCTTTTATCATTCCGAGTCTGCTGTTGTATGCCTCAAATGTGTTTTTTTTTTTTTTAACTTTATTTTGTACATTTAATAATTGAAAATATAAACAATTAGCCAAAAAGTAAACACAGATGAATAAATATAAACATTTCTCAATTAAATGTAATGGATACATATAATTTTTTTTTTGAATCAAGCAATATGTTGCACAATATATTTGGTTCATAGTAACACATTCATACAGTATTTGTCCTTCTGTGTCTGGCTTGCTTCACTCAACATAATGTCCTCCAGGTACATCCATGTTGTCATATGCTTTATGACTTCAGTTCTTCTTACAGATGCATAATATTCCATCGTGTGAATAGAGTCTGCTGTTGTATGCCTCAAATGTGTTTTTGACCTCACCTATTGTGTCTTTCATTCCCATGAACTCCGTTACTTTTCTGTTCAGGATTTCAAATTCTTCTTTGCATTTGCTCAAAGTCTTTTTGATGTCATTTATCTCTTTAACTATATTGTCTTTCAACTCATTAATTTGATTTTGGAATTTTGTGCTCATCTCGCTGATTAGTTCTCTTCAATTCTGCATCTCTTCTGGGACTTTGATGTATTCCTTTTCTTGGGCCATGTCTTCTATTTTCTTAGTATGGCTTGTGATTTTTTGCCGGTGTTTAGGCATCTGGGTAGGATGTAGTTTACTCAGATGCTCAATCTCTTTCTCTTTTATAGGGATTTAGTGTCAGGAGGCTGTGAGTTATCACAGCTCTTTGATTTTTGGGTCGGCCTGGATTGGTAGGATTATCCTGCTGGTTGCTCAAAACTGGGCACTGGACCCAGTAATTGGTTGTAGAGCTGCTTCCTAGGGCCTTGGGAGGGGAGGTTCTAGAGGCCAGGAAAAGCCTCTCCTATTTATTTTTAATTTTCTTATGTGCACTTCCTTGGTCTGCCAGGAGATGGCATTCTTTGGCAGCTCTCAATTCAATGCCTGGTTGGTGTGTATTTGTTGTGACACAGACCAGATCAATGTGATAGAGCCTCCTGTCTGGAGGCTAAGAGCCTTGTAATTCAAACTTTCTGAGACAGTTCTTCAGTCTTCTCAGGCAGCTCCCTCTCTTTTCCCAGCTAGGAAATATTTCCACTACCCTCTGAGTCCTCAACAATCAGTCCCTGTTAGTAGAGGAGGAGATTGGGAGGTTTGTATATCTTTAGCCCCTTGCAGGCTCCAAGGAAAACAATGGTGCAGCCCTACCCGGCCTGGAAGGGCTCTCAGGACAGGGCAGACCAAACCTGAGAGTCAAAAGCAGGGTCAGCCCAAGGCACTCTCTCCCCTCTCCTGTGGAGTCCTCAACAATTAGTCCAGGCTAGAAGAGAGGGAGATTGCGAAGGTTGGATTCTTCAGTCCTTCCTAGGCTCCCAGGGCAAATCACCGCGTGGAAGGGTCCATGGGGCTCCGCAGACCAATTTTGAGGGTCAGAACCTGAGTCAGCCTTAGGCTGTGTCCCTCTCTCTCCCCTTTCTGGGATTATAGATCCCTGGAGGCCCCTTTGTCTGTAGTCACAGGCCCAGAGGCCTGGGAATTCTAAAGAGTGTGGGGGAGGGTGCTGGCAGCAGCAGCCACTGCTGGTTCCACCTCACGGTTCTGTCGTCGCAATTTCCCTCTTTGTTCCTCTCTCTTCTGGGTGGTGTGCAGCCTTCACCTGCTGTCCTCAACCCTAGAAGATCTTTTTCGGGGCTGTTTCAGCCTGTCCTCTAGCTATTTTTCTGGAGAAGAGATTCCCGTGTCTTACTAGTCCACCATCTTCCTGGAAGTCTCGTGTGTGTCTTTTTAATAGTGGCCATTCTAATAGGTGTGAAATGATATTCCATTGTAGCTTTGATTTGCATTTCCCTAATTGCTAGTGATGTTGAACATTTTTCCATGTGCTTTTTCATCATTTGTACTTCTTCTTTGGAAAAAATGTCTATTCAAGTCTTTTGCCCATTTTTAAATTGGGTTGTCTTTTAAATGTTGAGTTGTAGCAACTCTTTATATATCATGGATATTAAACCCTTATTGCATATGTGATTTCCAAATATTTTCTCCCATTGAGTTGTCTGCCTTTTCACTCTTTTGACAAAGTCCTTTGAAGTGCAAATGTGTTTAATTTTGAGGAGGTCCATTTTACCTAATTTTTCTTTTGTTGCTCATGCTTTGGGTGTAAAATCCAAGAAACCACCATCTACCACAAGATTTTTTTTTTAGGTACTGGGACCTTGTATGTAGGAAGCTGGCGCTCAACCACTGAGCTACATCGGCTCCCCTGAGTTGGTTTTTTCATTTGTTTGTTATTTGTTTTTGTTTAGGTCTTCATTGATTTCTTTTAGTATTCTTTTGCAGTTTTCTGCATATAGGTCCTGTAAATTTTGGTTAAATTTATTCCTAGGTATTTGAGTCTTTTTGTTGCTATTGTCAACAGAAATTTCCCCCGCTTTCCTTCTCAGATTGTTTGATACTAGTATACAGAAACACTACCGATTTTTGCATGTAGATTTTGTATCATGCTACTCTGCTGAAATTGTTTATTAGCTCAAGTAGCTCTGTTGTAGACATTTCAGGATTTTCTAAACAAGATCATGTCATCTGCGAAAAGTGAGAGTTTTACTTCCTCTTTTTCTATTTGGATGCCTTTTATTCTTTTCTTGTGTAACTGCATTAGCTAGAACTTCTAGTACAATGTTGAATATCAGTGGTGACAGTGGGCATCCTTGCCTTGTTCCTGATCTTAGAGGGAAAGCTTTCAACCTTTCCCCATTGAGTAAGATGTTGGCTGTGGGTTTTTCACATATGCTCTTTATCATATTGAGTAACCTTTCTTTTATTCCTCTCTTTTGACATGTTTTTATCAATGAAGGATGCTGGACTTTGTTGAATGTCTTTTCTGAATTGATCGAGATGATCATGTGTTGTTTTTTTTCCCCTTCAATTTGTTAATGAGGTGTATTACGTTAATTGATTTTCTTGAGTTGAACCACCCTTGCATACCAGGAATAAATCTCACTTGGTTGTGGTGTATAATTCTTTTACTACGCTGCTGGATTCTATTCGCAATTATTTTGTTGAGAATTTTTGCATCTATGTTCATTAGAGAGATTGGTCTATAAATTTTCATTTCTTGCAGTATCTTTGGCTTTGGTATTAGGGTTATGTTGGCTTCATAAAATGTGTTGGATAATTTTCCCTTCTCATAAATTTTTTTGGGAAGAGTTATATAGGACTGCTGTTAATTCTTCTTGATATGCTTGGTAGAATGTACTTGTAAAGCCACCGGGTCCTGGACTTTTCTTTGATTGGAAATTTTTGATGACTTATTCAATCTCTTTGTGATTGATATGTTGAGTTCTTGTATTTCTTGTAGAGTCATTGTAGGTTGTTTGTGCATTTCTAGGAATTTGTCCATTACATCTAGATTGTCTAGTTTGTTGGCATGCAGATTCTCATAATATCCTTTTATGATCTTTTTGATTTCTGTGGGGTCAGTCATAACAGCCCCCCTTTCATTTCTGATTTTATTTGCATCATCTCTTTTTTTCCTTTGTTAGTTCAGCTAGGGGTTGTCAATTTTATTGATCTTCTCAACGAACCACCTTTTGGTTTTGTTGATTTTCTCTATTGTTTTCTTGTTCTCAATTTAATTTATTCTGCTCTAATCTTTATTATTTCTTTCCTTGTACCTGCTTTGGGATTGGTTTGCTGTTCTTTTTCTAGTTCCTCCAGGTGTTCAGTTAGGCTATAAATTTCCCTCTGCACTGCATTTGCTGTATGCGATAAGTTTTGATTAGTTGTGTTTTCATTTTCATTAGTCTCAAGATATTTACTAATTTCTCTTACAATATCTTCTTTGACCCACTGATTGTTTAGGAATGTGTTGTTTAGCCTCCACATATTTGCAAAATTTCCCCTTTCCTGTCTATTATTGATTTCTAGCTTCATTCCACTATGATCTGAGAAAGTGTTTTTTTTTTTTTTAATAATTTCAATCTTTTTATAATTAGTGAGATATGTTTTGTGACCCAACATGTATTCTATCTTAGAGAAAGATCCATGAGCACTTGAGAAGAATGTATGTTGTATTTGGGATGCAACATTCTGTTATATGTCTAGCTCATTTATCATACTCTTCAAGTTCTCTGTTTTCTTGTTGAACTTCCGTCTAGTTGTTCTATCTAATGATGTGAGTGGGGTGTTGGAGTCTCCAACGATTATTGTAGAGATGTCTGTTTCTCCCTTCAGTTTTGCAAGAGTTTGCCTCATGTACTTTGGAGCACCTTGGTTAGGTGCATAGATATTTATGACTGTTATTTCTTCCTGGTAGATTGGTAGATTGTCCCTTTTATTAATATATTATGGCCTTCTGCCTCTCTTATAACGTTTTTGCATTTAAAGTCTGTTTTGTCTGATATTAGCAGAGCTACTCCTGCTCTTTTCTGGTTATGGTTTGCATAGAATATCTTTTTCCATCCTTCCACTTTCAGCTGATTTGTATCCCTGGATCTAAGGTTAGTCTCTTGTAGACAGCATATGGATGGCTCATGTTTGTTTCTATCCATTCTGTCAGCTTATATCTTTTTTTTTTTTTTTTCCCGGGAGGTCCCGGGGATCAAACCCGGGTCCCTCCATATGGGAGACAGACGCTCAACCAGTTGAGCCACATCTGACCCCCAGCTTATATCTTTGATTGGGGAGTTTAATCCAGTCACATTAAATGATATTACTGTAAATGCATTATTTACTTCCACCATTTTATTTTTGGCTTTCATATGTCATATCTTATTTTCATCTGTCTTTTTTACTCTTTTGGTTATTCTTTCTGATAGTTTCCCTTCTACCCTCTCCTCCAAGCCTCTCTATCATATCTTTTCTTTCAGGGTGTAAGGCTCCCTTTAATGCTCCCTGCAAAGCCAGATTCTTTTCTGTGAATTTTCTTAGTTTCTGTTTATTTGTAATCTTTTAAACTCACCTTCATATTTGAAGGACAATTTTGCTGTATAGAGAAATGCTGTGCTCCTTGGACATGTAAATTCATTTCTTTCATGAGAGTTGGGAAATTTTCAGCCATTACTTTTTCAAAAACTCTTTCTGCCCCTTTCCACTTCTCTTCTCCTTCTGGACTCCCATGACATATATGTTGATGCATTTCATGTTATCATTCAACTCTCTGAGTCCCTGCTCAATTTGGTCCATTGTTTTGTCTCTCTGTTCTTCTCTGACTTCAGCTTCATCTGTCTGTCTTCTGTCTCACTTATTCTTTCTTCTATAATTTCAAGTCTGATGTCATATGCCACTAATGTGTTTTTGATCTCTATTGCATCTTTCATTCTCATAAGTTCTATTATTTTTCTATTCAGGTTTTCAAATTATTTTTTTTGCTTGCCCAGTATCCTCTTAATGTCCTTTATATCTTTAGCCATATTGTCTTTCAAGTTGTTGATTTGATTTAGGAGATTTGTATGAAACTTGTTGATTAGTTGTCTGAAATCCTGTGACTCATCTGGGGTTTTGATATATTCCTTTGCTTGGGCCAGATCTTCCATTTTCTTAGTATGGTTTGTAATTTTTTGCTGATATCTAGTCATTTTATTATGATAGCAAATTTACTCTGATGCTCAATTTCTCTCTCATGCATAGGGATTTAGTGGTGAGAGCTGTGTGTTATTGCTGTTCTTTGATTATTGGTTCAATATGTTCTAGCTTTTTAGGATTATCCTTGTTTTGTTACTCAAATCTGGACTGTGGGTCTAGTAATGGGTTGCAGACCTGCTCCCAAGGGTCTTGGGGAGGGAGACTGTGAAGGTCTGAAAAAGCCTTTCTTATTTAATTTCCTCAGATGTACTTCCTTGGTTGGCCAGCAGATGGTGCTCTTCACCAGACCTCTCAACTCAAACCCTGGTCAGAATGTTTTTGCTGCAACACCAATAACAACAATGTGATAGAGGATCTTGCTTCAAGGTTATTCAAAGTCTTGCAAATCACACTTTCTCAGAGACTGTTCTTCAACCTTTGCAGATGGCCCCTTCACTTTTCTGGAGTAGGAAATAATTCCACTCTCCTCTGCATCCTCAACAACCACTCCTGGTCAGTGGGGAGGGTGTTTGTGAGCATTAGATCTCTTATGTCCCCTGTACTTTCCCAGGGCAAACAATGACATTGTCCTACCCAGCCTGGAAGTGCTTGTAGGACATAGCCAACCAATTTGTTGGCCAAAAGCTGAATCAGCCTTAGGCAGTGTTCCTCCCTCTTTCCTTTCCTGGGGAGGTGGACCCCTGCAGACCCCTTTTTCTATAGCTGTGATCATTGACTGGAGGATTCAAAGCTATCTGCTCTGAGGGTGGGGGGATGGGTGCTGGAAGCTGCAGCTGCAGCTTTTATTCACAGAGCTTTCCCATAGAGATTCTTTTCCTTGTCCCTTTCTGTTCTGGATGGTGGTGTACAGCTTTCTCCTGGTGCCCTAAACCCTAAAACATTTTTTCCAAGCAATTTCTGGCTGTCCCTAGCTGTTTTTCTGGGAGAGAAGTTAGTCCCATGTCTCTCTAATCCTCCATCTTCCAGTAAGTCTCACCTATTAACACTTTTCATTCTATTAGTGTGGTAACTTCATTACAAGTGATGAAACAATATTATTTTAATTATACTATAGTCCATAATTTACATTAAGGTTTACTGTTGAGTTGTACAGTTCCATGGTTTTTAAAATTTTTTGTTCTCAAAATATATATGCAACCTAAAATTTCCCTATTTAACTACATTTAAATACACAATTCAGTGGTGTTAATTACATTCATAATGTTGTGCTTCCATCACCACCATCCATTAACAAAAATTTACCATCATCCCAAATGGAAATTCTGTACCAATTAAGCGTTAACTCCCAATTCTCTACCCCAACCCTGGTCCCTGGTAACTTGTATTTTAGTTTATGACTGTGAATTTGCTTATTCTAATTACTTTATGTAAGTGAGATCATACAATATTTGTCCTTTTGTGTTTGGCTTATTTCAATCAACATAGTTTCTTCAAGGTTCATTCATGTTGTCATAAGTATTGGAATTTCATTCCTTTGTGTTGCCGAATAATATAGTCCATTGTATGTATATTAAAATGGTTGCACCAATTTAACACCACACCTGCAATATGTGAGTTGTTCCATATCCTTACTCATTATCCTTTCCAGCACTTGCTGTTGAGCAAGTCTAAATGGACTACTCTTAATAGCAATTAAATGGAGAACTTTAAATTTGTACTAAGGGATGGTGGGGCATTGGAACTTTAAATTTGTATTAAGAAAATAGTGGTTAAGTAAGGGCTTTTTTTTTTTTTTTTTTTTTTTTTTTTTTTAAGATAGAAAGTACTTGAACATGTGTATATGTTGAAGGAAAGAAGCAATGGAAAATGGGAGTTTTAAGATACAGGAGAGATAACTTTTGGTGCCAGATCTCTGAGAAGGTTGGGGCGTAGAGAAGTCAGAACACACATAAGTGGATAGGAGGTAAGGATAGGTGAAGATGCAGGTATAAAATTGTGAATAAGGTGGCACTATGTTGAGTGAACACTTAGATTTTATTTTCTTAGGGAAATATTAAGATGGTTATCTATCAAGAAAGAGGAGAGGAAGGCTTAAGAGTTGAAGACCTGAAAAAAATAGCAATGTTTGGAACATTGAAGGAAACGAGAACAAAAACTAGCTATATCAAAGCTGGTTATTAAGGCCAAAGCTCTGATTCAAAGCCATAAACTTTGAATGACATCAATCTTTATATTTGCATGATTTGCTCCTGAGAAGTGAGGGAGATGGATGGTTGGAACATATATGACTAGTCTTTTGGATTGGCTGTGATGGAAAGACAAAGAGGAAAGGGTTGTTCAAGAATGTTAGTAAGAGAAAAATTGAAACGAGGGGGAGGAATAAAGATGAAAGGGCTAGCATATTTGAAGAACATGATGAATAAATAGATGTAATGGGGAATATGGTAGTTAGAAATGTTAGGATAAAAGTTTGTGATAAGATAGATATTACAGCCCAAAATTTCAGAGGTAGAGTGATTTTGGGTAATGAAAATTCCCGTGAGGGGCAGGGATGTGAGATGGAATGGAGATACAGATGGTTAGATTTAGGTCAAGAACCCTGTATGGCTAGAAAGGGTTAATTATATGGACTTTTCTGTCTTTATTTCTCTTTTTACATGTATTTAGTAACGACATTAGCAATATGTGAATACATTTTTTGTTATGCAATCTTAAAAAGAAAAATATACTATGCACAAAGCAACAGTTTCTTTCCCTGACCTCAGCCCTATTATCCTTCCAGCCCCTTTTCCATGCATTTACATACCCACACATACATAATTTTTGGGTGATTTTACACAACTAGACAATGCTTTATGGTTTTTTTGCATTTTCTCTTTTTTTAAAATTATTATTATTAAATCTTGTATGTTTTGTATGGTCTTAATATCTATCTATCTAGATGTATCCGTAACTAGTACAAAGTAATGTACTAATGGATATGCCATTACTATTTCCTATTGGTAGACATTCATGTTGTTTCCATTTTTTCAGCATTACAAACATTGCTGTAATAAATATAATTGTACATACTTCTTTGTGCACCTATTTCTCTAAAATACCCTATTAATGGAATTGCTAAATTGAAGGTTATGCACAATATTTTGGTAGAGTCTGCTAAATTTCCATTAAAAAGCACTGTAATTATTTACATTCCTGCCGACAGCGTATGAAAGTAGATGACTCCCTACATCCTTAGCAAGGATAAATATTATAATTATTTTTATTTATTTATTTATTTATTTTTTATTTTTTTATTATGGGTAAAAATCAAAATTCTCACAATACATACAAATATTTGCAAAATGATATATAAATATATATGCATATATGTGTATTTGCTTACAAAAATGTTATTTATATATATATACATATATTTTAAGAGGTGCTTAGATTACCCAAAATATTACACGGAACCCACTGGGATTCCCATGTTGCCCACCTCCCACACCTCCCACCACATCCCACACAAACATCTCCCACAGTGTGGCCCACCACCCTCAATGAACTTACACATCCTGGAGCCTTGCCACCAACCATAGACCACAGTTCACACTGTAGACCACACTCTCTCCCACTCAGTTCTGAGTGGTGTGTGCTGATTTAAAATGGCCTACATCTGTTGCCACAACAGTACTCAGGACAACCTCCAACTCCCAAAGAAGCCCCTGTATTTCAACTGCTCATCCCCTCCCTACCCCAAAAGTGTCAAGTGGCTACTGGCTCCACCTCATTGTTATAATTTCTTGCATTGCTAGAATCACCATATGTGAACAAGAGAATACCATCAAGTCCACTCTAGTCCATAGTTCTTCCCCCAATCCTGAGGGGACTGGGATGGTGATGTCCACTCCAACTCCAAGTGAGAGAGGGCTTATATCCCATGGATATGGTGGGTGGGATGATCCTGCCTGCAGATGCAGGCCCTATAATTATTTTTAAATTTTAAGATGCAGCTTAGATAGAAGAGAGAAATTAGAGACAGAGTTTTCTACAAGTCAATGTAATGAAGTAAAGAACACAACTGTCGTAGTCAGGTAAATGAGTTTGTGTCTTGGTGTTGCCATTTGCTATCTGTGCTAATTAAACTGTCTTTAAATAGGGTTGTGACAAGTTTACTTTTGGAGTGTAGAAGTGAAGAAGGAAAATGTTGGATTCCTCTAGTTTCTTGGCTATGATGCATAAAAGAATTTATGAACATACCAGTTTAGTTACGCCAGTAAAAAGAATTTGGGAAATGGGGGAAAGAACAGAGCTTGCTGAGAAATGGGAGAGAAAGATGGAAATACACACCAAGATTTGGTGCAGGCCCCTCTAGGCTGTGTGATTATCTTTTAAACTGTTAATTACTCCACTCCCTTGCTAATGATAAGGGGATGGGCCCCAGCAGTTATTGGTTACCTCACCTATGGTGGGGGCCAATGGTGAGGCCTTTGTGGAATATCCAGGGCTAAAGGGAGGTCCTGGAAAGAGAAAGTAGGACCTCAAGATTAAAGTCAAGGCCCCAGAGAGGTCTTGCAGCCATGTTGTCAGCCAGCCATGTTGTGGGTCATCTTCTCCATTACCCTGTACTAACCTGCCTGCAAGGAACATAATTATGGGGAAAGTTCAGTAGTATTTTCAGCATAATAAAACTAGAGACAATTAGAGGCTATTAAAGAGTTCATTATGTTTCCCAAATGCCAGGTATTGGGTTGATTCCAGTTAGAGTTTAACAGGACCAAAATTTCCAAGATTACAATCAGAACACATGCTGACAGTGCGACAGAATATTTCAAGAGGTGCCATTTTGGAAAATCTTACATAAAAAGATGCTATCAGGCAATTAATCAGGCTGGGCATTTTTAATGTTTAGAGTCTGGGGAATTAAAATCTGCCGTATTTATGTCTGGATCATTACATTTCCTGTAGATACCCAATTTGGGACTACTGACTGGTGGATAATCCCTTTTCTGCTAGAAAACTACGATTAAGGAGTGGCTCTCCGAAGAAGAAAACGCGACAAATTTGAGTTTTATCACCAGCCAGGTTTTATCACCTACAACATGGCGCTTTCAAGCCTCAACACCTCTCGAACAGGAGCTTCCATAACTCGAGCCGCGCAAAAGGTGGGTATCTTTGCCAATACCCAAGATGGCATGAAGTCAAACTTCATCTTTTCCAGGTTTCAAAATGGACCCCGGTACCTGCACCACAGAAGAGGTTATCTCAAGAACGGAGGTAAACGGGCCCGCAACCGGAAGTGTCGTTCCGGAAGTTGTCGCGTAACGCAACTCTGCGCCCTCGTGTACCGCCCCCGTCTACGTTCCGCCCCCAGTGGCGCGGGGAGCGGAGCAAGATGGCGGCGGAGTCGGAATATGAGTCTGTTCTGTGTGTGAAGCCAGATGTCAGCGTCTACCGTATTCCGCCTCGGGCCTCCAACCGCGGCTACAGGTACTAACCCCGAGGCACTGCAGCACACGCGTACCCCGTCGGGCTTGACAGTTTTTTCGGGAACTTGCTGTCTGTCACTGTCACTGCCACCTCTGGGTTATCATCCTGCTAGCCTTCCCACCTGGGTTGTCATCGCCTGGGCTCCCTGCGCCTCCGCCACTCTGATTATCATCATCCTTGTTTCCGTCCCATGTTTTATTGCCATCCTATCTCCTCTCCTCCCCACCCCCCCCACCCCGGTACCCCACTGGTTCACCCTTATACTCCTCATTCATCCACATACAGTCGTGCCTGCTCCGTCGTCAGTCACCTTCCGTTCGCTCTTCCCTGCGTCCTTCAGCTTGTCATCCTCCCCCTCCCCACCCCTCTCTCTCTCAACACACACAGATTTCTGATACCATGTGCACACTTGTGGGTAATCATTGTGCTGCCTACCAGTCTGAGTGATCTAATTTATCTTTTGCACTGTTGCTAGTGTCGCTACCAAATACATCGTCCATCATTCAGTTTTCCTTCAGCTGTTTTGCCAATGATCATAATTTTTCCAGTGGATGTCAGTTCTGTTTCTTTTAAACCTATTTTCTTGATGATTATGTAGTATTTTTCTGCCTTCCTTCCCTCCCCTTTTACTCTCCTCTCCTGTAGCTTTTCTCCCTGGAGTTAAAGCATATTTTTTTCTGTAGGCCTATCTAACCACCTTGTAATCTAATGACTGTGAGGTCCTGAGGATGTTGTATGATGTCATGTAGTCGAAAGAGGACGCGCCGAGTTACATGTTAAAAGATATGGATATGAGCCCCGACCACTTAAAACGACTGTGTGATTTTGGGCAAATCTCACAATTTTTTCAAGCCTCAGTTTCCCATCTGTAAAATAGGGGAAAAAAAGTTAATTATTATCTCTAAGGGGTTTTTGGAGAGTTAAATAAAATCATATAATGTGTGTGAAGGAATTTGGGAAATTCTAAAGCAATATGTAAAATATAAGATAGCATTTTTATTCCTGTCTCTGGCCCCAGTCAGTATCATGAGTTTCTTCTTGGCATTTATCTTTACCTTGGCTAAGTTCTCCTCTTCCTATGGCCTATATTTTGCCTCTTTAGGGGAAGTTCATTCATCATGAATCAATATTTTTGAGCTTGCTGACTAGAGAACTAGACCCTGTGGGTTGTACCTTTTGCCAGAGAGTCCTACTTCCAAGAAGCTTTCAGTCAGGCCCACGATTGACCATGATTAGGGATCAATATGCTTTTTGATGCTCAACTCAGGTACTATTTACATATGACTACCTGACTACCTGACTACCTGGCCCTTCCATTCTGGCTTAGGTGTGCTCTTTGCGTGCTTCCATAGCTCCCTATGCTTATCTCTGTCACAGCATTTTTTAATCTGTTTGCAATTGATTGTTTAATCTCCTCTGTTTTCTCTGACCTGGTCTGTGTACAAATTAAGGTCTTTTTTTGACTTTATATTCCCAGGGTTTAGCATAGTGTCCAGCACATAGTGGGCACTCTGTAAATGTTTACCGAAAGAAGAAATTAGATAGCTCTAATTACATAAATTAGCACTGAATGAACTGCTAAATGAGGTAAAATAGCTCATGACTTATGGTTTTAGGAGTTATGACTTCCGAAAGGATATGATACACATTGATATGGGGTTCTATTCTTTTTCTTCTACTTCCGAGTTTTTAAAATACGTTCCTTCTCTCACCCATCTACATTCTTCATCATCACTTCCTAGATATGAGCAGTTTATTCTCATGTCACTTAACTGTACTGGGCCATCAAAGCAATTTCTTAATTGCTCTTTTCTTCTTTCCCATTATCCTTTTGTGTTTTTCTTGTTTACCATTGACATTTCTTATCTTCCAAGAGGGAATTTATCACCAACCACTCTTCTATGAGAGCAGAACTAAGTTTCAATTGTGGTTCTCTCAGTTCTTTGCTTTGTGAGTATGATTTATTCTCTAGGCTACCAGTTAAGGATTAACTGGACTTTTTAGCAAGTAGGAGAAATTTTTACTTTGGGTAACTAGTAAGATCAGAGATGTACCTAGAGTAGGCCATTATTTTTTAGGCTTTTACTGATCAGGCTTCTGGACTAGAAGAAGGAAAATTTAGGTTTATGAGAAACTTATAAATGAGTAGAAATGGTTTCTCAACCTATAAATCACCACCCTTCTTCCCCCTGCTAAATCAATTTTAAATGCTTTAGTATGTCTTAGTTGTAATAAATTTAGGGATAGCAGGCCTGACTTTGAATTTAGGCATCATTACTTACTGTGTTATTGTCCTCTTCAAAAAAAAAAAAAAATAAAAATAAAGAAAGAAAAAGAACACGCCCCCCCCCCCAAAAAAAAGAGAGATAACAAATATTTTCCCTGCCTGTTCCACATGGCTGCTGCTATAAGAATTGAATAAAACATACATGTGGAATCTCAGAATCATAATAATGATTTACATATGAAATTTTTTTGCTGAGATAAAGGATAATTTATAAAATCAGTTTGGAGTATATTATCAGAAGACCAGCAAAACTAAGGTTTTTTTCAGGCTACATATTGGAGTGGGAGAGGAACTAAGGCACAAGACTAAGAGAAATTGCTGCTGTGAATAATCATTTGTTTATACATAAAATAGACACACACACACAAAGATAAATAAGACACGGAACCTGTCCAGAGAAACACAGGTGGTAGGCTTGTTCCTAATATTTTTAATACACTTATGTGGTCATGGTGTATGACTATAATAAATAATAACTCATTTTAGAAAATTTAGCGGACTTCTAGAGTGATCTAATCTGGATCAGATTCAGATACTTGAGCGTCTTTGAGGGCAGGGCATTAAGAGGAAAGGGCATGACAGGGATTTATCTTACAGATCCTGTTCAAGACCAGTACTAATTTTTCACTTTTCCTCCTTTCTGCCTTTCAGTTACCATCTTGCTAAATTCATTCTTGTTCAGAGAATGTTACCTTTCTAACATACAGCTACCATTCTGCAGGTTCCTAGGGGATGAATTTTTACTTTTACTTTGCCCTTTCTTTTCCACAATCTTGGCAAAACAAAATGACAAATGCAATGTTTTGTAAAGTTGGTCATATTTAGATAATATCTTAAATTGTATTCAAATTCATTTTTAGCACAGATTATAAATATTCAGTGCTTTCTAATATTTTCATGGACATGAACTCCATACTCATATATATTCAGCTGCCTACTCTACATCTCCTCTTGAATTTCTACTTGACATCTCAAACTCAATATATCCAAAACTGAAATCCTGATCCTTCTTTCCAGACATGCTCTACCTATAGCCTTCCTCATCTCAATTATTGGCAACTCCTTTGCTCAGACTAAATCTTGAAGTCAACTTTGACCTCTCTCTCTTTTCTCCCGTACATCCAATCCATTAGAAAATCCTGCTGGCTCTACTTTAAATATATCCAGAGAATCTAACTGCTTCTGCTGCAAACTCTTCTAAACCACTGGTTTTTTTTATTTTTTATTTTATTTATTTATTCATTTATCCCCCCCTTGCTGCTTGTGCTCACTGGGTCAGCTAACCACGCCGTGCAGGCGGGCTTGCCTTCACCAGGAGGCCCCGGGAACCGAACCCGGGGCCTCCCATATGGTAAACGGGAGCCCTACTGATTGAGCCACAGCCGCTTCCCATAAACCACTGTTAATACTCTTCTAGATTGCTGCAATAGTCTCTTAGCTAATTCTCCTGCTTCAGCTCTCATCTCCTTACATCTTTTCTCTATACTGCAAAGTAATCCTTTTAATATATAAGGGAGATCATGTTAGACCTCTTCTAAAAACCCTGTAATGGCTCTTCTCTCACTCAAAGCAAAAGCCAGAGAGTTCCTATGACCTACAAAGCCCTATGTGATCTGGCCCCCTGTTACCTATCTCATTTTATCTCTTACTCTGATCTAGCCACAATGGCTTCCTTGCTGTCACTGTCCCTTAACCATGCCAGACATGATCCTGCCTTAGCACTTTGCCCTAGCTGTTCCCTGTGTCTGGAATGCTTTCCCCCCAGATAGCTGCATGGTTCACTCTCTCACTGCCTTCATGTTTTTGTTCACATTTCACCTTCTTATTGAGGTCAACCCTGTCTACCCTCCTGAATTCAGCAACCTGTTCACTGCCCCACTGTCCTTCCAATCTCCCTTATCTGCCTCTATTTATCACCTTCTAAGGTCCTAGTTATTTTACTTTTTTTTTTTTAATGGATTTTTTTTTTTTTTTAATTTAATTTTTAATTTTTAAATCTTTTTTTTACCCAGTGGTCCCGGGGATTGCCAGGTCCCTCCATATGGGAGACAGACACACAACTGTTTGAGCCACATCCGTCCCTTTACTTTTTTATTATGTTTGTTTTTTATTGTCTATAAAAGAGTGTAAGCCTGATAAGGGCAGGAATCTTTGTTTGCACCTAGAATAGTGCCAGTGACATAATAAGTACTCTGTAAACACTGAATTCAATGAAAGATAGGGATTTGGGAAGTAGACTTTGCTGTTACCTGTTCAGTGAGGCACTCATATGGGATATCAACTGTAGTATGGAAATAGCATCTTTATGAGAAATTTTATTACTTTCATTGCTTTAATTGATATTTTTATATGCTTTTATTTGTTTTTATTGATGCTTTATTGGACTCCAGAATCCTTGAGTAGTAACATTGTCTTCTACTTGCTTTGGGCTGTATGTAACACCAAAACATCTTTATATGGAGGATTAAGTTATCTTTGTTGATTATTTCATTAGTAGGGAGAAAGAATAAGGAATCCAGGTCAGGCAAATAGATCTATGGCCAGTGATTCTGGGTAGGTTTTGTTATATTAATGGACATGTATCTGAGGCCTGATAAGGCTTTCCGTTTTCATATCCTAGGGCATCTGACTGGAAATTAGACCAACCTGATTGGACTGGTCGCCTCCGAATCACTTCAAAAGGAAAGATTGCCTATATCAAACTTGAGGATAAAGTTTCAGGTAATCTGTGCAGGTGACCCTTTTTTTTTTTTTTTGACTTTCTGGGGGTTGAACCCAGGACTGCGTATGTGGAAAGCCGGCACTCAACCACTGAGTCACATCAGCTCCCTAGATGACCCTTTAACATGAAGGAAATTGTTTTGGTGTGCTTTTTTTTTTTTTCCCTAAAAAGAGTAGCCTTTACTGAGGTAAATAACTTGAATGTGTACTGCACGTACATTGGATGAGCTTAGATTTTTAAAGTTAAAGCATATGTTTTTGAATACATGTGTGTATATTACTTTCATTTTCTACGCATTTCTTGAAAATCTGTTCTGTATACCAGCAGCACCCAAAATGGTGAACAATAAATAAAAGCATATCATATATATAATCTCCATCTTAAAGCAATTTTCATTTAAAGAGATCAGATATGTTATGCGAAGTAGGAGACAAATATAGATATATATATGTATATATGGGTATATATATGTTAAGATATATATATATATATTCATGATACATTTTATGTGATATATAACTATAGATGTAGATATAAATATATATGCATACATAAAACATGCCTATGTTAAACATGGCTGATTTTTTAAAAATGTAAACTCACTAATCACATTCATACTCACTGTCTTAAGTATACAAGGTGAGATGTAAACCAAAGATATTACCAGATTAAAATGAGATTTGGAAGAAAAGTCTTCCAGCACAAGTTGAATCTGGATTAGATAATAAATGGCAATAAGTATGGATGTGATTAGTGAGTTCACATTTCAAATTGGGGATTACAGTAGAAATACTTGTAAATTGAAGTTCTAGATTTTTGCTTTTTTTGCTCAAAATAGTCTTTTTCTATCTGTCAGGGGAGCTCTTTGCTCAAGCACCAGTAGAACAATATCCTGGCATTGCTGTGGAGACAGTGACAGATTCCAGCCGCTATTTTGTAATTCGGATCCAGGATGGCACTGGTAAGGGAATTGGGACTTTGAAGGGATAAGGTGAGGAAAATAGTCAATGTATTGTTAGTGAAAATGTAACCCTGTGGCATTTATTTTACTTGTTTACTAAATTTTTCCTTCAATTTCTCCAAAGTTATTGTAGTTTCTAAAGGAGAAGGATGAATATTATTTTTAGCAATAGATATGACTACAACTTAAGATATAGCAATTAATAGGCAGACTTACAACAAAATGCATATCCACCAAAAAAATTAACACATTTTATTTATTCAGTGTTTGTGATTGTTGTTAATGATGGAACTATCTTGAACCATCTATGACTAAGACAGTAGTTCTCAATCTTTTCTCCAGTCTATAGTAGAGATTGGTCAGCTTTTTCTGTAAAGGGACAAATAGTAAATATTTTTATACTTTGTGGGCCTGATGGTCTCTGTTGGAACTGCTCAGCTCTGTTCTTGTAATGTGAAAGCAGTTAGAGACAATATGTAAACAAATTGATGTGCCATTTTTTCAATAAAACTTTATTTACAAAAACAACGTATAGCAGGATTTGGCCCGTGGGTTGTAGTTGGCTGGCACTTGGTCTATAAGTGTTTCACATTCACAGACAGTATCTAGTTAGGATAACTTAGTTTTCAATGAGTAGAATGTGTTCTAGAGGACACTTTATGTTGTGAGTATTCCCATCTTTTTCACAGGGCGTAGTGCTTTCATTGGCATTGGCTTCACAGATCGGGGTGATGCTTTCGACTTTAATGTCTCCTTGCAAGATCATTTCAAGTGAGTGAAGCTTGTCCTTAGTTACCAGCTTGAATGGTTATGGGAAGGGTACTTCTCAGATGAATGGACACTTTCTCTTTTATCTCTGATTTCTTTATTTGGTAAACCAGTTCACTATAAATATAGATCTATTCACTTCTGTTTCTTTACATTATTATTGCATCCATTCTATATTTCTTTTCATTATAGCCTGGGAATGATGCTTTTGTTTATTCCTCTGAGGAATTTTTTCTTAATTTTAGGTGGTAGAGAGAGCAAGGCTGCATGTGTATGTAGGGAGTTATGTGCCACTTTTGTTACCTTACGTAGCTGACTCATTTTCTTCCTATGGCCCACCTGATTTTGGTGCAGCTGTTGTATTGGACAGCACCACTCACACTGTCAGCTCTGCAGTGCAGGAATATCTCTTCCCTAGTGCCTCAGGACTCTCTGAAGCTAAGGATAACTACTCAGCACAGGGATACAACCTGGAAGGATTGAGGAATTAAAACCCTCCAGGGGCAGTTCTCAGCCAAGAGACATGAGAATTTGTGGATAAATGCCTGCCTTTTGGATAAATGCCACATTCTCTGTGGTTCCTCAGAGAGTTCTTGGTGGGATTGAACCCCAGTTGTCCTCTTCTTTGGCTTTTCTTCCTTTCCTTTCTTGCTCCTTCATTCTGCGTCCTGGGATCTCTTCTCAGATTACAGCCAAATTTGTGTGTCAGTCTCTGCTTTCCAAACTAAGGTAACTTACTCTTTTTCTGAAGGTGGGTAAAGCAGGAATCTGAGATTTCCAAAGAATCTCAGGAAATGGACACTCGTCCCAAGTTAGATCTGGGCTTCAAGGAAGGACAGACCATCAAGTTGAGTATTGGGGTGAGTAGGTTTTGTTTTCCATTTTATTTTGTTTTCCCTGTGTTTCCATAAACCTTTGACTTTCTCTTTTTTTCTTTCTCTCTCTCCCCTCCTCTTTTTTTTGTAGAGCATTACAACCAAGAAAGTAGGTGCATCTAAGCCCAAGAGCTCAGGAACTGGGGGCCTAAGCTTACTCCCACCCCCACCTGGAGGCAAAGTCACTATGCCCCCACCATCCTCCTCAGTTGCCATCAGTAATCATGTCACCCCACCACCCATTCCAAAATCTAACCATGGAGGCAGTGATGCAGGTAAATCTCTGGTACTACTAACTTTGAGAAATCTTATCTTTTATTTTAATTGAGTAACACTTGTTTGCCAAGGAAAGTGTTGAGGTTTTTGGTATGCTTCAGGTCCGACACAGACACTGAGATGGCTCTTGGTACTGACAAGGTGATTCTGGCAGCTTCTGGCAAGGGATCAGAGTTTTCCTGGTGAACCAAGAGTCATGTATCTTTCTTTGGCAGAAAATGGATAAAATGTATTAAAAAGACAGTTCCCTTTATTGCACCGTGGTTAAATGCTAGTAGACCGGTGAGTCAGATGGGCTGCTGATATTAGTCATGGCTCTGCTTGTTTGTATCTGTATGCATTTGGTAACATTATTTAATTTATTTTTTGAGTCTCAATTTCCTTATGGAAATGGAAATGGAGTGTAAAACTGTCTCAAGATTGTGTAGGTTAAATGATGTAACAGCACCTAGCACAGTACTCGGAATATAGTAGCCATTCAATAAATATTTGTTCTTAATCCTTTCCATTTCTTCACAAGGGCAATTGGGAGAAAAGGAGAAGACATCTAGTTTGTGAATACATATTCTTTCCTTCTCACTATCTGGTGGAAAAAAGAATAGATAAGGTTATATCTTCCCTTTAAAAATGAAAATATTAGAACCCAGAAAGGCCTGGGAATTTCCCTAAGGTTAGAGAACTAGATATTAGAATCTGGGAGTTTTAACAATGTATTGGATGAGGCTGGTTATTCTTAGAATTGACTGCTAAGATGCGAATATTCTTGCTGTCCTGATTTTGTGATAATCAGGGTAGGCTAAATATTCGCTGTATTAGAAACCATGCATGTGTCCCCAGACCTAGTTTTTCTCCCTAGGTCTGGTGTTTAGAATGCTGGTGATAAACTAAGAAAAAAAAAAAAATATTATGAGGTTTTAAATATATATATATGTATAGGAATTGGCTCATGAAAATGGAAGGGATGGGCAAATCTACAATCTGTAGGGCAGGCTAAAAACTGTGAACCACAATGAAGGTTTTCCACGAATTTCTCAGGAAAAGCTGGCTGGCTGAATGAGAGATGGAAATTCTCCCTTCTGACTGCTGAATCACCACTTCTCCTTTTTAAGCCTTCAAATGATTGGATGAGACTTCTCTCTTTATTGAAGGCAATCTTCTTTGTTGATTGTGGAGGTAGTTAATCATAGATGCAATCAACTTATTGGTGATTTAAATCCATGAAGTATCCTCACAGTAACAATCAGGACAGTGCTTGCTTGACCAGACAACTGGAAGCCATAACCTGGCCAAGTTGACACATGAACTTAACAATCACATCTGCCAGAAGTATAGATGGTATAAAAAGTACTTTATGCTAGTTATATATGGAGAAGAGAGGCCTTTGGCATTCTGTATAAGCAATGTGCAGAGCAACTACTGAGGAAACAAGAATATCCTGAAGGAATTGTTTTTTCTATTTTAAAAGCAGTAATGATGTAGTTGTCAGAAATACTCTTTAGTTCAAAGAAGCTATAAACCAGCTTAACAATCTTTAAAAAAAAAAAAAAAAAAAGAATTGACTACTAAGGGCATGCTTTCTCTTTCTGAAATATTTGAAGTGAAGCTGGTACTTTTGCTATGTGTTAGCAGAAGGAACTGACTAGAATAGGGATAGACTAGATACTTAAATTCCTTTCACTTTTTTTTTTTTTTTTTTTTACCGGGAGGTACCGGGGATCGAACGCCGGTCTCTCCATATGGTAGACGGACGCCGAACCTCTTGAGCCACATCCGTTTCCCCCTTTCACTTTTGAAACCATCTATTTAAAATTTATATTTAAAAAAATTTAACATTTTATTTTGATTAATTATAGATTCACATGTATGACATACAGAGAGGCCCTGTGTACCCTTTATCCAGTTTCTCTCAATGGTAACATCTTGACTGTAGTCAAATATTATAACCAGGAGATTGACTTTGATACAGTCCACTAATCTCATTCAGATTTCACCATATTACATATTACTCCTATGTGTATGTGTATTGAGTTCTATGCAATTTTTTTTTTTTTTTTAAGTTATATGAAATTTTATCATGTGTAGGTCTGTGGATCCACCATCACAGTCAGGATACAGAACAATTCCATCACCACAAGGAGCCGTCATATTGCCGTTCTTTAACCACATCTCCTCTCTCTTGACCCCTTCTCCCCTCTCCCTAAGTTTTTAACAATCACTAATCTGGTCTCCATCTTTATAATTGTCATTTCAAGAATGTTATATAAATGGAAGCATACAGTATGTAACCTTTTGGGATTGGCATTTTCCACTTAATTTAATATCCTTGAGATTCATCCAAGTTGTTCCATATATTAGTGGTTTGTTTCTTTTTATTGCTGAGTAGTGTTCCATGGTATGGCTATTCCATCTCTCTGTTCTAGTTCTAGTTTCTATTACTAGTACAGCTGCTGTATACATTTGTGTACAGGGTTTTTGTGTGAACATAAATTTTCATTTCCAAGATTTTCATTATGTTTCCTCTTTCCTTTTTCTTCTCTTACCTTGTGTTCAGATATCCTTTTAGATTTGGGTTCTCCTGCTCCTGTCACGACACCAGCACCAGCTCCAGTTTCTGCAGGCAATGACTTGTGGGGAGACTTCAGCACTGCATCCAGGTAATGGTCATAGTGAAACCAACATATTGTCAATCAGGGTAAAGACGGTCTGTCCAGAGTCAAAAGAAATCCTTGATTTGGGAAAGCAGGGGATTTATAGGTCCTACCGAGTGTTCGGTAGGGATTCTAAGGAAAGAAATATAGGAGTGCTGGGGATGGTGCTACACGAAAACTGTAGGATTAGGTTTGAGTGGGATATTTCAAAACTTGGTCAGTAGAATTGCTATGAAGTATGGTTTCAGGAATTCTGAACAGTGATTTCTTGGAAATTATTAAGTAAAAATGGAGTAGTTATGCTAATATTATACCTTTGGCTTTCTCTCTGTTCTCCTTTCTTACAGCTCTGTTTCAAACCAGGCACCACAGCCATCCAACTGGGTCCAGTTCTGAATAGCATTGGCAGGACTTTAAGGACAGACTTGAAGAATAAAAATTACTTTGAGGGCACCAATCTGTGAGGGAAGTTAGAAATCCCTTCCCTCCCAGAACCAAAATTACTGGACAATCTTTTTCATAGCTTCACTGTTGCATTCAAGCTGATTTTGTCACACCCCTTTGTTGTTATTTGCTGCACAGCCACGAGAGTATCTGCCCTCTCCTTCTTACTACCAAAGGAGGAGACTAATGGGTCTTATATTGTGGCTGACTAGCAGGACTCAAAAGGCCAGGGTCTATTTGAGGGGGAAATGACCACTAACATCTGTAAAATTCTTTTCCACCTTTTGAATTCTTTAAGTTAATTTAGAATCATCTCATGACCCTTTGTGCCTCTTTGCAAAGCCCTTTTTAGCAATTTCAGGGGAGACAAAAATTTTGAAACTCCCTTCTACACTGACCCAAGACACTAAAACGGACAGACTGACCTCCATGTTTACAAAGTCAGAATTTTGATAGAAGTAGGTATGGAGAAAGACCTGTTTCCTGGGTCTCGGCTATATATCCTTCAGGCTTATCATAGTCAGTGAACATCCAGTGTTGGATGCAGCTCCATCACCCTCTTGTGTGTTTACATGTCTCTTTCTGTGATAAGAGGGTTGTGCTGGTGGCATCTCCACTATTTTTTTCTATTTGTTGCAACAAATTTGGCCAGTGAGTGTCTCTTAGATGAAGTTTAAGGGGCTGTGCTCTCCAAGTTATATTCTAGAGAAGTGTTTATTTTCTTGCAGCTCCAGCTATTTGCTGCATTTGAAACATGGTTTTGCTTTTTATTTGGCCATTATTTGACCTAAAGTTGAAGGGTTTCAAGTGTTTAAACTCATCTAAAGAACAGAGAGGTTGAGAGCACTTAACTATTGTTCAGTACCCACATTGCCTTGCTGCTTGGGTATCTGATCTCTTTCCATAGACATTTCTTTTTCAATACATCTAGCTCTTCAGTAGCAAGTGGCTACTACATCTCTCATCATTTATGAAGGAAGTTGGAGAATCATAACTTTAGTTGTAAAAAGTTTGCTCAAGACTGATACCCATCACCCAGGGTATCTCAAAAGCAAGTTGCCCTCCTACCACTTTCCTTCCTCTCTGCCCCTTCATTCCTTATACAATGCTGTGAAGAGAGTTCCTCATCTTAGATGAATGGGCACAATCTATCTGGTTTGTTAATAGGCAATTTTGAGGATAAATGAGAGGGGATATAATTTCTTCCCTTACCACCTATTTGGATGTGTATACTCTGGTTGAAGAATATTCTTATATCTAGCTTCAAATTATTTTCTCTTAGCTGAATTTCCTTCTTATCTCTTCTAAACTCTGGGTCCATTTTCTTTCATTGCCTTCCATTCCAGGCAGCTCTATTTTTGCAGAGCCATGGCAGGACATTTTAAAATTCTAATGGAAAACACTAAAAAGAAAATCTGTAGAATCACTAGTGACTAACTACTGGGAACCTATTTTCTCAGTCTTCTTCCATGTTGTGTTCTTTGTATTCTCAAGATGATAATATATTGTGTATTTGAATTGCTGAAAAATTGAAAATGAAGTTTAAGATATATGTATATAAAGCATATGCTGTATTGGTGCAATAATGGTAATTAAAATATGGAAAAAGGTGGTGTCTCTTTTATCTTTTAATTTGCCTATTTGATTACCTTTTTCATTTAACTGGCCCAATATTAATTGGCCAGTAGATAATAAAAGGACATTTCATATTTATTATTTTTTCAAGAAATAGAGTTTTTAAGAAGTTGAGGCTAGACCTCAAGTGCTCAGGATTCTAATCCCAGATAACAACTAGTACCTTACAGAGATTATCTTGTTCAAATTCATTATTTATTTGCTGGTACAGTTAATTTCATTTGCTTCAAGTTGTCTTTATGATCTAGTCACCTCACACATCCCAGAACTGTAATGACTTAGGGGGAACAATGTGAAAAATAGAACGAAAGTCAGAGTCATACACTTTTCAAACTAGAAAGAATCTTGGAGATCTCATTCAGTGATTGTCATAAGAGATGAATCACAGTCACATGGGGCCTTTTTTGCTTAATAATAATTTCTAAAATAACACACACTACTCTCTCCAGAGTCTAAAAACCTCCCTGCTTCTGCCTTCCAAGGGTAGGGTTTAGTGACCTCCCCTCCTGTGACCCTTCTTATCGTTATTGAGGTTGTGAGACACTAACATTGGTAGCAGTGGATACTAAACCTCAGGTTTTGGGATGGGGAAAAATGTAGAGAATCAGTTTCCTAGCTCAGCCCCTCAATTATACATTGATACTTGCCCTCTCTGTAGTGTAAGCCTTTATGACTCCTCATCCTCACTTCCATTTTGATAGTCTAGCTAGTTGGTTTGCCTTTAGCTTTCTTAGTTCCACTTTGGCTTACAAGTTGCTGCCAGAATAATCTTCCTAAAGCAAAACTCTGTTCATGCCCCTGACTCTCCTACTTATTGCCTTTAATGGTTCTCTTTGCTTACTGAATAAAGTCCAAAGTACCATTCCATCTTCAGCTCTGTTTTCCCTTTCATTCATAATATGCTTTAGCAAACTAGAGCACTAGTCATTGTTCAAACACTGTCAGCACCATGAGCATTGAATGCTTGCTAAAACTCCTTGGGCCTGGAATACCTTCCCTTCTATACCTGCCTGTTGAAAAACTTCCCATCGTGTAAGGCTAGCTCAAATACTACTTCATGAAACGTTTACCTATCCTCCCAGTCTGAAAGTTGATCTCCCTTGTTTTGTTTGGATAGCTATTTAAATTCTCTCCCTGGCTAGTTTGTAAGCTCTTTGAATATAAAATCCATATCTTCATTTTTATATGCTCACGATACTTCACATATACCTTTCTAGATAATAGATGCTCATTAAATACTTCTTGAATTAACACGATTTCAGCAAAGAGGGACTAGAATCAGTAAGTTGGGAGTTTTCCTCCTTACTTAAATGAGTTAATTCTCATTTGGCTTGTCCCTAGCCGCATGACTTAAATACTCATATGATTTGTCATAGATGCGTAAAATCTCATTTCTGTGCTCCAGAGTCATTTAAAATATGAAAGAGCCAAGTAATCAGTGGTGAAGATAAATTTTGCTTTGGCCTGGGAAAAAGAAAGCTGGGTACTGGCTGGTAAATTTGGTAGCTTACTGTCTTGTTTTAATTATCATTATTGGCTAATTATCATAACATTGCACTTTGTTCATGTTTTACTTTTTTTAACTTTTTAAAAACCGTTTCTGTTATTGCCTCTTAACTGTAAATGAAGAAAATACATTTAGTTTGTAACTAAAGAACTCCTACTCAAGAGTTCCCTGTTTTAGTTTGCCAAGACTCCTGTGACAAATACCACACAATGGGTTGACTTAAACAACAAGAAATCAATGGTTCATGGTTTTAGGTGCAAGAGCATGAAGTCCCAAATCAAGGTGTTGGTAAGGCCATACTTAAGGATTGGCTTGCTGTAATCCTTGGGACTCCTTGGCTTGCCTCTCTGCTTCCTGTCACATTCTCTCCTTGTGTCTACTCTTCTGATTTCTGTGACTTCTGGCTTCTTCCTGTGGCATTCTCTAACTTTGACTTCTCTTTATAAGGTCTCCAGCAATAAGGATCAAATCCCACCCTGGTTTAGTTTGGCCACCTAAATAGGATCAAAGCCCACCTAAATAGGATCTTCGGAGATCCTATTTACATATGAGTCCACTCCTTAACTGAAATACATCTTCAAAGGTTCCTGTTTTCAAATGGGTTCATACCCATAGAAACATGGATTAAGATTAAGAACATTTTCTGTTGGTATACATGATTCAGTCTACCACCATCTGGACTCCAAAAAGACATGTTCTTCCCACATGCAATATACATTCACCTCATCCCAATATCCCAAAAGCTATAAGTAATTTCAGTAACAACTCTTTAAGTATCATCAAAATCAGTTATGGGTGTGGTCTGACCTGGGACAAAATTGCTCTCCATCTGAGGACCTGTGAAACATAGAAAACTTCTAATTTTTATTTGCTTCTAAAATACAGTGGTGGGACAAGCATAAGATAGACATCCCCATTCCAGAAGGGAGGAATTGGAAGGAAAAGAGGGATCATAGGTCCAAAACCAGCAGGGCAAACTCCATTAGATTTCAAGGTCTGAGAGTCATATATGGATCGATGCTCCATTCTCTGGGCCTGCTGGAGGGGCAGCCCCACCCTTTCCAAGCGCTGGGGATGGGTGGTGGTGGCTGTGCCTGAACATTGGGGCAGAACGCTGCCCCCTCCAAGTGCTGAGGTGAAAACCCTGCCCTTTCCAAAGATAGGGGCAGAAGCCTCTCTCCCTTGGCTGAAGGAGATCTCTTTGGTTCAGACCTCTTCTTCCATGGATCTGCCTTTGAAGTCATTTTCCCTTCACTTCTTCCTGTTTGTCCCTTTTGGTCTACACTAAAAAATTTTCAAAAACCCTGGTGGTTTTATGTGCAGTTCAAGGGTGTCCAAGTCATCTCTTGGTACCAAAATCTATATAGTCAGGGTTTTCCAGAGAAACAGAACTGACAGGATATATATAAAGAGAGATTTATTATAGGAATTTGCCTACTTGTCCATAGGAGCTGGCAAATCTGAATTCCATAGGGCAAGCAGCAAATTGGAAGTGCCAACACAAAATCATATCAAAATCATTTTAAGGAAATAGTAGTGGGATTGCTGGGTTACATGTTAGTTCTATACTTAGCTGTCTGAGTAACTGCCAAACTGTCTTCCACAGTGTCTGCATCATTTTACATTGTCACCAGCAATGAATGAGTGTTTCTATCTCTCCACATTCTCTCCAACATTTGTTATTTCCTGTTTTTTTTTCAATAGCAGGCATTCTAGTGGGCATGAAATGGTATCTCATTGTGTTTTTTTTTTTTTAACAAATCAATTTTATTGGTACATATTAATAAAGCATAAATCCATCCAAAGTGTACAATTAATAGTATTAGATATAATCACATAGTTGTACATTCATCGTTTCAATCATTATTAGAGCATATTCATTATTCCAATAATAATAATAATAATAATAATAATAAACAAACTCATCACCTTTCAATCTCTCTATTCTTCCCCTGCCATACATAGCTGCTATTCTGTTTTCATCTGTCTAGTTTATTTGTATTCCCTTCCCCCCCTGAGATGGTTCCCTCATCTGTCTATTCATTATTTCCGCTTGCTCTTTGCACTTGTTGTCTGGTCACTGTGTCTGCTCATTGTCTGCTCGTTGTGTCCACTTTTTGTGTCTGCTCGTCTTCTTTAGGAGGCACTGGGAAATGAACCCGGGACCTCCCATGTGGGAGGTGGGTACCCAACCACTTGAACCACATCCGCTCCCTGATCATTGCATCTGTTCATTGTGTCAGCTCATTGTGTCTGTTCGTTGTGTCTGCTCATCTTCATTAGGAGGCACCGGGAACAGAACCCAGGACCTCCCATGTGGAAGGCAGGTGCTCAACTGCTTGAGCCACATTCACTTCCCATTATTTATAGTTATATTTTGTAAAAACAGTCTTATATATTCAATATTACCCATATTTGTATTTCATATGAGGTTTCACTATCTTATACAGTCCCACATTAATTTTTTTAGTTTTACTTCTAGTAATATATATGTCCTTAGCTTTCCCTTTCAACCACTGTCATACCATATAATAGCACTGCTAGTCACAAACACATGATGTGCTTTCACCAAAGATTTACAAACAACCTTTCTACCAATTCTGCACAGATTAACCCTCAGCTTTCAATTCTCTACACTCATTCTAATTTTTCATAACCTATATTCTGGTTATTAACTCCATGAGTTTATACAGTATATTTAGTTCATAATAATGCAGTCATACAGTATTTGTCCTTTTGTGTCTGGCTTGTTTCACTTAACATAATGTCCTCCAGGTTCATCCATGTTGTCATATGCTTCATGATTTTATTTCTTCTTACAGCTGCATAATATTCTGTCGTGTGTATACATCACAATTTGTTTATCCATCATCTATTGATGGACACCTGGGTTTTTCCAACTTTTGGCAATGAATAAGGCCTCTGAACATTAGTGTGCAGATATCAGTTTATGTCACTGCTCTCAATTCTTTTGGGTATATACCTGCTAGTGGTTTTGCCAGGTCACATGGCAAGTCTATATTCAACTTTTTTAGGAACTGCCAAAGAGTTCTCTACAGTGGCTGTACCAGTCTACATTCCCACCAAGAGTGAATAAGCATTCCTTTCTCTCCATATACTCTCTACACATGTAGTTTTCCAACTTTTTAATAGTGGGCATTCTAATAGGTATGAAATATCTCTTTGTGGGGTTTTTTTTCTTTCTTTTTTTTGTTTTTCTCATGGTGGTTTTGATTTGTATTTCCCTGATGGCTAATGATGTTGAGGATTTTTTCATGTGCTTTCTGGCCATTAGTATATCTTCTTTGGAGAGATGTCTGTTCAAGTCTTTTGCCTATTTAAAAATTAGATTGTCTTTTTTTTTTTCTTAAGATGAAGAATTTCTTTATATATTCTGGATATTAAACCTTTTTTGGAGGGATTGTGGGAACATGGCCAATGGGTTAGGTAGATAAGGCTTAACTTTCACTGAAACAACAAAGAAAAAGCCAGAGGCTGCCATGGGGACCTGCTTTGGGGCACAGCAAACCAGGACACTGCTTACTAACTCCCAGAAGAGTGAGGGTCAGAGACATGAAGAAACCGAAACAAGTAATCGTGAGTTTTTAAATCTCGCAGCTGCTGGGAAGGGCTCCCCTCGCCCACCCCGAGATATTAAGTGAGGGTAAAACTCCTGAGGAATTATATCTAACTGAGAGTAGAGCAGACGTCTACCTCCACGGGAAGGTGCTCTGAGTCATCTAGGAGGGTACTGGACAGATAGGGAAGCCAGGAATAATCATGGGTTGCTTACCTCGGTGGCTGGAAGAAGCACACATTCCCTGTCCTCAGGGTAGAAAGACCAGGTGGGGACACTGGCTCCCTGCTCCAAACGGGAGTGTGACGGCAGATACCCTGCGAGGAAGAAGGGTCTGGGAGGGTGGAGTGTGATTTTTTGTGGCGAGTTTAGCCAGCTTGGCCCCTCTTGAATATCGGAAGGGACCCTGACTCTACAGGCAGAGGGGAAAGGGGATCGCCTCAGGCAGGCAGTCATGCCCAGTCACCTAGGTAAAGAGAGGAATTACATCAGTGAGGAGGTGGAGACAGGCGGCAATCAGCACCATTCCAGCTGACTGCAGGGGAGCTAACCTGCCTGAGGGAAAAGGGGCTGATAGACTTCCGAAAGGCTAATCAACCAAAAGAGGCAGAGTGGCTCAGTGGAAGAATTCCTGCCTAGCATATGTGAGGTTCCCGGTTACTCCTTGGGAAGTGAGTTACCAGGCATCCAGCTGAAACTTTATGACAGGGAACATATAGACAGTTTCTTTGTATTACCTTTTCTTGGATCTCTTATTTATTTATTTATTTTTTAAAAAAGGTTTCTTTTCTTTTCTTTCCCTTACTTTACTCACTAAAATCCACTTCAAAACCTGCAGAGGGCAGGCTGCAGGGTGAGTGATTAGGGAACACCAGCAGCCTGAGAAGATCCTTACTGGTCTAAGAAAGAAGGCTGTTTTTCCGTGTTTGTTTATTTTCTTTTTCTTCTGTCTCCTTTTTTTTTTTTTTTTTTTTTTAAACGAGTTGCTGCTGTCTTGTTACTTGCTTGTTTGTATCCTCTTCCTTTGTTTCTCTGTTTGTTTATTTTTCTTTTTTTTTTTTTTTTTTTTTGTTATCTATTCCACTTATGCTATTTCTTTTCACTCCTTCATCTTTATATCTTTTTTTCCCCATTGTTGTTCTTTCATTCCACCTCTTTTATTTGGTCTCCAGTTTTTCTTGTTTGTATTTTTCCCTCTCTCCTTTTTTCTCTGTTTAGTTTTTTTTTTCTTGTCCATTGTTTTTTTTTTTACTTTATTTTGTACATTTAATAATTGAAAATTTAAACAATTAAAAACTAAAAAGTAAACACAAATGAATAAATATATACATTTCTCAATTAAATGTAATGGATACCTATAAAATTTTTTTTGAATCAAACAATATGTTACACAATATATTTGGTGCATAGTAATGCATTCATACAGTATTTGTCCTTTTGTGTCTGGCTTGCTTCGCTCAACATAATGTCCTCTAGGTTCATCCATGTTGTCATATACTTTATGACTTCATTTCTTCTTACAGCTGCATGATATTCCATCGTGTGAATAGACCACAGTTTGTTTATCCATTCGTCTGTTATGGACACCTGGGTTGTTTCCAACTTTTGGCAATGGTGAATAATGTCGCCATGAACATCAGTGTACAGATGTCTGTTCGTGTCACTGCTCTCAGTTCTTCGGGTATATACCCAGTAGTGGTATTGCCGGGTCACGTGGCAAGTCTATATTCAACTTCTTTAGGAACTGCCAAACAGCCCTCCACAGTGGTTGTACCATTCTGCATTCCCACCAACAGTGAAGAAGTGTTCCTATCCCTCCATATTCTCTCCAACACTTGTAGTTCTCTGTCTTTTTAATAGTGTCCATTCTGATAGGTGTGAAATGATATCTCATTGCAGTTTTGATTTGCATCTCCCTAATCATGAGTGATGTTGAACATTTCTTCATGTGTTTTTTTACCATTTGTATTTCTTCTTTGGAGAAATGTCTATTCAAGTCTTTTGCCATTTTTTAATTGGGTTGTTTGTCTTTTTATTGTTGAGTTGTAACATCTCTTTATATATCCTGGATATTAAACCCTTATCAGATATGTGATTTCCAAATATTTTTTCCCATTGAGCTGGCTGCCTTTTCACCCTTCTGACAAAGTCCTGTGAGGTGTAAAAGTGTTTAATTTTGAGGAGGTCCCATTTATCTTTTTTTGTTGCACATGCTTTGGGTGTAAGGTCCAAGAAACCACCACCTACTACAAGGTCTTGAGATGTTTCCCTCATTTTCTTCTAGAAGTTTTATGGTCCTGGCTTTTGTATTTAGATCTTTGATCCATTTTGAGTTGATTCTTGTATAGGGGGTGAGATAGGGGTCCTCTTTCATTCTTTTGGTTATAGATATCCAGTTCTCCCAACACCATTTGTTGAGACTGTTTTTTCCCCATTAGCGTGGGCCTGGTAGGTTTGTCAAAAACCAGTTGACTGTATAGGTGAGGGTTTATTTCTGGGTTCTCAATTCTATTCCACTGATGGATGTGTCTATCTTTATGCCAGTACCATGCTGTTTTGACCACTGTAGCTTTGTAATATGTTTCAAGATCAGGCAGTGAAATTCCTCCCACGTCGCTCTTCTTTTTGGAATGCTTTTGGCTATTCGGGTGCACTTACCCTTCCAGATGAATTTGGTAATTGCCCTCTCTAATTCTGTAAAGTAAGCTGTTGGGATTTTGATTGGCATTGCATTGAATCTATAAATCAGTTTGGGCAAGATTGACATCTTCACAATATTTATTCTTCCAATCCATGAACACGGAATGTCTTTTCATTTGTTTAGGTCTTTTCAAATTTCTTTTAGCATTGTTTTGTAGTTTTCTGCGTATAGGTCCTGTACTTCTTTGGTTAAATTAACTCCTAGGTATTTGACTCTTTTTGTTGCTATTGAAAATGGAATTTTCCCCCTGATTTCCTCCTCAGGCTGTTCAGTACTAGTGTACAAAAACATTACTGATATTTGCGTTTGATCTTGTATCCTGCCACTTTGCTGAACTCATTTATTAGTTCAAGTAGCTTTGTCGTGGATACTTCAGGATTTTCTAAATACAGAATCATGTCATCCGCAAACAGTGAGAGTTTTACTTCCTCTTTTCCTATTTGGATGCCTTTAATTTTTTTTTTTTTTCCTTTTCTAATTGCCCTAGCTAGAACTTCTAGAACAATGCTGAATAACAATAGTGACAGTGGGCATCCTTGTCTTGTTCCTGATCTTAAAGGGAAAGCTTTCAACCTTTCCCCATTGAGTATGATGTTGGCTGTGGGTTTTTCATATATGCCTTTTATCGTATTGAGGAATTTTCCTTCTATTCCTATCTTTTGAAGTGTTTTTATCAAAAAAGGGTGGTGGATTTTGTCGAATGCCTTTTCTGCATCCATTGAGATGATCATGTGTTTTTTTCCCTTCAATTTGTTAATGTGGTGTATTACATTGATTGATTTTCTTATGTTGAACCAGCCTTGCATACCAGGAATAAATCCCACTTGGTCATGATGTATAAGTCTTTTGATATGCTGTTGGATTCGATTTGCAAGTATTATGTTGAGAATTTTTGCATCTATATTCATTAGAGATATTGGTCTGTAATTTTCTTTTTTTGTAGAATCTTTATCTGGCTTTGGTATTAGGGTGATGCTGGCTTCATAAAATGTGTTGGGTAATTTTCCCTCCTCTTCAACTTTTTTGGAAGAGTTTAAAAAGGATTGGTGTTAATTCTTTTTGAAATGCTTGGTGGAATTCGCCTGTGAAGCCATCTGGTCCTGGAATTTTCTTTGCTGGGAGATTTTTGATGATGGATTCAGTCTCCTTAAATGTGATTGGTTTGTTAAGTTCTTGTATTTCTTGTAGCGTCAGTGTAGGTTGGTTGTGCGTTTCTAGAAATTTGTCCATTTTATCTAGGTTGTCTAGTTTGTTGGCATATAGTTTCTCATAATATCCTCTTATGGTTCTTTTTATTACTGTGGGGTCACTTGTAACTTCCCCCCTTTCATTTCTGATTGTATTTATTTGCATCTTCTCTCTTTTTTTTCTTTGTTAGTGTAGCGAGGGGTTTGTCAATTTTATTAATCTTCTCAAAGAACCAGCTTTTGGTTTTGTTGATTTTCTCTATTGTTTTTCTGTTCTCATTTTCATTTATTTCTGCTCTAATCTTTATTATTTCTGTCCTTCTGCTTGCTTTGGGATTGGTTTGTTGTTCCTTTTCTAGTTTCTCTAGTTGTTCAGTTAAATCTTTGAGTTTAGCTCTTTCTTGTTTTTTAATATAGGCATTTAGGGGTATAAATTTCCCTCTCAAGACTGCCTATGCTGTATCCCATAAGTCTTGATACATGTGTTCTCATTTTTCTTTCTCTCTTTTCTTCCCCCTCGTCTCGCCATTCCAGCCTTTTAATTCATTCTATATATATTTTTCTCTATTCTGTTTCTTGTTTCATTGTTTCTATTCCACTTTCCTAATCTTATTCCTCTGTGCTTCTTACTTGTGTTATTTTTTCAAATTCCTAGGTCTTGTACAGTTGCTCTCCTACCTTTTACTATTATCATTACTATTTTTTTTTTTTTAAAGATTTTATTTATTTATTCATTTATCCCCCCCTTGCTGCCTGCGCTCGCTGGGCCAGCCAACCACGCCGTGCGGGCAGGCCCGCCTTCACCAGGAGGCCCCGGGAACCGAACCCGGGGCCTCCCATATGGTAAACGGGAGCCCTACTGATTGAGCCACAGCCGTTTCCTATTATCATTACTATTATTCTTTTTGTCTTCCTATATCTTTCCTTTTCTCTGGTCTTAATTTTTTCTTTCAAAGGAACATATACAGTTTTCTCTCACAAAAAATGGCTGGTGCAGGCAAGATCCTGCCCGTGAGCTGTTTTGGGAATCCACAGAGTAGGATGCTTCAGGACATTGATCCGGAGGGAGCTAGACAAAGAGATAAAGTCCTGAAGGTGCTGCTGGCTTGAATCTCTTTTTTTTTTTTTTTTTTAAGATTTATTTATATTTATTTATTTATCCCCCACTTGCTGCTTTGCTCGTTGTGTCCATTTGCTTTGTGTTTTTCTGTGTCTGCTTGTCTCCCTTTGCTGTGTCACCTTTGCTGTGTCAGCTTACTGTGCTGCGCGGGCCAGCTTGTTTTCACCAGGAGGCCCTGGGAATCAAACCTGGGGCCTCCCATATGGTAAATGGGAGCCCAACCAATTGAGCCACAGCTGCTTCCCTGGCTTGATTCTTGGTTGCTGTGTTTCCTCTTCCTTCATTTCCCTTTTTCTGTGTATACCAATTTTGTCTACCAATGCTCTTTTCCTTCCTTCATCATTCTGTCATCTGCTTTCTGTTGTTGTTGTTACATTCAACCTCTCTTTGTTTAGTCCTCAATTTTTTCTTGTTTTTATTTCTATCCCGTCTATCCTGTTTCTTTCTTTTATTAACTTTTTTTCTTTTTGTCTTTTCTTTTCTCTTTCCCTCTCTCCTTATCACTCTGGCCTTTTAATTCATTCTATATATTTTTCTCTATTTGGTTTCCCATTTCATTTTTGGTACTCTACTTTTTTATTCTTAGTACTCTACATTATTTACATGAGTTACATATTCATTTTCTAAGGTCTTATATGGTTCCTCTTCTAATGATTACTATTATTATTACTATTATCCTTTTACTTTTCTTACCTCTTTCACTTTCTCTGGCCCTAATTTTTCCTTCAAGGGAACATAGACAAAAGGAAGGATATAGAATAAGAAGAACAAAGTGTCAAAGATAATACTTAACACACACACACAAACAGCAATTAAATAAAACCCTAGAGTAAAGAGAGAAGGTAATCAACTGATTAAACCCATCAAGATAAAAGATGATCAGACAGCAACAAAAAATTACAAACCATACTAAGGAACAGGAAGACATGGTCCAATCCAATGAACAAACTAAAAACCAGGAAGAGATGCAGAACATTGAACAACTAATCAAAGTTGTCCAAACAAATATCATGGACCAACTTATGAAGTGAAGGGAGAGATTAAGTATATTAAGAAGACACTGTGAGAACATACTGAAGATATTATAAACATACATAAAAAGATAACAGATATGATGGTGATGAATGGCACAATCCAAGAAATCAAAAACACACTGGAAGCACATAACAGCAGATTTTAACAGGCAGAAGAAAGAATTAGTGATGTGGAAGACAGTACATCTGAAATCAGATAGTAGAACAGATAGATAAAAGGAAAAAATCCAGGAGGGACTTAGGGATTTGAATGACAACAAAAAACACACAAACACATGCATTTTAGGCATCCCAGAGGGAGAAGAGAAGGGAAAGGGGACAGAAGGAGTGTTGGAGGAAATAATGGCTGAAAACTCCCCAAGCCTATTGAGGGAGATGGATGTACATGTCCAGGAATGCAGCACACCCCAAACAGAGTAAATCCCAACAGGCCTACTCCAAGACTTATAATCATCAAACTGTCTGTGTTAGTCAGCCAAAGGGGTGCTGATGCAAATTACCGGAAATCTGTTGGTATTTGTAAAGGGTATTTATTTGGGGTAGAAGCCCCCAGTTACCAGGCCATAAAGCATAATTTGCTTCCATCACCAAAGTTTATTGCCATGTGTTGGAGCAAGATGGCTGCTGACATCTGTGAGTGTTCAGGCTTCCTGGGTTCCTCTCTTCCCGGAACTTGATTATTTCCTGGCTCAGTGCCTCTGCTGTCTCCACAAGGTCAGCTGTAGACTATGAGGCCCTCTAGGCTTTGCCTCTCTCCACAAGGCCAGCTGTAGACTATCAGGGGAGTGACTGGTCTCTTTACTCAGAGCCTTCTCTCTTCCCTCATGACAAAGCTCCTCTGTGTGCTTACTTTCCTGGGCTCCAGCATTAAAATTCCTCATCAGAAGTCCAACTCAAAACTCCAACTAACTCCTCTGCTTTGCCATGTAGTTTTATCTCTGAGTCCCCACCCACAAAGGGGACATCTTACTGACGTGGCCCAATCAAGGCACTAATCATAATTTAATCAAGCCCAGAGGAACAGACCAGTTTACAAGCATAATACAATATTTATTTTTGGAATTCATAAGTATATCAAACTGCCACACTGTCCAATGCTCAAAACAAAGAGAAAATACTGAAAGCAGCAAGAGAAAAGAGAACCATCACATTAAAGCGAAGCTCAATAAGGTTAAGTTATGATTTCTCATCTGAAACCATGGAGGCAAGAAAGCAGTGGTATGAGAGGTAAGTTACTAGAAGGAAAAAACTTCCAGCAAAGAATTCTCTATCCAGCAAAGCTGGCATTCAAAAATGATGGAGAGTTCAAAATATTCACAGATAAACAGAAATTAAAAGAGTATGCCAATAAAAAACCTGCCCTTCAAGAAATACTAAAGGGAGTTCTATAGGTTGAAAGGAAAAAACAGGAGCGAGAGAGTTGGAGGAGAGTGTAAGAACAACAAAAAAGACAAAAAGAGAAATAAAAACAACATATGACATACAAAAAGCCAAAGAGAATATGGCTAATGTAATTCCTTGAGAGTAATAACACTGAATGTTAACGGAGTAAACTAACCAGTCAAGAGACACTGATTGGCAGAATGGATAAGGAAATATGACCCATCTATATGTTGTCTACAAGAAACCCACCTTAGACCCAAGAATTCAAGAAGGCTGAAAGTGAATGGCTGGAAAACAATTTTACAAGCAAACAGTAACCAAAAAAGGGCAAGAGTAGCTATACTAATATCAGACAAAATAGACATTAAATGCAGAACTATTGTAAGAGAAAAAGACGGACACTATATATTAGTAAAAGGGGTATTCTTTCAAGAAAAAAGAACAATCATAAACATGCATCTAACAGGGGTGCCTCAAAATACATGAGGCAAACACTGGAAAAACTAGGTGGAGAGATAGATGCCTCTACAATTATACTGGGAGACTTTAATACACCATTATCACCATTAGAAAGAACGTCTCAACAGAGAATCAATAAAGACACAAAGACTTTGAATAATACATTAGAAGATCTGGATTTAATAGACATATACAGAACACTATACCCAAATACAGCAAGATATACATTCCTCTCGAGTGCACATGGATCATTCTCCAAGATAGATCACATGCTAGGCCACAGAAAAATTCTCAATGAATTCAGAAAGATTGAGATTATACAAAGTAATTTCTCTTCCACAAAGGAATGAAGTTGGAAATCAGTAAGGCCCAGAGAACCAGATTAGGTACAAAGATATAGAAGTTACATAACACACTCTTAGGCAAACAGTGGCTCAAAGAGGAAATCTCAAAAGAAATCAGTAACTACCTTGAAATGAATGAAAATGACAACACAACATATCAAAACCTATGGAATGCAGCAAAAGCTGTGCTGAGAAGGAAATTCATAGCCATCAATGCATATATCAAAAAAGAAAAAAGTGCTAAAATTGAATACCTAACTGCACACCTCAAGGAATCAGAAAAAGAACAGCAAACTAACCCCAAAGGAAGTAGAAAGAAGGAAATAACAAAGATTAGAACAGAACTAAATGAAATAGAAAATAAGAAATCACCAGAAAAAATCAAAAGCTGCTTCTTTGAGAAGATTAATAAAATTGACAAACCCTTAGCTAGACTAACAAAGAAAAAAAGAGAGAAGATGCAAATATACAAAATAAGAAAGGAGGAAAGGGATATCATACTGACCCCACAGAAATAAAAAGTGTCATGAGAGGATACTTTGAAAAATTATATGCCAACAAGAAGGAAAATTTAGAGGAAATGGACAAATTCCTAGAAACTCACAAGCAGCTTACCTTGAGGAAAGAAGCAATTGATGAACTCAATAGACCAATTACAAGTGAAGAGATAGAATCAGTCATTAGAAACCTCCCAACTAAGAAGAGCTCAGGACTAGATGGCTTCACAGGTGAATTCTACCAAACATTCTGGAAAGTACTAACACCAATCCTGCTTAAACTCTTCCAAAAAATAGAAGTAGAGGGAACATTGCCTAACTCATTCTATGATGCCAAAATTAACCTAATATCAAAGCCAAATAAATTTGCCACAAGAAAGGAAAATTACAAGCCAATCTCTCTAATAAACCTAGATGCTAAAATCCTCAACAAAATACTTGCTAATCGCATTCAACAATGCATTAAATGAATTATACACCATGACCAAGTGGGTCTCATCCCGTGTATGCAAGGATGGTTCAACATAAGAAAATCAATCAATGTAATACAGCACATAAGTAGATCAAAGGAAAAAAATCACATGATCATCTCTATAGATGCAGAAAAAGCATTTGACAAAATATAACACCCTTTACTGATTAAAAACACTGCAAAGATAGGAATAGAAGGAAACTTTCTGAGCATGATAAAGGGTATATATATGAAAAACATCATATACAATCATGAAATCCTAAAATCTTTCCCTGTAAGATCAGGAGCCAGACAAGGATGCCCACTATCACCACTGCTATTTAACATTGTCTTGGAAGTACTTGCTCGAGCAAGAAAAAGATATAAAAGGCATCCAAATTGGACAGAAAGAAGTAAAAATTTCACTATTTGCAGATTACATGATGCTATACATAGAAATCCCTGAGAAATCTACAACAAAGCTTCCAGAGCAGATAAATGAGTTCAGTAAAGTGGCAGGTTATAAGACTAATGTGCAAAAATCAGTAGCATTTCTGTACACCAATAATGAGCAATCTGAGGAGGGAATCAAGAAAAAAATTCCACTTATATTAGCAACTTAAAGAATCAAATACCTAGGAATAAATTTAACTAAAGATTTACATGACTTATACACAGAAAACTACACAATACTGTTAAAGGAAATCAAAGGAGACTTAAATATATGGAAGAATATTCTCTGTTCATGGATAGGAAGACTAAACATCATTAAGATGTCTATCCTACCCAAATTAATCTACAGATTTAATGCAATCTCAATAAAAATCACCACAGCATTTTTTACTGAATTGGAAAAACTATGAAATTTATTTGGAAGAGTAAGAGGCCCTGAACAGCCAAAGACATACTGAAAAAGAAAAGTAAAATTGGAGGAATCACACTACCTGACTTTAAAACATACTACTAAGCTACAGTGGTCAAAACTGTATGGTATTGGCACAAGGATAGATATACCGACCAATGGAACCGAATTGAGAGTTCTGATATAGATCCTTGCACATACAGTCACCTGATATTCGACATGGCCACCAAGCCCACTTGACTGGGAGAGAATGGCTTCTTCAACAAATGGGGCTTGGAAAACTGGATATTCATTTTCAAAAGAATGAGAGAGGAACACCATCTCACACCTTCTACAAAAATCAACTCAAGTTGGATCAAAGATTTAAATAGAGACAAGACCACAAAGACCTTGGAAGATAATGTAGGGAAGCATCTACAGGACCTTGTACTAGGAAATGGTTTCATGAACTTCATACCCAAAGCACAAGTAGCAAAAGAAAAAATAGAAGGGATTTCCTGAAAATTAAAAATTTTGCACTTCAAAGGAGGTTATCAAGAAAGTAAAAAGGCAGTCTTCCTATGGGACAAAATATTTGGCAACCATATATCTGAAAGGAGCCTAATATCCAGCATATATAAAGAAACCCTACACCTCAAAAATGAAAAGACAACTCATTAAAAAAATGGGCAAGTGACTTGAAAAGACAGTTCTCAAGGAAGAAATGCAAATGGCTAAAGAGCACATGAAAAGATGCTCAACATCACTAGCTATTAGGGAAATGCAAAAGCAAAACTACAATGACTGGCAGTTATTAAAAAACAGAGTACTATAAGTATTGGAGAGGATGTGGAGGAATGGGAACCCTCATCTGCTGGTGGGAAAGTAGAATGGTCCATCCATTGTGGAGGACAGTTTGGCAGTTCCTCAAAAAACCTAACTATAGAACTGCCATATGATCCATCAATTTCACTGCTGGGCATATACCCAGAAGAATTGAAAGCAAAGACATGAACAGACATATGCACACCAATGTTCATAGTGGCATTATTCACTATTGCCAAAAGTTGGAATCAACCCAAATGCCCATCAGCAGATGAATGGATAAACAAAATGTGGTACATACATACAATGGAATATTACTTAACTGTAAGAAGGAATACAGTGCTAACACACGGTTAACGTGGATGAATCTTGAGGACCTAAGGTTGAGGGAAGCAAGCCAGGTATTGAAGGACGACTATTACATGGCTTCACTGGTATGAATTAAGCAAATTGAGCAGACTCAGAGAGCTACTGTCTGGAAGACAGGTTTACAGGAAACAGAAAGAGAGAAGGTTATGAACCAACGCCCATATGGATGTAATCTATGGTAAGGTGAAAGTGTGTAGTTGTGCATTGAAGGGATATGACAGGAGGGTAGTGATATTATTGGGTTGGGTGGTGCAGGTTTGACAGGTGGGTAGACTGGGGAGGGTGGGTTGGAAGGTCCAGGGAATTGGGGGGAGTGTTGGGAGAGAGAACAGGTGAACATTGGGAGATATGTGGTTGAAAGTACAAATTTGAGAATGCTCTTATGGCAATATGACAAAGAAGGGTTACTGGTTTAGGGTGTTGGATGTGGGGACATTCGGGACAGGGCACACCTGGAGCAGGCTTCTAGGGAGTATGTGTATGTGTGGTCACTTTGTCATAATGTGTTGTATTATGGGTGGAGACCCACATAATGAGTGGGAAGGAGTTGGACTCCCATCTTGGGGAGGACTGATTTGTTCACAGAAGGGTGGGAGTCTCTTGAGAGCATGGACAGTTCCTAATGAGGTAGGACAAACCAGTGTGTCAAGACCTCAGTGTTGCTGCAAGTAACTATGAATTTTGTCATCCAATGAGTGAAGTCGGGGTGTTGCCGTGGGCCCTGAGGGGAAGGGGAGGGAGGAATAGAATAGATGGAACAGGGGTATTTAGTGGACAATGGAAATGTTCTACATGATCTTGCAATGATGGACACAGGCCATGTTAAATATCAAAATTTATAAAAGTCTATGGTGTAAAATGTAAACCATAAGGTACTACCATGTTTAGTAGCTATGTTTCACTACTTGTATATCAGTTGTAACAAAGGTACCATCCACATACATTGATCAATACTCATAGAACTGTATACCTACAAAAGGCTGAATTTTACTGTCTGTAAATTAAAACTCAATAAACCTGATTTAAAGAAAAAAAAAAAAGGTATTAATATGGGAAGGGAGAAAAGGGGAGGATGTTGGGTGTATGAGAGTCCCCTGTATTCTGTATGTGACTTTACTGTGACCTAAAACTTCTTTAAAAACAAAATGAAAAAAAAGGTAAGACACTGGGGAATAAATGGAAAAAAAATGTCACTGTACATACAGGACACCAGATATTACAGTGATGAACGGCAAAATGTCAAAAAAATTTTTAAAAATATTTTTCATTTTTAAAATATCCCAATCTTTTAATTTAATTTAATTTTTATTTTTAAAAAATTTTATGTATTTTTTTTCTTCTATTTAAACCTATTTTTATTATTTCATTTTCCTAGCAATTGTATTTGACTATTTTTTTGGCTTTTTTTTTTTTTAAGGACTGCTGATCTTTTTAAAAGATTTATTTTATTTATTTCCCCTCTCCCCCATTGTTTGCGGTCACTGTGTGCTTTCTGTGCCTGCTTGTCTTCTCTTTAGGAGACACTAGGAACTGAACCTGGGACCTCCCATGTGGAAGAGAGGTGCTCAATTGCCTGAGCCACCTCAGCTCCCAGCTTCATTTTTGAAGAAGCTTTGGATCACAGAAGTGTTACAACTGGAGCAGGAGAGGATCATTAGTGTGGGGTGTCAGTGATGGGGGATACAGGGAAGGAAGTTCACCTGAGCATACATATAAGGTATAAAAATATGTTCAAATGTTCAAAGGGCATTGTCACAGTGGGTGGAGACTTACACAATAACCGAGAGAATACTGAATTCTCAACCTGGAGAGCTCTGCCACATTCTCTAATGGAGCAGCAACAGTCCCCCAAGTGCAGGGGCAATGACTGGGGAAGGAGGATCATCCATTGATGAGCCCTTGATATTGATGACTATGCTTATGAGCTTTTGCTCTTGAAATGGAAACTTAGCCTAGTGTTGTGGGGTGACTAAGAGTTGCTCCTGAGAGCCTCCTTGTTGCTCAAATGTGGTCTCTCTAAGCCAAACTCAGCATATAAATGAATTTCCTTCCCCCCAGCATGGGACATGATTCCTGAGGATGAGCCTCCCTGGCTCTGAGAGAGTACTACTAAGCACCAACTAGCAACACACCTGGAAAAAGACCTCACATAAAAAGGGGAAAAGGTAAAGACAAATGAGTTTATATGCTATGAGACTTCAAAATGAGTCGGGAGGTCATCACAGAGGTAACGCTTATGCACATCTCAGCAGGATCTCATAGACTGCCAAAGTGGATCCTACCCCAAATAGTGGGGCTCCCGAAAGCTCTGGAGACATCCAGGCCCTATGGTCATGGCTGATAGCTCCAAAGTTTTGTGCCTTGCCAGTGGGCCCTACTTTGGAGTTTGTGCTCCTGAGAGTGACAGAGTTGGACTCAGTTATGGCTTCCCTACACATGGCTCATCTGTCCCGTCTATTTAAACTTACACTTAATGCTGGATTTGTAGGTGTATGTCCAAGAGACTGGAGTCCTTGGGCTGTCTATGTGCCAGCTCGGCCTGGACCCTCAGTGGAGTTGCAGCACCTACTCTGCAGTTCACTGGACTCACCCAGGACAACTAACTAGGAGGTAAGGATTGACAACCACCATACCAAGGAAATGAGAGAGCCTACAACTTCAATTAAGAGAGTCCCATCCATCAGCTGTATGGGATTAAATCCCCCTTTCAATTAGAGGTGGAGTGGACATCACCATCCCAGAATCCTCAGGATTGGGGAATGAACTATGGACTAGAGTGGACTTACTGGTATTCTACTATAGACATATTGTGATTCTAGCACTGGAAGAAATTACAACATTGGTATGAAGGCAGTGGCCACTTGAGGCTCTGGGGGCAGGGAGAGGGAAAAACAGTTGTAATATGGGGGCTTTTTCCAGACTTCGGAATCATCCTGAATGACATTGCAATGACAGATATAGGCCATTTTATATCATCCCATAAAATGCAGAACTGTGTGGGAGAGAGTGTAGACTACAATGTGAAATATGGTCCATGCTCAGTGGCAATACCCCAGGATGTGTTTATCAATTGCAATGACTGTGCCACACTAATGAAGGATGTTGTTTATGTGGGAGAGTGTGGAGGTGTGGGGAGAGGGGCATATGGGAATCCCTATATTTTTTGTGTAACACATGTAATTTAAGCGTCTTTTAAAAAAATATTACATATATTTAAAAAAACCCTTATTGGATATGTGGCTTCCAAATAATTTCTCCCATTGTATATGTGGTCAATTTATGTTCCTGATAAAGTCCTTTGAGGAAAAAGATTTAATTTTGATGAGTTCCCATTTATCTATTTTTCCTTTCATTGCATGTGCTTTGGATGTAAAGCCTAAGTAACCATTGCCTAACACAAGGTTCTAAAGATGCTTCCCTACATTTTCTTCCAGAAGTTTGATAATTGTAGCTCTTATAGTAAGAATTTGATCCATTTTGAGTTGATTTTTTTTATATGGTGTGTGTTAGGGGTCATCATTCTTTTAAAAATATTTTAATCACAGTAGTTGTGAACTTACAAAACAATCATGCACATGTGTAGAATTCTCATACAACAACCCTTCACCAATATACCACACTACTGTGGAATATTTGTTATAGATTGTGAGATAATATCAACAGACTATTACCACTAACTGTGGTCTGCAGTGGACATTTGGCATATTTTCCCCATACATGCCTATTATTAACAGTACATCTTTGGCACTGATGCAAGAATATTACAATATTGCAGTTAAGTATAGTCCATAGGTTACATTATTTGTATTTTTCCCATGCTTTGCCACATTCCCACCACCCTGCTTAGTGATGTATATCTGTTCTAGTTCACAGAAGGACATTCTTGTATTTGTACTATTAACCACAATCCTCATTGGCCTCTGGGTTCACTGTGTTATTCAGTTCCTAGATTATCCTCTAACTTTCTTTCAATTGACATTTACATCCCTAGACTACCCTTTTCAGCCACAATCTCATTTATGAACCAGCTGCTACTCACTATAATGTGTTACATCAACTTTATCCATTTCCACACATTTACAGTCAAGTTAATTAAAACATCTACATGTATTAAGCACCAGTACTCCTTCACAGCCCTCCTCTTATCTCTTAATAACCTATACTCTAGGTTTTATCTGCATGCATTTATTCTTTGTATTTAGTTTATATTAGTGATACCATACAATATTTGTCCTTTATGCCTGGCTTATTTCACTTAGCATATTGTCTTTAAGATTCATCCAATTTTTGGTTTTGTTAATTCTCTCTATATTTTTTCTCAATTTCATTTATTTCTGCTCTGTTCTTTGTAATTTTATTCCTTCTACTTGCTTTGGGAATAGTTTACTGTTCTTTTTCTAGTTCCTTCAGCTGTGTAGTTAGGTAATTGATTTTAGCTCTTCTTTTTTAATGTAAGCATTGAGGGCTATAACTTTTCCTCTCAGCACTGCCTTTGCTGCATCCCATAGGTTCTGATATGTTGTGTTCTTGATTTCATTTATCTTGAGGTATTTATTGATTTCTCTCGCAATTTCTTCTTTGACCCACTGATTATTTAACAATGTGTTGTTTAATTTCCATGTATTTGTGAATTTTCCTTTTTTCTGCCTCTTGTTGATTTCCAACTTTATTCTGTTATGATCAGAGAAAGTGCTTTGTATAATTTCAATCTTGTTGAATTTGTTAAGATCTGCTTTGTGACCCAACATCTGGTTTATCCTGGAGAAAGATCCATGAACACTTGAGAAGAATGTGTATCCTGCTGTTTTAGGGTACAGTGTACTATATATATTTATTAGGTATAGTCCATTTATCATATTATTCAAACTCTCTGTTTATTGATCCTCTGCCAAGATGTTCTGGCCAATACTGAGAGTGGTGTATTGAAGTCTCCAACTATTATTGTAGAGATATCTATTTTCCCCTTCAGTTTGCCATGTTTGCCTCATGTATCTTGGGGTATCCTGGGTACCTACATTTATGATTGTTATAGCTTCCTGGTGAATTGCCCCTTTTGTTAATATATAATGTCCTTCCTTGTCTCTAATAACCATTTTGCTTTTAAAGTCTATTTTTTTTTTTTTTTTGTAACTGCATGTGTGGAATATCTTTTTTCCAGCCTTTCACTTTCAGTCTATTGGTGTTCTTAGGTCTGAGGTGAGTCTCTTGTAGATAGCTTATAGATGGCTCCTCTTTTCATATCCATTCCACCAGTCTGTGTCTTTTGATTGGGGATTTTAACCCATTAACCTCCAATGTTATTATTGTAAAGGCAGTTTTTATTTCACCATTTTGACCTTTGGGTTTTATTTGTCATATTTTATTTTCACCATTCTTTTGAGACTTTCAGTTACTTTTACTGATATAATCTTCATTTCTGGACTCTCTTTCAAGCCTCTCTCTCCTGTCTTTTCTTTTCAGGATGTAGCAAACCCTTAGTATTTCCTGCAAAGCAATCACTTGGCAACAACTCAGTTTCTGTTTATCTGTGAATATTCTAAACTTGGCCTCATTTTTGAAAGACAATCTTGCTGGATATAAGATTCTTGTCTGGCATTTTTCTCTTGTAGTATCTTAGATACATTATACTACTGTCTTCTTGCCTGCAAGGTTTTTGATGAGAAATCAGCATCTAATCTTATTGAATATTCCTTGTATGTTATGCAATTGCTTTTCTCTTGCTGCTGTCAGAAATCTCTCTTTGTCTTTGGCATTTGACATTCTTATTAGTATGTGTCTCGGAGTTGGTCTATATGGATTTATTCAGATGGGAGTACATTGTGCTTTTTGAACATGGATATCTATGTCCTTCAATAGGGTTGGAAAATTTTCTATTAATTCTTCAAATATTCCTTTTTCCTCTTTTACCTTCTCTTCTCCTTCTGGGACACCCATGACACATAGGTTTGCATGTCTCTTGCTGTCATTTAGTTCCCTGAGACCCTGTTCATTTTTTTCCATTCTTTTTTTCATCTGTTCTTTTGTATGTTCACTTTCAGAGGCCATGACTTCAAGTTAACTAATCTTTCTGCTTCTTCAAATCTGTTGTTATATGCCTCCAATGTATTTTTAATTTCATTTATTGTGCCTTTCATTGCCATAAGAGCTGCTATTTTTCTACGTATGCTTTCAAATTCTTCTTTGTGCTCACCTAGTGTCTTCTTAATATCCTTAATATCTTTAGCCATCTGGACAGTTTGATATTATTTATGAATTCCCAAAATAAATGCTGGATTATGTTTGTAAACTGGACTCTTCCTCTGGGCATATTGTATTAGATTCAGAGCTTTCATTTTCACTTGATTAAATTAAGATTGGGGCTTTGATTTGGCCACTTGTTGGGCAGACACAAAGAAAAATAACATGGCAGGGAAGAGAACTTAGTTTTGGAGCTGAGCTATTTGCCTGATAGTTGCAAAGACCAGACTCCTGACCACCTGAGCCCAGGAGATTGGAAGGAGATGGGACCATGGAGCCTTAGGAGGAAGAGGAAGGCTGAGCCCTTGCAGACATCGCCCACTATCTTGCTTCAACATGTGGCAAATGTCTTTGGGTTAATAAGTACCTCTTATGGTACCTTAAGTTGGACTCTTTAGGGCCTTGTGACTGTAAGCTTCTACCCCAAATAAATACCCTTTATAAAAGCCAACAAAATTCTGGTACTTTGCATCAGCACCCCTTTCACTGACTAATACACCATCTGATTGAATTTATTAAGGAGATTTGTTTGAACATCTATGATTAGTTGTCTCAACTCCTTTATGTCATCTGGAGGCTTATCTTGTTCCTTTGATCAGGCAATATCTTCCTGTTTCTTGATATGGATTGTAATTTTTTGTTGGTGTCTTAGCATCTAACTTATTAGATATATTTATTCTGGGTGCAGTTTCTCTCTTTCATTTAGGGCTTTCTTGCCTTTTCTCCCTTGTTGGTTGTGTAGTAGGAGCCGTGGATGTAGTTGGTACTGTAAGCTGTGGATGCTGAAGCTGCCTGCATTGCCCCAGGAATGATGAAGCTTCTCCTACCTTTCTCCTCTGCCAGAGGTAGGGACAGAGCTGCAGCCATGTGTAATAATCTAAGCCATGCAGGCCAAGACCATCTGTGGTTGTCGAGAGAGACTGATGAAGCTTCATGCCCCTTCCTCCCCTGTATGGAGCAGGGATAGAGCTGCAGGTGTGGGCAACAATTATACTATGCAGATCCAAAATGACCATGCAGTCAGGTAGACTGACATAGCACTGGCCCCCTCCTCCACTGCTAGGGGAGGGGATAGATCCTCTGGAGTGCCCAACAATCTAATCTGTGGGCCAAATGCACTTGCAGTTGCCCTGAGAAGCTAAGGAAGTACTGTCCTTTCTGCCCTTCAGGGGGTGGGAATGGATCCACAGGTGCCCAAAAATTCAGTCTGTGCATGCTGAAAGTTCCTGCCATTGCCCAGAGAGGCTGAGGAAACACAGCTCCCCACCTATCCTTCTTGGGGTGGGGATGGAGTAACAAGTGTCTGACTATTCAATCTGTGTGGGCCAAAAGCACCTGCAGTTACCCAAAGAGGCTGGAGAAATACTGTACCCCTCTTGTCCTATCAGGGGTGGGCCTGGAGCCACAGGCATCCAACAGTCGAGTGCAAGCCCAAAACACCTGCAGTTGCCCTGGGATGCTGAGGAAACACCAGCCCCCTTCTATCCTATGGGGGGTGTGGAGATGTACTCAAAAGTCTCAACAAACCAGTCTGTGCTGGTTGAAAGCACCTGCAGTTGCCTGGAGAGGTTGGCTCAGGTCCCACCAGCTTCCTCCCTGCTGGAGTTAGGGCTGGAGCCTAAGCTAGGGTTGCAAGCAATCCAATGTGGGTGGAAAGAAGCTGATTCCTAGTGTCACTGTGATTTTCATTCAGCCCTGCTTCCCCTCTTGCCTGGGGCAGAGTTAAAATGGCAGCTACCGGCTTTTTTTCTGACTTGAACAGGTTCAAACTTTAGATTTTCTTAGAATTATCCTTTAGCCAGCTGAATTTACTAATCAATAGCTGAAGCCCTTGACCAATTGTCTCTTCCTTCCCTGGTTTTGGGAAATGGAGCTTCCAACTCCAGCCATGGTGTAGCTCCCAAGGTGGCTTGTACCACCAGTGGAAGATGGGCACTGGCCTCTGTGCATGGAGTGCTTTACTCATGAATCTTCACTGCAGTTGGGCAGTTGCCTCCTTCCATTCTTTCGAGGATATTGCAGGATGCTCTTCTAGTCTCCTGGGCCCCCCAGCCAGGTGCTTTAGGTAGCTCTGGGTGATTACTAACTGCCCTATAGGATGAGCTGACTCTTGGAGCGCCTTACTTAGCTGCCATCTTGCTCATACATTCCTCATTCTTTGTTTTTGCAAATGGAGATCCCATTTTCCAAGCACCATTTGTTGAAGTGATTATCCTTTCCCAATTGAGTGGTCTCTCCCACCTTGTCAAAAATCAGTTGGCAGGGCTCTGGCTGCCACTGGGGATATCTGGCTTCTGCACATCGTCTCTTTGTCTCTCTGTGGTACCTGACTGTTGGTTGCTGCTCCTCGCTGGACCCAGCAAGGGAGTTTGCAGCCTCCTGGGGACCCAGAGGCTGGACAGAATTGCGGGGATGAGCCAGTTGCTGAGCTTGTTGGCCAGCTTGGAGCATCTCAGTAGATAAAATAACAGTCTGCTTTATAACCCATGATGGTGAAACATTAACAGCCAAAGGAAATGTTGGTTACTCTTTGCTAGATGTTGTGATTGAAAATAATCTAGAGATTGATGGTTTTGGTGTATGTGTGGGAACCTTAGCCTGCTCGGATTGTCACCTCATCTTTGAAAAACACATATTTGAGGAGTTACAAGGAATCACTGATGAGGAGGATGACATGCTTGATCTGGCCTATGGATTAACAGACAAATCATGGTTAGGCTGCCAATTATGTTTGACAAAGTCTATGGACAATAATATGATTGTTCGAGTACCCGACGCAGTGGTGGATGCCAGACAGTGCATTGATATAGGCTAGAACTCCTAAGCTAGAAAATATAGGAATATAATTTTGTAATGATTTCTTAATGTATTTAAATGAAACTGTTGATGAATGGATTTATTGTTGTAGCTTTACTATTTTAATTTACCTTGTTTAACTACTGAATTTTGTAGTTCTAAAATTATGCAATATTTATTTTGGTTAAGTTATAAAAATGTCAAACAAATACTAGAAAATAGTTAATATGATAAAACCTAACATATATTACCTTACATTTGTTTAATGACAGTAAATTGTTTTCATATAAATTTTACTTCTGCTTACCTGTAAGGTAGATTAGAAAGCTGTGATTATCCATGTTTGACCTGTGTGAAGGTGAGAATCTAAAATGGCTTGTCTAGGGCCATACAACTAATTAGAAGATCTGATACTAGAACCCACATCTTGCCACTACAAGTTAAATGTTCATACTGAAACTGGAAAAATGATCAATTTCTTACTTAGAGCAGTAATTAAATGTGAATGTGTATTGACAAAAATATTTAACTGCTCAGTGAACAATTTCCAAGACAACTATTATTATTATTTTAATAGTTAATTAAAATTAAAAAAATAGCTTTATTTATTTATTTATTTATTTTAAAAGTAGCTTTAGATTACATAAATGTTACACACAAAATGTAAGGGATTCTCAGCATGTCTCACCCTACAGCACACCCGCAATCTATGTCTCAGATTGTATACTGTTTTTCTTTTCTTGTTTCTTAATAAACTCTTTACTCCTTTGCCTGCAAAAAAAAAACACCATAAAAATAAAAAAAAAATAAGGGATTCTCATATGTCCCATTCCCTCCCTCTCCCATACGTTCCCACATTAACAACATCCTTCGTTAGTATGGTACATTTTTATAATTGATTATCCCATGCTACTAACCATGGACTACAGTTTACATTATAATTTACACTTTGTTCCACACAATTTTGTAAGTTATGACAAAATATACAATAACTTATATCCATCACTGCAATGTCATGTAGGACAAATCCAATGTCCCAAAAATGCTCCCATATTATACCTATTCTTCCCTCTCCCATCCCACAGAACCACTGGTGACCACTACCTTTACATCAATGATGATTCCAAGACAGTTATTAACCTTATAAAGAAATATTTCAAAGTTTAATTCATTGAGAAGTAAAGTCTGAACATAGGCATTATAACACTAGAAGAGAAGTTTGAAATTTGTTCTGACAATACTGGAGGAATAAATTAAACCTTAGATGTCTTTATTCTTTCCTCTTCTAAACAGAATGGTATATTTTTGTAATCTTTTAAAAAATAGTGCTGAATTGTATATCTCTGTCCATAGCAGAATGGGTATCTTATGAATTAGGTTTTCTCTGTCCTGAGCCAGAAAAGGAAACAAACAGGCTGCTGCATTGTAGAAATCCAGGGGGCACCATTCCTAAAATTAGGATGAAGTTCCACAGCAGTATGCAGTATTAGTCCCAGAAGTGAGTACCACAGATTAACAATTACAAGTGGAAAGTATTTGTATTCTTATTTTTACTAAAAATAAATTTGTACAGGTTAAGAAAGGAGTAGACAGTTTGCTTTTAGGAAATATAGTAAAACTAGGATTAATTGTGAAGAAATATTAGAACAAATCAGTGAAAAAAGTCAACTATAAGACACTGAATTAGCTTCAAGTACATCATGCAGTGTGACCATTTTTACAAATACTTGTTGAGTACTATATTTGGCATAAGACAGTGTTCTATGCCTATTGGGAAATACAGAGCTGAACAAGACAAGGAATACCCTCAGGCAGCTCACCTTTTATAAGCAAAAGGTAGAACATTTGCACAAATAATTTGCTTGAACTAAAACGACCAATTTGCCAAATAAGGAATCTTTTAAAGTAATTAATATGTAAATCGTGATTAGGAAGACCTTGAGACTTCTAATGTTCATTAGGTGTTTAATCGTTATTGTGTGCCTTGTGTAGAGAGCTTCAAAATAGTATGTTTTCTTAAGTAGCTTCAATATTCTATCTGTATTCTCACATGGATTACCTAAACTTTTCTTTCCAGAGCTACATGGTTTTAGATTTTAAATTGGGAAAGTTCAGATTAATGAAGTTGAATTGTATTACTTAAATAAAACCTAATAAATTTATTAGATAGAGGGCATATTCTATTTTAAAAAATCAGTTGGCCATAAATGTGAGGGTTCATTTTTGAACTCTTAATTCTATTTCATTGGTCTATATGTCTGTCCTTGTGCCAGTACCATGCTGTTTTGATTACTGTGGCTTTGTAATAAGTTTTAAGTTTGTGAAGTGTGAATCCTCCAACTTCATTCTTCTTTTTTAAGATAGCTTTAGCTATTCAGGGTTCCTTACTCATCCATGTTGTCTTTTCCATTTCTGCAAAGAAAGTTGTTGGAAGTTTGATTTGATTGCATTGAATCTATACAATGCTTTGGGTAGTGTTGACATCTTAATGATATTTAGAGTTCCAATCCATGAATACAGAATGTCCTTCCATTTATTTAGATCTTTTAAAATTTCTTTCAGCAATGTTTTGTAGTGTTCTGTGTACATGTTTGTTACATCCTTGGTTAGATTTATTTCTGGATATTTGATTCTTTTAGCTGCTATTGTGAATGGAATTTTAAAAATTGATTTCTTCTCGCATATAGAAACACTACAGATTTTTGGGTGTTGATCTTGTACTTTGACACTTTGCTGAATTCATTTATTACTTGTAGAAGCTCTGCTGTAGATTTTGCAGGATTTTCTGTGTATAGAATCATATCATTTGCAGATAGGTAAAGTTTACTTCTTCTTTTCCAATTTAAATGCCTTTTATTTCTTCTTCTTGCCTAATTGCTCTGGCAAGTACTTCCAGTACAATGTTGAATAACAGTGGCGACAGTGGGTATATTTATCTTACCTGATCTTAGAAGAAAAGCTTTCAGTCTTTCACCTTTATGTAGGGTGTTAGCTGTGGGCTTTTCAATATGTGCTTTATCATGTTAAGGACATTTCCTTCTATTCTTAGTGTTCTAAGTGTTTTTTTTTTTTTTTTTTTTTTTTTTTTTTTAAATCAAGAAAGGGTATTGTTTATTGCCAAATGCCTTTTATCTGCATTGATTGAGTTGATCATGTGGTTTTATTCCTTCATTCTGTTAATATGGTGTATTTCATTAATTGATTTTCTTATGTTGAACCAAACTCGCATACCAGGGATGAATCCCACTTGATCATGGCGTATAGTTATTTTTTTAATATGCTGTTGGATTCAGTTTGTTACTATTTTGTTGAGGATTTTTGCATGTATATTCATAAAAGATATTGGTCTGTAGTTTTCTCTTCTTGTGGTATTTTTATCTGGCTGTATGAGTTGATGCTGGCCTCATAGAATGAGTTAGGGAGTCTTCCTTCCTCTTCAATTTTTTGGAAGAGTTTGAGCAGAATTTGAGTTAAGTCTTCTTGGAATGTTTGGTAGAATTCCTCTGTGAAGCCATCTGGTCTTGGGCTTTTCTTTGTTGGGAGGTTTTTGATGAATGACTCAATCTCTTTACTGGTAACTGGTTTGTCGAGATATTCTGTTTCTTCTTTTTTTTTAAAGATTATTTATTTATTTATTCATTTATCCCCCGCTTGCTGCTTGTGCTCGCTGGGTCAGCCAACCACGCCGTGCAGGCGGGCCTGCCCTCACCAGGAGGCCCCGGGAACTGAACCCGGGGCCTCCCATATGGCAAACGGGAGCCCTACTGATTGAGCCACAGCCGCTTCCCATTCTGTTTCTTCTTGAGTTAATGTAAGTAGTTTGTGTGTTTCTAAGAATTTGTCCATTACATCTAGGCTATCTAATTTTTTCTCATACAGTTGTTCATAATATCTGCTTATAGTACTTTTTATTTTTGTGGGGTTGGTAGTAATGTCCCCCTTTTCATTTCTGATTTTCATAGTTTATATCCTCTCTTTTTTCTTTTTCTACCTAAAGGTTTTTCAGTTTTTTGATCTTTTCAAAGAACCAATGTCAGTGTAGCCATTTGGCAATTTGATGTAATTATGAATTCCAAAAATATAATTGGATCATGCTTGTAAACTGATCTGTTAATCTGGGCATGATTAAGTTATGATTAGGGTGTTGACTGGGCCACCTCAGTAGGACATTGAGCCCCACCCCTTGGTGGGTGGGGGAATCGAATATAAAAGGCAAGGCAAAGGACAGAGGGAGCAGGTTTTGAGAGGCAGTTTTGATGTTGGAGTTTTGATGTTGGAGAGAAGGCCCTGGGATAAAGACAAGCTGTTCGCTGAGAGTTTACAGCTGGCCTTGTGGAGAGAAGCAAAGCCTAGAGAGCCTCATAGTCTACAGCTGACCTTGTGGAGGAAACAGAGGTGCTGAGCCTGGAGAGAAACGCAGCCCCGGGAAGAGAGGAACCCAAGAAGTCTGAACCCACGTCGGCAGCTGTCTTGCTCCAACACGTGGCAATGGACTTTGGTAAGAGAAGAAACTTAAGCTTTATGGCCTGGTAACTGTGGACTTCTACCCCAAATAAATACCCTTTATAAAGACCAACCTATTTCTGGTATTTGCATTAGCACCCCTTTTGGCTGACTAAAACGGTCGGTTTTGTTGATTCCCTTATTTTTTTTTTTTCTTTTTCATTTATCTCTACACTAATCTTTTATTATTTCCTTTCTCTGCTCATTTGGGCTTAGTTTGCTCTGCTTTTTCTATTTCTTCCAGTTTTAAGGTTAAGTCTCTTATTTGAAGTCTTTCTTCTTTTTAAATGTAGGCATTGAGAGCTATACACTTCTCTCAGCACTGCTTTCACTGCTTCCCATAAGTTTTGGCATTTTGTATTTTCATTGTCATTCATGCCAATATATTTCCTATTTCCACTTCTGATTTTCTCTTTAATCCATTGGTTGTTTAAGAGTATGTTGTTTAATTTGCACATATTTGTGAAATTTTCATTCTTCTTCTGTTATTGATTTCTAGTTTTGTTTTGGTCAGAGAATATATATTGTTTGATTTCAATATTTTGGAATTTATTGATACTTGTTTTGTGACCCAGTATATCATCTATCCTGGAGAATGATCCATGTGCACTTCAGAAGAAGATGTATTCTGTTTTTGCAGTGTTCTATATATGTCTGTTGGGGCTCGTTGGTTTAGTGCATCATTCAAGTCCTGTACTTCCTTACTGACCTTCTGACTAAATGGCCTATCCATTATTGAGAGTGGTGAACTGTCTATTTCTTCCTTCAAATCTGTCAGTATTTGCTTAATATATTTGGGGGCTCTGCTGTTGGGTACATACATACTTATTATTTTTACATTTTCCTGTTGAATTGTCCCTTTTATCACTATGTAATGACCATCTTTGTCCCTCATAACTGTTTTTGATTTAAAGTCTATTTTATTTGTTATTAATATAGCCACCCAGCTCTCTTTTGCTTAATATTTGCATGGTATAGTTTCCATCCTTCCACCCTCAACCTACTTGTATTTCTTACTTTAAGGTGAGTTTCTCACAGACAGCATTTATTTGGGTCATGTTTTTTTTTTTATCTATTCTGCTAATCTCTGCCTTTTGACTATACAGTTTAATCCATTTACATTTCCAGACACTGCTGATAAGATAGGTGTTTCTTCTGCCATTTTGCTATTCAGCTTTTATTGTCATATACTGTTTTGCCCCTCACTTCTGTTGAAAACCATTATTTATTTATTTATTTATTTATTTATTTATTTATTTATTTATTTATTT